>QVRM01001598.1:0-52500 GCA_003439945.1 Dermanyssus gallinae
GAAGGAAAGAGCGGAATTTAGTTTGGAACAGCTTGACATCATTTCCGATAAGCAAGACACGTTTATGTGCAGGCTCTATTTTGGCCTCAGTTGATGAGGCAGCCAACGGTGGGACTGAACCAGATTGTGTCGAGTGTTGGAGTTCTTCAATATGTTGATTTTGTTGTATCATCTTATTATCGAGCTGAGCAATGTAGCGGAAGATAGACACCAAACATTAACGAACTTAATCTAGGGTCGGTGGATAGCAGGTATGCATTGATAGATCACGCCGCCTCGGTCCACAATTGTATTCTGTCCGCTGGCAAGTCGACAAATTAGGCAGTCCACAGTTGTGATACCCCGCCTGAATGCTGCGTGCATGATGTATGGAACCAGTTCATACACGAAGCACACTGGAGTGCTACCTGTTCGGAATCTGCGCCTTTTCAGCAGATCAAGCAGATATCCCCGCATGAGCCATGATTTTATTACTGACTAGCTAACACTCGTAAAACGTGAAATCACTGCAGCCGCTAACATTGTATTACAAATATTAAGCAGGGCAAAAGCGCTAGGAAAGAAACCGCCCTTAAATAGAAAAACATGTTCTTCTTTACCTGGTAATCGAACCAGGGATATTTATTTAGTAATCTAGGATCCTACCGCTGAGCTAAATCGACCTTTCGGTGACTGACGATATCCAATGAGCCCTCAACCAGGTACGGTTTCGAGAAGTGTAAAATTAAAATTATAAGAGCTTGTTCCTACTCGAAGCGCATACACTAAAACGTTTGGATTTCACGTTGGTGCAAAGCATAGACAAAGCTGCTGCGGGTGCTGCTATATCCGCTAGTACAGCTGCAAGTCATAGGGGCAGTCAAGCTGGGTGAAAGTTCCGCACTATCTGTTGGATGTTTCCAGGACAGTAAAAGCTATGGACCGCGCTGCAGTCATGTTTAGCGTGTGCACCATTTTTGTGTCGTCATACCAATTGTCCTATGTCTCAGCTGCGGCGGGTATTTACTCAACACGCGACAGTATTAACGAAAGCGTCAAGACTTCAAGAAACGATAATTTGCCGACCAGACAGAAACGTCTTCTCATACTAGAAGCACAACGAAAACCTCATCTCATCACACAATAGCATTACAACTTTACGAGCTCGTTCATACGAGCTCGAAGCTTCTAAAAGATGTTTCACTGAGACTCGTGATCAACCTTTAGTCTAGACGAAGTCAACGTTGCCCTCGCGCGTATACAAAACAACAAGGCATTCGGGCCAGATCTGGTAAGGAATGAACATCTTTAGCAGGCACATCTTCTCGTGCCCATATAGCAGTCTCTTCTTAAAAGATGCCTCTCTGAGGGCGCTCTGCCAGCCAAGTAATATGAATGCTTTTTCAGGGTAATCCCAAAGGAAAGGTGAGAGCCTTCGAACCCTTCTGCGTGGCGGTCAATGTCAAAAAGGAGTTGTATCAACAAGCTAATCTCAAGCATACTAACGAGACGCTTAACGGATATCAAATGAGCAGATACGGCTTCAGGACTGGGAGTCTTTCCGCCCATGTTTTCACCTCACCACTCGCTACAGTGCTTACGGATTTCATCATCTATAATGCCGGTCTGCTGGCCTTCATGAACAGGAGAGGACAGTAGATGTCGTGTTGTGACGGTCCATAACCTTTGCATCACCTACACGGCTATACTGTCTCCTTGTTGCGCTTTCTCAGCTCCAGCGAGAAAACTCATAAGCCCCTTTTTACCAGGATTGTCACACATATTATGCTCATATTACATATCCAAACAGGGTGCATAAAAAACTGAATGTATGTAAAACTATTAACCATTTGATGAAATAACTATTTGTACTTAATACTTAAAGATACTGGTATAATGCTGTCGTAACTATTATGTCCGATTAAATTAAAATGTTTAACAAGAAATGTATTGCTTTGCCGATATCACCCAATGTTTGATTAATTACAGAAACCTGGGGTAGCTTATCGTGAATTACGGACAACTGCTAGTACTTATTTAAAGTTTCTCTGTCAGCGAAGATCGACGAAGGACTGGAACTCAATACGCGTACAATATATCCGATGCGCCTTACAAAAGTAGCGTTTGTTGCTACTGCCATACTACACTACGACGTCGTAGTAATCAACAATAAACGAACTCGATTGTAATTCGAAACATAATTAGCGCAAGCATGGTTATAAATGAAAGGTGCACAACGTGTAACGAGTTCAATCGAACCTCTGGTCGGTCTGTTTGTCGCTCTTGGATCGTCTACGGTCTTGGTCAGCCGACGTGGATGGTGGAATAGCCGGCGCCGCCGTCGCTGGAGTGGCCTCTCCGATCTCGGACTCGTCAGACTCGTCAGCTGATGAGTCATCCTGCGTTGAAGCTTGAACGCGGCTACTCGACAACTCCTCACCTACGGCCCCGCTCTGGAACCCTCCATGGCAAACAATGCGCTGGTAGTTACGAAATGATTTATTAAGAGCTTAGTGCAATCGTGCAGTAGCCACTTCACTTATCATTGCTCTCTCTCTTCTCGACTTCTTGAACAATTATTCTACCATTTAGCTATGTCCATTACCATTTTGTTCGTTACCGGAAATAACAAGCTTCTACAAGTTCACAACTGCAAATTCGGTAATCGCTTTAAGTTGGCTGGTTGCCAGATTTGCCCTCTAATGCGCCGCATACAACATCCCTATGAAAGTGCCGCACATATGAAACCGCACATTGCGCAAGATTAGAAGCATATAAATAGCATCACGGATGAATTGATACATGCGTGTCACATACAAATCATCGCCGCCTATACATCTGCCAGTACATCAGTATGTACACCTACCATGAGCCACATATGTGTACACAAATATAACATTCATCATATATACGAGTATAAGCCGACGACCACCTCATAAAGCTCTCATAAAGTTTAGAGCACTAATCCGACGCTACATTTTAACGTAAGGCATCTGATGTCAATGTATGAATAATAATCTATCAGATCTATCAGATCACTGGCAGGCGGCACGCAAGAGCGCTGTCACTATCAAAAATACAAAAACGGCACTCTAAGATGTTGCACGCCCTGATGATATACCGAATATAGGAAAAAATGGAAATCTCCGTAAGGTACCATTCTTCGTGATACCTTTAGGGCTAACGTAGCAACCTGGTGCATGTGAGTTATATCGATAGAGAGAGCAAGAACAAGGTATTGTAAACTAAAAGCGGACCCTCCGAAATAAGACCTGCAAACTGGAAGCGATGCAGCGCAGAGAACACCGCGTAGCATTTTGATGAGACCATTCTAAACTGGACCGCCATTTCATATTCTCCTAAAGAACGAGTCCCAGGCATCTGTTGGTTTTAGAGGGTAGAGACGAAGGCTGCCAGGCACGGCTAGCACTCTCTAATATAAACAAAAAACAACAGTATTGCTGAGCCAAGCTTGGATTTTTGAGAGCCTACAATTTTAATAAACTCAAAAAGTCAGGAACACAAACGGGCCGTCCTTAAGGTTTGTATAATTTCACAACTGACACGGACTCGGAAATAGTAGTATTACATTTAGATATATGGTATAAAATTGCTTTTAGCAACAAGTATCATGCAAAATCGTCCTCCGTGACAAGAAAGAAACAGTGTGCTCATGCTTGCTAGGTACAATAACTGGCTGCGCGGATAAGTGTATGGTTTTGGTGTTCCTCCTTTAGCAGAGATTATTGATGTGATAACGTACCCGAGCTTTGGAAGCGACTAAGACGTTTGGCCCTGCTTCTTTGTGCTGCCACAGGTGGCGCGGGTGTTGTTAACAGATCCTGATCTGCAGACCCTTCAGAGGGCAACTTCTTTTGGTGGCTTAGTGCAGCCTTTCGGGCCCGCGTCCGCGAGAGGATGGCGTCTAATGGATCGACTAGCCCATCGCCACCATATGTAGAGGTAATCTCTCCTAGAAGTATACCCGTTATCGTTACCAAGTAGTCTTGACCACCATTAATTAAGTACTTGTTAACTACAAGCTGTTTAAGCATGCGTAAACGTTTTTTCTATTGGGACGTAGCTACCTCGTACCCCATACATACGTTACCAAAGGTGACGTATGTGCTAAGTATTTCACACAGTATACGTTCATGATGTCCGGTGATGTTCGATAATAGCCAATAGTGTTTGTCAAACTACATATTTCAATTCAAGAGAAAACATCAAATCAGCGCACATTTTTCTTTTTAAATCTATTTAATATTTAACATATGTTCAACGTTCGAAACATTTGTTTTGCGTCTTGTTCCGCTTAACCACTAGAGCAGAAGCTGCCTCGGCCATAGCTGCTAACAGTAGTCAAGTAATTATAGGATATACACATTATGGTAGTATTAAGAGGTCCAAAATAGCGATCATAAATGTTGCCGGGTGATGTTGTAAGGATCTCGAACGTGCACTGACGAAGAAACCTTTAATCGTAAGCAGTCGCTTCCTACGAGTTTCGTTAGTGCATAAATACATCTGACAGGTAACCTTACTGCAGAGGATTGCGTACCATTATTGGCCGCATTTCTAGGGTCCGTTTTGATGCCGGTTGTTGTTGTTGCTGCTGCTGGCCGCTTCTGAGTCGTCGGGAAAACGAAGCCGCTCAACGCGGATGAAGACGGGCCAGCCTGGTTGAGAGGTTTCGGCGTTGCAGAAGTTCCGGACGTGCTCCCGAAAATCGCATCGAGAAAACTATTTCCACCCCCACTAGTTCCCGCTGATCCCAATCCGAAACGGGTACCCCCGATGCCTCTGAAAAAAAAAAATATATATATATATATATAAGTACGTGTTCTCGCAAACCTCATGACTGTAAGTGTGACATGACATTCTGGCCATCTTGCACATTAAAGTATATATATGCGACTTTCTGAATGTATAGTGTGTCCAAATAATCAGCCGCTTTCTTTGCAAACAGAACAGAGTAGGGCTGCCAAGTCCAGAATGGAGCGTAACTTAACGGAAGAACACGTAGAAATAGTGAAAATTGTGTATTATAAAAATAAACTCTGTACGGACATGCGCGCGTGCTCTGTCGAGCACTTTACGGTCGACATAACTGGCTTTGTAAAAACATCATTCGTGAACATGTACAAACATTTCACGAGACGTCAGTACGTGACGTGTCAAGCCGCGAACAACCACAGAGGGCTCAGCTGAAAATAGCGTCGCTGCGTACGTAGATTTGACGATATGCCTAACAACGAAGAATTTCGCGCACCTCATACTGGTGCATTCTGATGACATGATACAGTGTAATGCGGATTTTGCGAAGAAAATGTCCTTTTCTGACAAAACCAATTTATATCTGAATGGAGGTGTCAATAAACAAAACTGTCCATAGCTGGACAATCGAGAACCCTCACGAGATTCCCAAAGAGCTTTACATAGGCCATAAGTGACAATCTTACGCGTTCTCGGGACTGAAGGAATCATTGGACCCTATTTTTAATCCACGATGAATGACGGGTATTCATTGTCTTTGGGCGAATTTGGACGGACTCGATGCGAGTGAACTCTGGTTTCAACCGAACTGATCCCACGCCCATCAAGAAACTTAAAGCGTGTATATAATTGAGTCTGTTTCATATGAAAACGTGGCTGTCTTGCATATAGCTTGTAAAAACTAGATAAAAACGCCGCCTGATGTTGTATTTATTATATATGCCATTATACCTGTATTAAAATAAAATATGATAAAATGTTCGAACACTTTTGCTTTTATATTGCTTTAAGGATATGAGATTTTTTACGAACACCCTATACATATATAACATGCTGTAACCGGTACTAAACCTTTAGATTCTGTTTTTTTTTTACAATAAGAAGTATGCAACGCATTTCCCAAGTTGAAATGGTTTTGTAGTCACGCATGTATCACCCCTATACAGCGAGGGTGTATCAGAACGTTAGGTACATATTTTAAGTTTTGGTAAAACTTGGCAAGAAAATATGTTTCCTTAAGGGAAAGAGAGGGCCGAAACGTCTTGACAAAAATTACGGCTTGGAATGTGCAAGCTTCAACGTTAAACATAACAATTATGGCTGTCGAAAAAGCTTAGTTACTTGGCAACTACGTGACGGAGCACTATTACCTTCAGTACGAAAATGATGGGCATCAGATTTAGTGTTGGCTGATAATAGTCTTTTAGGTATTACACTTTTGCCCGTAGTAGCAAAATGTTACGATTCTGCACGTGAAAGCTTCAAGGCAAGACATAAGAACATATCGACTTTTTATGACTTGGGTTAATCCCGCTATTCGCCTTTCGCTAGCTTGTGCCGGGTGTTATCCATATTATAAATGTTCTGTCGAACATGCAGGTAAGATCGGTTTCCTTCAGTGCGTTGACTGATTCTCGCGCAGAAGAAAGAAAGGCAGAATAACCACTTTTATAAATTTCATCTTCACTCCTAAACAAGGTGTTTCCGCCCATTTCATTGGAAAAATATATTTTCTTGCCGAAGTCTACCAAACCTAAAAATAAGTACATATTGTTATGATAGACCCTGTATATATATAAAGGGTGACATATATATATATATATATATAGTATATCTAAGCGCGGAACCTGTGTATTTAGGTATACATGCAAGCGAACAATACATCAAATGTATATATAAATATACATAACGACTAGGTTAAACTTAGAGGAGGGGGAGCGTCATAAGCATGTAGAGCAGGATATTCTATACTGTCCAATATTGCTAGTACATCTTGTATGATACCCCTGTATATATTATAATATATATATATAATATATATATTTATATATACATATGTTATGATAGACCCTATATATCTATATAGCATACAGACTAGGGTAAGTTTAGGGGAGGGGGGGGAGGGTCATAAGCATGTAAGCACGGAAACTCTTATGCCTTCCCAAAAAATAATGTAGAAACACATTATGCATGTTATGCGATTGCGTTAGCTGTTACTGAATTCGCCTGCCCAACCTCTCGCTTGCCACGTGATCATCAGCATCAAACAATGAGATATTTGGCTTCGATGGCGGCACTCCATTGCCAGCGACCTTCGAAGTTGAGGGCCGCGACGGAATCTGTGGTGGTGCAGCCGCTGTGGTAGTCGGTGGCTGGTTCGTCGCTGACGCTGGCTTTTTCGGTCGATCCTCGGCTAAATTGCTTTTCAAAAGATCGTCCAACTCGTTGTCAAAGTCTGCAAGAAGCCATACACAAAAAACATCCGTGCTAAAAAACTCTTCGTGATTCACGATGATCCACATGCGCCATATGTGACAGTGTATGTGGTGCGACCTCTGGTCCAACGGAATAACTGGACCCTATCCTTACCGCTGAATCAATTACTATAGACTTTGGACTATAGATGTCATTTTTCGAACAGATGTGATCAATCAACAATTTTTAAGCGGCTGAGATCAAAAATACGACGATATACGGGTAAAAGGTCGTATCGTATCCTGTATAAGTGCAATTTCTCAGTCCTTCCATGCGCATGCAAACAATACATTCGTGATCTGATACCGTGTAGAGCAAGGTAGACATATATACAGAACGTCCCAACTTAGCGCCATTTCTGCTCGTGTGCTATCTCTTCCTCCGAGAAGGAAGCTCCGGGCCCATACCTTTAGGGCCCGTTACGAGAGAGTACGATCAGTACAAAAAAAGTGGGTGAGAACACACACACAACTGGATGGACGACGAATCTTGATACAGACTAACTCGAACCCACGTTGGTCACTGTTGGTTATGGCTGTCATGACAATTACGCGCTACTAATTCGAACAATGCCTTAGCTGCAAAAACCACCACCGCTTGGGAAGACATAGGTCTACTATGGAACGATAAGGTCCCTATCCGTGTAAAGAAGTCAGATCGGTTAAGTTTCGTTAGCGGATAAGCTTGCGCACGACTCACACTCATCTTTGCTTTGAGCTACAATCTACACGCGTTCGGTCTCGCAAGAACAGCACCCACTAGTTGTGTTGCTGTACAAGTGGTGGTCATGTTAGGTATCGCGGCGATAACTAGACAGCATAAGTGACAATACTAACAACAGTATTGACTAGCACCATTTCCCGCGCAAACGGGAAACACACAGAATTCGTGAAATAGATAGCATAAGGTTATTAGCAAAGCGGTAGCGTCAGCAGCAGGGAACCTATTTCTTTCGCTAAGCTTGCGGCGCTATTCGAATATCGTGCTGTAGCTTGGCTAGGCAAAGTTGTTTGTTGGTTGTAGTTGATGATGATTTGCTATCAAGACAAGGAGACAGCTCATGCAATGGACAGCAGCAGACTGGTGACAACTCGCTGCAATGAACTTTGCCACTACTGCCCACGCGCACTTTGTTATTGCCTAAGTAAACTTTGGAACGCCGGTGGTAGAACTGACAGGATGCTTCTCGCAGTCGTTCTAGGTCAGTGACGAGTCTGTCTGACTTCCGGCAGGATAGAAGCAGCCGCAACTACACTACCTTGAAAGACGGCGCTCCGGAAATGTCCGAAGAGCTGCTCTAAATTAACAAACTCCCCGACAAGAACTATACATATATATATATATATATATATAAGAATTTGTCTTAGGTTCTGGATGTTACGGGTTATAGCTAGAAATACTTCCGCGTTGAACTACTTTGTGCATAACACTGTTGTGCTTGCAAAAATTGATGAAATGCATATGCCGGAAACTGAAATACATTTGCATTGTACGGAATGGAACTAACTTATAAGAATCATCCAACCACAGCCAGCGCCTATAGTAGATAGAGAGAATGTTACAATGTATGCATAAAGGTTGCCTGCCAGAGCTTGCCCAGGTGGAACCTACGTACGTAATAGGCGGTAAAGGGTTTCTTTAGGCTTTTGCCTGAATTAAGATTTGCAGGTAATTAAACTTAATCTCCAAATATCTTCTAAATAGGTCTTCATCTACATATTTGCGAGTTTACGTAGTTTTAGCTGCGAGTTATGCTCCATGATCGTATACAAAAAATGAGCACCCGTCAAGAGGTCGTGCAGCTTGACAAGTTTACCAGCAGACACTTCAGCGCGGCGTTTATTTTTTAGCTACTTGCTCGCTTAGGTTAGGTGGCCTCATCCTCTTCGCAAGGGTTCACCGCCACTTGGCAATGAACGGCTGTCACCACCAACTTTCCGCGCGTCTGTATTTCTGAACTGGTCTTGATGGGGTCTAGGTTTTACGAGAATTACGAAAAACATTTCGGGTTGGACCACGTAGTTTTGTATGCGAAGATCGACTGGGTTCTCTGGTATTGCTGACCACTTGCGCATCATGTTCGCTAGCTCACTGCATGCTCGTGGTGGCTTGCGAGGTTCGGTTCTAAAAAAAAGCATGTGTTGCCATGCATCGGATAGAGTCCTGCTCGGGTAGAATTATTCGTCCTTCATTGTTAAAGCGGAAGTGAGCATTGTCCTGCGCATACATTTCGCTGGTGGAGGAAACGCAAATAAATCCAGGCGGCAACAAAAGTAACGACGACAAGTGGTTCGATTGTATTTAGCACCACCTTATTCCCGACCGTAAAGGAAATGAATGATTTTACCAAGGAGAGTTACGTATAGGAAGCTCGTGCTAAGAGGCTTCAGTTCAATGTAAAAACGTTTTACAACGACTTTGACAGTCTTACGTCAACAACGGCTCCGACTTTGTCAGGCTTGGCGTCAATATATATATATATATATATATATATATATATAGAATGCGAGAGGGGGCGGGAAATATCGCAAGATTAATATTCATGTATTAATCGGTAATCTATATAAATCAATAAACCAGAGAATATCACTACGGTAGATGAAATATTGCGTCTGGGGCACACCTCGTTACACCAGCTGGAAGTCCAGGCTTTGGTACCCAATGTTTTTATGTTTTCTGGCAGAGCCTATACACTTTGAGTAATTGGAAGTTTTCGGAGATTATTTGGTAGGTTTGAGTATATCCATCATAAGTTAGGTAGCGAGCTCCCTTACTAGCTTGGACGATGAATCGTTTTTCAAGAAGGTTTTACGCCTGATGATACCACACATATACTATATTTTTGCCTGCTAATAACAGATATGCTTATACACAGCATACGTAACATGAACTAGGGTAAATACTTGTATGAACTGCGACATTGTTAAATATAAATATCGTAGTTCATGCGTACCACTCTATGGTCGACTACATTTTTCAATACTGAAATATATCAGGCAAGATTATACTTTTTCTCCGCACGGACGGCGGCCGTTTACCTCACCAACCAATAACTTCGAAAACAAGTAGATTCAATGTTAATTAAATGAGTTAGTACGCCACACACATATTGGCATGCTACACATTGGCCAAAAGGCCGAGACGCTTGTGGCACTTAAATCTAAACTCCCAGAAGGTTTGATTCGAGGTAGTGTGTCAATATGCTGGTATGCCGTCATATCGTAAATTTGGGCATGTCCCCCCGATTAACGAAACACATTGCCTTGGTGAGCAATGTTTGTAAACACTTTTTAAACACAACCAGTGTTTATTGTGTGTTTGTTTCCGTCTAACGTCGTATTAACGCGCCAACTATTGTTTTATTTAAGATATACACGATTATGTACAATTATACACTCAAAAAAAATATTAAAAATTAAGTATAAAATGTACATACGGTTGTCCGTAAAGGAATTGCCAGGACGTCAACAAACATAGAATAATTTTCAAGCGCTATCACTGAACGTTCTGTACATTAAACCACGCCAAAAACTTGTTCGCCGTCTTTGAAGCGCAGTCTTTGAATTGTTTGGTTACCTGCCGTAGCCATGAAAACGTAAATTTATTATTTTAATAAGATGCACTCTGGTGTGCAACATCGGTATTATTTTAGAAATAATGCACCCTATGGACCGAATGCCAAGAAGGTTGTTGGAGACAATTTCTACAGTTAAATTTAGTCACACGTTCGCGGTAGGCAACGCAAAAATCTAAGAAAAAGTTTGCACCGCCCTGATGTGTTACTGGTTGCTCTATCAATCACGAGCTCTATGTGCCTGTTGTATACATATGTAATAGACTGATTAAAACGTACCATCAAAGTCGTCCATAGTTGTGGTGCACTGTCGACTGCACTCGAGTTCGTTCGATGCGGCTCTGGGTGCCGCCGGCTATAGAGCGCGTGCTCCTCCGCTATCGGAAGCGGTTCGGCGAGTTTGTCTGCTGTTGTGGACAATTCTTGTTGTTGGTAGCGCTGTTACCAGGGATACCGCACTCGTTCTGCTGTGTGGAGGCCGCCGTGCACAGAACGACGATAATGGCCGGCGACACTGTAAGTGTCGAATGTAATCAAGTTGGTTTCCCATTGTACCGCATGGACTTTCTAAACCGGCCCACAGCCGTATGGCCGATGGCCGCCGCGGGACTAGGAAAAGATGACCGTGTGTCCGAGAGCAGCGGAGCGTTGTGACTCACAGCAGTGGCGGTTGTGGCTTGGAGCAGCGTGGTTGACTGTGGCCAGCTCGACCTGCTTGCTCTTCCTAGCGTTTCCCGGGACGCACCCTGTCGTGTACTCGCACAAGGCCCGTGGATACCATCATGGGCCTTCTGCGAGTCCTGTACAAGACGACCCGGTGGCCTACGATTCTGATTGCCTACGATCTTTTCTTTCATCACGTCACCGAGAACCACGATGCTGGCCAGAATGCCAGCTTACCGGAGAAGACGACAGCTTTGCAGATAGCCACATAAAAATGAAGAAAGAAGAGACTACCAGATGGCACAATGAGTGGCACGTTAATTCAGCTGTGGTAGCGCCCGCTGAACACGTTTGGCTAGTTAAGTTATTTATCCAGTTAATATTAGTAATGAATGTGTTGCCAAGTGGTGAAGCAACTGAATTTTTGGTCGGCTATCTTTAACAAAAGACGCCACCGGGCGTGAAGCCTGATGGCGTAGTGCATTCGCGTGCGTCTCGCGGCCAGAGGAGACACATACGTGCGCGGGTTCGATCCCCACCGTTGTACATTTGTATTTAGGGGTCCGTCTTACGAAGCAATGCAAAAGCAAACCCGTGGACGTTAAATGTTGGCTGAGGGTCAGCTCGAAAAAAGTAGTGATCGGCTACCTGTGCGCTCGGTCGGCGCTTTTCTGTCACACAGCACTTTTAATTCTGTTTCATTTTCAGTACACTACCAAAAATGATAACTATAGCCTTTTATGTGAATTGCACTTATCATACGCACAAAGTGTAAGCACATGTTGTGGCAGCACGTAACTTTTTATCGAATAACATTGCAGTTTAAATTGCTTACCGTAGCAGGAGCTACCTCTCCTTCAAGGTATGCTTTCATTTGATAAAGCAAAGCAAAGTTTGTTTACCTTTGTATTTTGAATATCATTTTCGTGCTTCGCAAGCCCTTGCCATTCACTTCTGGAACGGAGTCTGTGAGATCAATCTATACAACGTACTTCGTTTTGAATGAAAACATGCGTTTTTCCTTATACTGGTACGCTAGAGAGATGGACTTGTTGTGATGCAAGTGAGACTTCTGTGTCGCTTACGTAAGGATATATGTGACACCTTTCATCTACGGTACCGTCAAATGTTGGCGTCTTTGTACATGCTAACATAAATAATTTTGTAAAAATGTCCTTCGTGCGAAGTTTTCTTTAGTCTATGGGGCAATTGTATTGCCACCGCTCCGAATATATAGATGTTTGCAAAACTTTTGATGCTCCAAAATGGCCCGTAGGGCACAGCAGCCACGAACAATTTGTAGCTTGTAAGTCACGCTTTGTTTGTGCAAATGTATTGAGTATTTTCGGTAATACAAAATTATTAAGCATTAGAGACAAATTATTTTCCGGCTAGTTATAGGGCGGACAACACGACTACGCAAAAATGTTCCGGTAGTCTGAGGAAGGCATAAGATAAATACGAGCACAAGTTTAAAACTGAGCAGAGTTCAGACGCAGACGCAGTCCGTTTTAGCGTGGATCCTGCCGCCACTATTCACGCAGCATCTGCTCCATTCACACACTAGGTATCCTAATACGAGTGTAGCGTTTTTGGCGTTTTGATCTTACGATAGCTTACTACGATAGTTTTGAGGCTTCAGCTTACTACAGCCTATTCATAGTCCACTTCGTTAAACTGCACGGCTTAGGTCTCCGAAGTCCAGAGGAGAGTCGCCACTGCTGGCTCGTTCTCCTTAACGTGCACACGATCACACGACATGGCCAAGCCAACTACGGTTCATACGTACGATAGACGGCAGCAACTGCGTACCAGGCTGATGGCAATGAATGAATGAATGAAACATATAGCTTTATTCATGAGTACTTGCAAATACACTCGAAAGTATACAGCCTCTGTACTGCGATAGTTTAATTCATAGTAGAAGCGTCCCTGATAATGACTTTGACTTGCCATGGCGGCTCCATGATGTCGGTCTTTATGAGGCACCCCGAGCCGGATCGATAGATATGGCAGTTGCCATATTTCAATTGAAACTTTTCTTTCCGGCTCATGTATTGCCAGGACAAGAGCTCAGTTTCAAACTCTACGCATCGCTGGGACGGTAACTATTGCTCGAAAGAGCGCACGCGTGCCGCGCCAAGAAAATTCGCGTTGATTTTACTTTCAGGCGAGTGCTTGATGCAGAGGCTTGATGTATATTATGTACTATTTTGAGCGACATAGTCTGCATGATGGCGTGCATTGCTTATATATATATATATATATATATAGAGTCTTGTCAGATACTAGACATGACGCAGCCCGTAAGCACATCCCGATTTAACAGCTCTGAGGCTGAGCTGTTAAATCGGGTTGTGTTTACGGGCTGCGTCATGTCTAGTCTCTAACAAGACTCTATTTTAGGTACAACGCAATGCGGGCACCAGGCACATACCCGGCGGAGCAACTGCATGTAGATCGTTTTAGCAAGGATCAGTTATTGTTCTCGTTTTTCGCGTCATATCGTTTTTTAAAACGACAATTTGCAAGATTGCGGCTAAGTGCGCAGTTGTCGAAGAAAGAGAATCCTTCCTTTAAAGGGTGGCGGAGAATGCTCCTGCAGAGCAGAGCGGAAGCGCGCTGTGTGAGAACTCCAGAATGGCAGCGCAAAAGTATATTTTGAGCGTTTCTTGTACGTTGATGCAAGCTCCAAATTGGATGTACTGTCGTGAACCATTTGTCGAATTGCTTCTCGAAAACCTCACATATCAACCTTATACAATACAAAATCAGGCAGATTCGCTCTGGGTCCAATAAAGCGAACAGCCTGCCCGAGTGAGAGTTCAATGTTAGGTGCTCCTAAGTTCACTTAAGCACATGCAACGGGCCGTGTTCGTTTTATCTATGACAAGAAGATATTCACTTTAAATGGAACATCGCCCGGCAAAATAACCGTTGTCTTGTACTCGATACAGAGGATTTCTTCTATTGTAGGAGTGGTGAAATTTCCAACATGTATGCACGTCTTGAACGGGATGTCCAGTGAAGGAGACATGATGGCACCATACATTTTCAAACAGGCCAAACGATGACACAGGTAGTTTATTATTATTATTATTATTGGAACTCTAGATCAGTTTAATGTCTAATGGTTTGTAATACGTGATTCAGCAAGACGGCACACCCGGCTTATATGTACAAGCTGCTTAGTGCAACAGCGGCTTACCAGATTTAAATCCTCTGAATCACTAATGTGTTGGGCGCTATTGAGCAAGAGTCCAGAAAAACTAAACATAACAACACAGGTTTGCTCACTGCATCTGTTCAGCAGGCATTTGCAAATCTTGACAGGCAGATTTCGCAAGGTGCGTGAAAGCGGTTGAGGCTTTAAATTGAAACGATGATAACACAGACGGCGTTTTTTTGAAACAAGTATGTCTATTAGGAATATCACTGCCACCACATGCAGAAATGTCATTCATATATATATATGTATATATATATATATATATATATATATATATATATATATATATATATATATATATATATATATATATATCCTAACGGACAAATTTATTCAAAGTATATATATATAGATGCGACAAACCAGACATGGCTTTACTAAATGTGCGATTGCGAGAGACCTAGTTGTTTCATAGAGTAACTGAACATACCAGCGTGTTCGAAAAAAAATTCGTCTGGAGCGTCGTCCAGCAAGTCGCAAAGAGTAAATCCTCCATCATTCGTGTGACGATCAAATAAAATTTAAATCCTAGCACCACGAAAATGTACACACGAATGCCTACATATATGCCACATCTATTATTCACTTCTTTCTTTTCTAGTACAACTGAGGTTATGTTTTGAAATAGTACGGCGAAATAGTTTCGCTGATGCAACCAGACAGAAAACAACGTCGTGTGGGCGATCACCTAGAACATTTATTATAAAGTTTACATTGACATATTATTATTTTCACTGTAATATTACTGCCACTGTAACCGTCTGTATTGTTAGGGTTACTTGATTGATGCCTCCTCTTTTTGTCTTCTTTTGTCTTCATATACAACTGTACATATATTTGAACGCAAGTGCAACTAATCCAGAGGTCGGACAGTTGTCCTCGGCCGAGCTGTCAAGGCCTTGAAGCTGTGTTGTTTCCTGTCGGCCTCTGACGGGCCGACTTCTTTATGACCTTCGTTTGATGTTCACCGGTTGAGCTGATACAACACCCTTTCGGCTCGACTTACGTTTCTGAACCCTAAAAATAGAAAATAAAATAGCACATAAGTACATTTTGTCGCATGTTATATATATATATATATATATATATATATATATATGCGCGAAGCCGTCGAAGGTTTGACAAGTAAAGATATTCCTAATATGAGGTATGACTCCAATGATGTGAGTCAGAATTAGAAGTTATATATGTTCATATATTTTAATATATGTATTGGAAGTGCTTTTTGCTTGAGTGTAGCGAACGTGCTCTGCGCTAGAATTGAAACATAATATAAATGTTCATTATATATATATATATATATATATATATATATATATATATAATGTTTGCTAATTTTTACTGTAATATACCGTTTAATTTACTGTACTGTAGTTTACTTGCCCATGGTGTTTAATGTTTTGTATTTAGGATGGACCCAGGTAGCATACCTAAAAGCTAATACTAAATGTGATAGAGGATCATCATTACAAAATGATTGCTCGAACATTACTCCCGGCCGGTCGCCTTAGCCCAAACATTGCTCCTTATGGAGTTTTAAAAATGGTGTTCACTGTCCCGTGACAAGATACCGTCAGAGAGTAGAAAACATATATTATTAAACTTAAAGTATTTTATTAAACTTATTTTACTAAACCCAATTAGTCAGCCGGGCTGGAACTAGTGAAGTCTGCAAGGTTAAGTACACACTCTCGCTCATTACTGAATCTGCGAAGAATTAACTTAGCGTAACTTCTTCTACTTTTCTCTCGCCTTCTTCATACCGATTTGTCAAAGTTCGTTGTGAAAGAAAGACGGGGCATTGCCGTGATAACTATCACTAAACAGCCTCCAATACGTATTTAATACGTATACAATTAATTATCGTGACATTCGGGCTCGTGGACAAGTCCATCCCATCGGTACGACGTCGTCAGATCTAACGGCGCGAGTAACTTCAACGAATATCTTAACGAAAAGAGAATACGTTATACAAATACAATAATGTCGGCAACAAGCGGAGTGGATAAACCAATTTTCCTTCTACCAGGGCCAGATAGGATGCACATCTGCTTTCAATTTATCTCGCAATATATATATATATATATATAGAGAGAGAGAGAGAGATAAAGGGAGACAGAAAGTAGAGAGTAGATATTTGAGGGTCTTCTTTATACCCAAAAGTGCATTTACTCAAATGCAAATCGAAGGCGAATCGAGAGAAGCTCACCAAAAAGGAACGATGCTCTTATAATGCCTTAACGACCTTGCAGCCATTGGGAGGGGGTGGTGGCAAGGTCGTTGATATGACGACAAAACGGGGGTTCATAGTTGGCGTACCAGGCTTACGGTGATGAGTAATGGCATTTTCATGCTTTGTGATGACAGTTTGACAAACATCGCGCGCGTACCAACCACGGCTGCATACACCATCAACGGCGTACACCGCTCAGCGCCATCAAGCACCCCATCCTGACTCGGTCGGCCAAAACGACCGCGGGCTTCACAGGCATGACAAACGTGGCCGCAAGGCTTGGCCATGTCTCATAAGTGGGTGGTTACGTACGCGAACGAGAGGCATTATAAACTATCCGACCATAATACGTGTAAATACACAAATAAAATATTTAATAAAACGCACTTTAAACATAAAAATGACGCTTATTCCGCCAGCTAAGGCGACGGCCATCCTCAAACCAGACCTCCGACGTTACCAGACACTGTTCTTACAATTAGAATTGCACTGAGTCTTGCCCCTGTCATTAAGTGAATTCTCCTTTTCCAGGACAGCTACAAATAGAGAGAACATTTGAACAGGTACAAAAAGGCTGGCCTTTTTGAGGCGTTCAGAAAGGCTGGCCATCTCAAGGCGCATCGGTTTTGAGAGGCGTCTGGTATTCGTGCTTAAGACGGCCTTTAGCGTTAGCACGCCGCCGAGGGCAGTGTGGTACGTACCATTCCTTCCAGCCGGGAGGAGGTTGCCATCCGGGTGGCGGCTGCCATCCAGCCGGGGGTAGCCAGCCCTGCGGGGGTTGCCAGTGTTTTCCACTCGAAGGTCCTTCAGCGGACGACGGTACGTCACCGCCGGAGTTGCCCGGAGTCCAGCCATTGCCGCTGCTCTGCCAGCCCGCACCTGCATGCGGCGTCAATACACAGCCGTTCGACAAACGACATCGCATGAGACCACTCCAGTTACCGTAAGCGCTGCGTGGTCTCGCGCACTTTTTGCGCCAGTACTGTTATAGCAATGGTAGCTTAATAATAGTTAATCGAGGTCGAAAAGTTCATCGAATCGCATGGCTTCATCAGAGGGACAACAATTACAAACTACGGCAACGTTGATATAGACAAGTAGATGGTCTATATTATATGGTACTGGGAGGGGTACGCAAGCTTAGAGTGGTGTTTTATCTCATTTCAGATATGTTTGCTATATACACGCAGTCTACTCATGGAACATGTGTTGATTAGGTACTACTGTTTCTGTCATCTAAAGTAGTTAGATTGGTTATCTAAATTGGTTAGTTTCTGTCATTTAAAATAGTTCGTTTCTGTTTTCTAAAATAGTTAAAGTTTTTCGATCCGGATAGATATCCGGTGCAATCATAAACTTTTTCGGTTTTCCAGAAAGAACGGTGTGTTGTTGCTGTGGCTGCGTACGCATATGAATATACCAAGCTAGGCCATTGAGTTCAATAACGTCAACCGACGTGCTTGATGCCGCTTGCTACGGAATCCTATCTTATGCATGAGACAGCAGGCCGTCTTTGTTCTTTCTCTGACGAGAATATATGCACCATAAGTGTCATGGCCATGAGCCACATGTTTTCGCTATGTAAAAAGCCAATGTATCGCATTAGTGTGAAGTCAATCTGCATGTTTAACCATGTTTGAGGTGAAATCGTACATAGATACGTTGTCAAGCGAGAGGCCATAGGTGCTTCAGCAAAACGGCGCACCCCCTTATACAAGCAACTGAGTGCAGAAGGCCACTAGCAAAACAGGTTAGCATGTTCTGGGATGAGGACTTGTGGTCGTCTAATGGCGTGGTTGAAAATAATGGGTCTAGCAACATGACTAACAATGACAACATTGGCTTGCTCACTGCCTTTGCTATGCAGGCATCCGCCAACAACGTCAATAGCATATTTTGAAACGCGCATGTGAGCGGCCAAGACCCCGAATCGAAGCGGCGACTAAAATAAGCACGGAGGTTTCATTAAATAAACACGTCGTCTCCCATAGATGTCTCAATCGGCACGTGTAGAGTTTGTGTTATTTGATTTTGTGATACATTCGCGGTCTCGACAAAGGCGCCTGTTGATCGTAGCGTGCGTGAGCTGCTTGCTTTTGGCGAGAGACCTAGTTACTACAGCTGCCCATACTGCCCAAAAATGTAGAACAGAGCACAGAACGCGCAAATATCAACGTGCACCTCAGCTCCTCAACGTACTGCACGCAGTTGGTTCCAGTTGTTTCAATGTATTCTAGTGACACCTGCGTGTCTTCTTTGCTAGCTTTACGAATTCAAAAACCCGTACGCAGAAGCCTATACAAATATCGATTACAAGTTCGCACTCGAATCTCCTCAGTTCGGTGCGTTCTGAGGACGCGAGAGGAATTAGCAACGGCTATGTACAGTGGTGGTTTATGTTGGACTCGTGATAATTGTTGCCTTTTTGCTGTTATTGTTGTTGTCGTCGCTGCTGTCGTTGTGATGACTGCTGTTAGAGTGTTGTGTGTTGTTGCTTTGTTATAGCTGCTGTTGCGGCCATTATTGCTGTTGGTGTCCCGTGTTATTGCTGTTACATCTGCTGTTGTTGTTGTTGTTGTTGTTGTTGCTGTTGTTGTTTTTGTTGTTAATTGTCATATTTAGAATGGTCGCATTTTGAATGCACCTCCCAAGTTTGCTACTAAGACATGTCTCGTTAAGTTGCGGAGAAGCTGCTACGCATCTGGCGGGACTAGGCCAGCATTGTCGAGAAGTCGTTCAGCAGAAGGAAATGGTAGCCGCCGTTGAGCCAACGCCTGCAGGGGACCCTCAGTGCTCGTCTATGTGGCCCAAACGAAATGATGAGTGGCAGGCGCATACCACTTGTGTACGACTAGGTCGTACGTTATGCGTTCGCTTTGTGTTATTGTTCCGATGGGTCTTCCCTCTTTTGCGATGTATGCATATATTCGGGTTGCCTGTCCTACTTTAGCTAATTGATATTACTTCTCTTATTGACGTCGTGCTGCTGTTATATATATATATATATATATATATATATAAGCTGTGCTGCTTTGTGAAAGATTTTTGCATCCATAATTTTGTTAAACGACACATATGAGTATACATACGTAGGTTTGTATACTATTAACTCGCTTTAACTTTAATTATATAAATATATATATATATATAATATATATAAATATATATATATATATATATATATATTATAAATATATATATATATATATACAGGGTGTTCCTATTTGTGTGTCCAAAACGCTAGGGTATGGTCAAACTCGGTGAGAAAATCATTTTTGCCAATGGGTGGAAGCCGGGAAAACGTTTTGTTTAGGAGTGAGGATGAAATTTATAAAAGCAGTTATTCTGTCTTTTTTCTCCTACATAGTTGTGCAAAATCTACGTTTGCGGGAGAACCAGTCAACGCACAAAGGAACCGATCATACCGGCATGTTTGGCGGAAAATTCTGCACAATAAAGTATACATTACTAGCTTGCGTAGCAAAAAGCGAATAGCCAGATTAAGGAAAGTCATAAAAAGTCAAAATGTTACGTTAACGCTTTTTGTGCAACATCGTAATTTTTTCCATTACGACCAAAAATGCACGTCCAAAAGACTACTCTCTGGCAATAGCAGATTTCGTACCCACTACATTCGTACCAAAGTGATGGTGCTGCGTTACGTAGTTGCCAAGTAACTAAGCTTTTTCGACAGTCATATCGAAAGCGAAGGCATGCATACTTGCATAGGGTGTATGAGAAAGTTAAGTACATATTTTGAGGTTTGGTAGAACTTAGCAAGAGAATAATGTTTTCTAATGGAAAGAGGGGTCGGAAACGTCTTGGCAAAATGCTACGGTTCTGGACGTGAAAACTTCAACGTAAAACATAACAACTATGACTGTCGAAAAAACTTAGTCACTTGGCAACTACGTAACGCAGCACCATCACTTTGGTACGAATGTAGTGGGCATTAAACCTGCTATTGCCTGAGAGTAGTCTTTTGGACGTGCATTTTTGGTCGTAATGGAAAAAATTACGATGTTGCACAAAAAAGCGTTAACGTAACATTTTGACTTTTATGACTTTCCTTAATCTGGCTATTCGCTTTTTGCTACGCAAGCTAGTAATGTATACTTTATTGTGCCGAATTTTCCGCCAAACACACCGGTATGATCGGTTCCTTTGTGCGTTGACTGATTCTCCCGCAAACGTAGATTTTGCACAACTATGTAGGAGAAAAAAGACAGAATAACTGCTTTTATAAATTTCATCCTCACTCCTAAACAAAACGTTTTCTCGGCTTCCACCCATTGGCAAAAATGATTTTCTCACCGAGTTTGACCATACCCTAGCGTTTTGGACACACAAATAGGAACACCCTGTATATACGTGCGCCTGTAGACCTGACGGGAAGACGCCTTGGAGGACAACAGTGAACGGAGTAGGAAGCAGGATGGGGAAGTTATGCAGGCGATTAGTGATGGTTAGCAGTAGTTTGTGTTATATATATATATAGTTTGTACATTGCTTGTAAGTATTAAAGGTAAAGTAGTAGTAGTAGCGATAGGTCGTCGGGGGTGGCTGCTGCTGCTGCGCAGTGCTGCAGCAGTTGATGTTGTTGTTGTTGTCGTCGCTAGTGCGTACCGGGGGCGTGTTGTGTTTCACCGTCGGCTTGCGACGGGGGGAAGCCGGCAAGGCCATCGGGGCTCGTTGTCGTAGCATAGGTCGGCGGATGAGGCGGCCTCGACTTCAGCTGCCAGCCGTGCTCGCTCCAGATCTTGTCCGGGTGCTCAGCGTTCGCAGGCCACTGATGATGCGAGCCGCTGCCCGAGTCCTTTACCGGACCTCCATGCACCTTCCCTACGAGATCGTGCGGTCCGTGCTTAGCTGTTGTTGTTGTTGTAGTTATTGTTGTTGTTGTCGTCGGTGTTGTTGTTACGCCCGCAGCAGCCGCAAGCAGGTAGGATTTCCCACCAAGTCGTTCGTTCATTAGACACAACCAGCCGCCGCCGTCCGCCGTTCAAGCAGCCAACCAACCGAATACATACATAAATCATATATCGACGAATATAAACGTAATAAAGAATTTCATATATATAGATGCTTGAACGATAATACACATGAAATGGGCAGTATTTAATTTCAATTGTAGTAAACTATAGCATAATTAGTATATGTATATATATATATATATATTGTTTGTTTTACTTTACATATTGGGTAGCACATCTATCTATAAAATGAAAGAAGTAACCGATTTCATTCATTCAAAGAGTACTCTCCATTCTAAGCCACGTCCTACCCCCATCTCTGGACCAGACTATTGATTCAATGGCAAACAATTCTGGTTTTTGCATCCCGAGTAATGTCTCCACGTGCGTCTTTCTGCTTCTGGTAAAGTGAATTTTGTTCACGATAGAAAGTTCTGCAGCGCAGAATTTTTTCATCTAAATTTGATATTTTGCGGAGGTTGGGTAAGCTCACATGCGGTCTCGCGGTGTCTTGGTGGAAGATAATATGGTCTCTGTTCACGAGACTGTGTCGATTTTTTTAAAGGGAGGCAAAAACTCTATCGAAAGGTCACTTTAGACACCCGTGTCTATCGCTTGGTATCTAGGAAGAAACTCGTAATGGACGATGCCATGCCTATCCCATTAGGCATGACATCGTCTCATCATCCCACTAGGCAACGCATCCATAAGGCACAGAGCAACATCTTGCGCGAGTGGGCCAGCCTCTTTGGCGTCGTCTGGAGAAGCTGGCCTGAGGCGCACCAGGATCTTTCACGTTTCGCATTGTCGTAAAAGACCCATGTCTTGTCACAGGTAACAATTCGACCCAAGAACGGACAGTCATTGTGTTTGGCAAGCTAAGAAGAGCATTTTGTAAGCTGCTCTAGTTGTTTGCGCTCGCTCAAATCAAGAAGTACTGCTTAGTTCAACTTTGACTCGAAACTATGGGCGTGAAAGCGAGTGACGATGGTTGTGTCACACATCTTAAAGTTCATGGCTAATTCATGCGTGGTCACTCGGGGATTCGGTTTTACAGTTTCGCCCAAGCAACCTTCCTCGTGCGTAATAGACCTTTCAGAATGATGTTGAGTACGCAACCGCCGAGTACGCTCCAGGTATTTCGGACTATTTCCGCAGTAGTATAGCCTTTTTAGACCCATAAAAATTGCCGTCCGTAGCTGTAATTTGTGCTGTGCATTACAATAGAATTAATCTAGCACAAACGAGTGAGATCATTTTACGAAGGTCACTTGAAAGAATTCTACGGCTTTTTGCACTCACAGAAAAATTGTTAAGGAAAAGCTGATGTGGACTTAAGTGTCGTGCACCCTATAGGATTGCAAGTAATGGAATTGAAGCTCTCATTCGGCATGTCTTCGAGCAGGCTGTCTTAGTCTGCAACTATCTGCCCATTAAGCAAGCAAACGTGGTTAATTGACAAACAAAATGATATATATATATATATATATATATATATAGTGAAAGTTCAGTATATACACATATAGAAAAAACAGAGACTTCAATACATAAAAAAAAGCCGAGTTACAACGGGAACAAGTAACAAGCAAACATATGCCCAACTAAAACAAGTAAAAGAGGAAGATCACGAAGTCCAATGAGGTGTATACCTCCTTCACAGACGTTCTAACAAATTGACCCGACTCACCACAAAATCCAGGTTACAATCATGCTCGACCCAGAAGTTCCCTGAAGCCCTATTTAAATGTGACCTCAAAAGAAGCTAGCTATATCTGGTAAAGGGGATCAGCGCCGCGCTTAACCGGGATACTCGCAAGAGACAAACTAAATGTATTGGTTTGCCAGCTGACGGCAAGCCCGAGGAAGACTTCTCTGTATGACCCTCCTCCCGGCCGGATCCACCTCCGCAGATAAAAAAAAAACTGGAAGGAAAAATATAGGTTCAATGTAGGTCGACTGCAGCTCCTAAACGACATTTAGGAGTAGACACGGGACTTTGAGCGTTGCTGGTCGTTGGGTCGACAACGTGGGGTCTAAGAGGCATCAATTGGAGAGGGCAAGTGTTAGAAGAATGGGTGACCACACACAAATGAGCCACGGTAAACGACGGGGATACGCCAACAGGCGTTCTAGTACATTTATTGTAACCCTCACGATATGCAAGACTGGTCTCATTGACAAAATCAAGGACTGGAAAGTACTTGGGCAAGTTGAAAACATGAGCGATAATTTTCGCATAGAGGTCAAGACCGGGATACAAACTCCAAGCATGGGACGCCCACCGCAATAATTCGTCAGACTACGAAAGCTACTTTTAGGAAGACTACTGGGCGGAAGCGACGCTGAGGGAGAAGGCCAATCATAGAACATCACGGCTTCGGCGACTAGTCAAATTCACTGGTTAATGGGCAAAGCATGTCTGACGAGGTGGAGAACTTGGAGGTCACGACGGCCGTTTGAGATCCGATTGGCACCTGTCACAGGTATTGTCCGTAGCACTATTAAGTGAAGATCCGGGCTGACAGAGTGTGAAGCTTAAGAGGATGTTTAGTGGGTAGAGAACTCGACAAAACAAGATCCAGCCCTCGGGACCGAGTTCCACGCAGCTCCTGTAGGCTACCATGATATTCCTGTTATGCCAATGCATAAATGCATTGACCCTCTTCCACAAAAAAGTATTTACACATATAAACACATTTAAAAATGCAGTATATATATATATAAACTCGAAAGTTGAAATAGTCGTTTTATACGATTGCCCACGACTGTTAAAACTAATTACTTATACTTTTTTTTAATACTGTGTACATATTTCTTGTGTATACAGTGTACATATTTCTTGTGTTGTTTCTTTGGCTCACACAAAATAACGCGTGACATTCTAGCTCAGCGTGTCCGAAGTGGCCCATCGGGTGATTGGTTAAAAGATTGTTTCTTTCCGTCTGCTTAAATTTTCCGTCCGCTTAATATACTCTTGTCAACACTGAAGCAGCGATAATTGTTTGCTGACAAACCCACGAACACTGTCCAATAGCGTTTGTATATTATTGGACCGTATTTTCAGACAAATTGCGCGCCGGGAATGCGTGTGCCATGGTCTTTTCCAACCTCACATTACGTTGCAGTATATGACACCTAGTTTACAGGTTACAATATCTCTACAAAGAGTCCACAACCGCGCTTATCATAGGAACGCTTCGCACCACTTTGAAATTACATGTGAGTGGCCTTCTTGTTCTTAGGGGCAGTTTGAAACGATAGATAAAAACGGCACTTCCGTGCAAGGTTGTCCTACAAGTCGAATTGCAGTTTTCGGCGCTATGAGTGGTTTCACAGACGTTCGTCTAGCAGATACTTTAGCATTGCAGAATACATACCGTCACCGTGGTAGACGCCGTGGCCTTGCGGTACCGAGTCTTCCCAGCCTTTGGAATGAGACGAAGTGTCAACGAACTCCTTCTTGTGCACGTGAATGTGCTTCACGACCTTTACCTCCTTGACCACAGGAACCTCCTTGTATACAGGAATTGTCTTGTATACCTTGATCGTCTTATAAACAGGTATCTCTTTCACAACGTGTTTCACTTTGATGACCGGCTTAATTCTGCAAAAGTAAACGAGCAACTTTAGTGGTAACCGCTAAAGATAAACCGCTGATATCGTCGCTGCAGTAGTAACTAGCCTTCCTACCGTTAGTGTTGTTGTTAACATCGTTGTTTGTTTGTATGTTCGTTGTTGGTGTTGTTGTCCCATATTTGTAGTTTTGTGTCTCCAGCCACTAAATATCGAACTAACCTGTTTAAAGCAACCAACCCTAACAACCCTAACTATATATAACAGCATCTAAGATATATATATATATATATATATATATATATATATATATATATATATATATATATATATATATATATATATATACATATATATATATATATATATAACATATATGTATATATATATATATATATATATATATATATATATATATATAAACATATATGTATATATATGTTGCGGGTACTAACACAACTAAAGAATGAGCATACAAAAAAAGCAACGTAGAACAACAATGCACGGATCATACAGAATCCGGTACCTATTTTTTAACACTTCTCTTATATTTTTGCGCGTTGGCTAATTTTTAGATGCCGATTTGTAGCTACTCAGCTTCCCGACGTCGCGCTGGGAACTGAAAGGTCTATTAATTTGATCGAAGACGTCTGTAGTTCAGACACATTTCTGTAGGCTTGCGTCCTTCATGTGGGATTTCTTGGTAGCACCTTTCATGCCAAATACGTTGCATTTACGATAAAATTAAATGCTATGCAGATGCGTGTATGTTCAACAGAGAGAGGGATAATGTGTAAGTGATACTCGCTGCGAACTCAGTAACGACAAATACAATAAAAATAAAGCTAGTGCAACAGCATATATGTGCAGACATACACAGTCATTTTTTTTTGGTCTGATATGTCAGCAAAAATGTGTCTGATTATTGCGCTCTTACAGCGTTTAGAGTAATGTTATCCAATGAAACTAAAATCCAAAATAAAGCTGCTATAAATATAATTATGATTTACTAGTAGCATGGTTGGGTAAATTGCTAATCGAAATATACAAGAGCATACAATATGTTGTTGTGTAAAGCGCCGTCTATATGTGTTGTATATATAAATAAGCCCTGCACTGCCTTCACACAACACTGATCAGTAGTAGGTTAGGTAAGCATCGCGCTGGCAATGGCGTCTAGTTGTAGTAGAAGCACGCCATAAGATCTAATGCAATGTTAAGGCGTGGCCGCAAGCGTTGTTTATGATGCGGATGATAGTATTGATAATGATTATGGTCATGATACTTTGTGTTAATCTTTTATTATTATTATTATTATTATTATTATTATTATTATTATTTCACATTTGCTTACGTTTAGTCACAGGGGCTGAGGGCTTATGTTTATATATGTAAATGACCCATCACGTTTAATCGTCATTTAGCAACGTGTTTGTACCCGCGACAGCACGTTATGTGTACCAGTGTTCTGACATTATTCCAGAATCGTCGAAAGCCGACACATACAGATGACGCAATCGAACAGCCAGTACCCGGCGCGTAACCGCCCGGTAAGACAACGCTCTCTTTTGCTAGTATCCGTCTGTCTCTCGCTGCCCGCCACGCTGAAGTCTTCGAAGTGAGCGAGCGAACGAACAAGCGGACGGACAAACTTCTCTGGTCAAGACCATCATTGAGCGGCGACTAACGCTGTTTCGGCTGCTTCAAGGGCTGACGTCTTCAGCTATAGCTACAGCAACAATACGCCCAAACTAGTCCTTCGGTAGCAGGGCTAACGGCGGACGCTATAGGCGACACACGGCAAACATGGACCGCATTCGTGTCGTGCCACCACGGAGACAAAGCAAACGAAACAAAACTATTTAAGGGTGGTAGTGGTGGTAGTAGTAGTAGTAGTAGTAGTAGTGGTCGTACTTTACTTTTTTGGTCGTACAACGAAAAAAGAGCTAGACGACGGAAAAGGAGAAACGGCTACTCAACCGGCAAAATCGATGTATTTAGCCACCTCCACATTCACACCCCACCCACCCCTGACATTCACACCGCCTTACCAGTGTCTTGGCTAGATATTTGCTTGTGCCAGCTGCTTATTTACCAGTATTTTCTTACATCTTTACTTTTCGCATGTACGACCATCATATATATGAATGTATATATATATATATATATATATATGAGATGTATTTACATACATGCATATATATATATGAGATGTATTCACATACATGCATATATGTATATATGCGCTAATTGGGATCCGCCCCGCTATTGTACTTCTACTGTAACGGTCAGCACACAATTGACCTTCTAGCGACGTCGACCCAGTCCGTTGCTGCTGCTGCTGCTTTTGTTGTTGATGTCGTCGTCGTCGATCGACGAAACGACGAAATACAATGTTTCGATAGAACACAACGATGACGACATGGTCGCTTCGGGAAACTTCTACGTGTTTGACAGTTTGTTGGTCGATCCACTTTGCTTGACCTCAGTCAATTCACGTGATGGTCGTCTGATGGTTCTTGCTTGAAGGCGCTGCGCCGCTCCCACGATACCCGCTTCACACATACAGGCATACACGATATCTTTCAGCAATAAAATGACAAACATATATATATATATATATATATATTATATGTATGTGTGAATTTAAATGTGCAGGTCTTAAATGCACTTTGTGTTTGACTGTACAAAAACAAAATGCATTTAAGTCCAGTACTTTTTCAGGGAATTTGGATTAGCTGTGCATACCTACCTATTGGTTCAATTTTTTGTTATAGAGTCGGGTCGGGAAAGCCTAGTTTTACGTTGCAATGCCTAGCTGGTGTTTGACGTATATATATATACAGGGTGTTGCAGAAATTTTTCATAATAGATATAGGGAATCGTAGAAGCGCATTAAAGCAAATGTTTTTTTCCAATGGAACATGATCTCTGAGAAGTCTTGTTTTGGAGTGAGGATGAAATTACTACAATTTGTAACACTAGTGTTTTTGCCCGACATAGGAGCACAAAATGTGCTGTTCCGAGACAACCAGTCCTCCTATACAGAAACTAAGCACACCTTCGTGTTAGTGATAAAATAATGCTTCTTCCGAAGAATATACAAGGTCGGTCAGAAGACGCGACATGGTCGCTTAGAAGATAATTCGCCAAAAATGAAGTTCTTTATTAGCGTTTACGCCAAATACTTCAAAATAATAACCCTACAACCACTTACAGCGCTCACGAATATTCGGCAAATGTGCATTTCATGACGATAATTTTGGTATCAAACCTATTTCAATGCGAGCTGTGGTTGCGGAGTAATTACGATTTCGGAGGGCATGTCCAGGTTAAGTGCATGTTAAATAACTGTGTGGCGACGTTCACTACCGCCGACGTGTCGCGCGACAGCCGCAGCGCGTCATTTCTCATGCACTTAATCTCGACATGTTCGCCGAAAAATCGTTATCACTCCACAACCACAGCTCGCATTGCCATGAGTTTGGTACCAAAATGATCGTCATGCGCATTTGCTGAATATGTCCGTTTTGAGCGCTGTGAGTGGTTGTAAGGTTATGATTTTCAAGTATTTGGCGTGAACGCTGATAAAGAACTTCATTTTTGGCGAGTTCTCTTCTAAGCGACCATGTCGCTTCTTTTGACCGGCCTTGTATATTCTTCAGATACAGCAGACTTTTCTCAGGAACACGACGGTGTGCTTAGTTTCTGTATAGGAGGACTGCTTGCCTCGCAACAGCAAATTTTATGCTCCTATGTCGGGCAAGAACACTAGTGTCACAAATTGTCGTAATTTCACTCTCACTCCGAAACAAGACTTCTCAGAGACCTTGTTCCATTGGAAAAAATATTTGCTTTAACGAGCTCTACCATTCCCTATATCTATTATGAAAAATTTCTGCAACACCCTGTATATATGCCAGGTTTAACAAATGCCGTAAATATTATATAACCGGGCGGCGTGGTTTAGGAGGCTGGCGCACTAATCATGGTTGCCATCTACCGGTTCGATCCTTTTTGCCTGTTGTTGCTCGAACTTTCTTTGAACGATGCTGATTGAAAAAAGATGATAAACCCTACCGACCGGCGACCATACTTCCACAAGTCCGTTGGAGAAACTGTGTATATTTCAACATACCACCATATGCTGCCGCCCTAAGCGCCTCTATATATATATATATATATATATATATATATATATATCAAAGCGTTACATGTGTATTTTGGTAATGCATGTCATTACTCTGGTATACACTAAAACCACGTTAACTGTAGCACATATCGTCGAAGGTGCAAGAAACTTTTATGAGGCGGAAAGCATCTGCATGTTTAATTAATTATACCACTAGTTGGCCTAAATTACCTTATTTGTGCTGATTGCACTTCTACTGGATATGAGTAATTTCGAATTTGGTTAAAACAAACGTTAAAACAATTTCTAACCGCAAAGCTTACATATATTATATATTTAGCCGTGGGCGGAAGATCCTAGAAACGCCACTTTAGAATTTCCCCCACCCCTTCAATCCGACCTCTCTAACTTTTAGATTAAATTTAATGCTGTAGATGTAATGGCGCCAACTAGAATTCCAACCATATGACAAAAGAAACCGTTAAATTATCATCGTACTTTAAAGGTCTCCTTATTTTTAGGCACATTCCAGCTTGACTACAGTGAGGCATACAAGTTAAGACGCAAGTCGTTCTTACATATGTGCAGTATGCTTCGGCCCGCTAAATAAGAAGCTTAGTATTATAAGAAAATACATCTTAAGCTGGCTCACCTCATCCAAAATAGATTCGTTGCGACTGTTTGCCAAAGGGGCTTGCTCAATCACGCCAGCCTTTAAATGCTTTGCTAACTAGTTTACAGCTTTGACAGAGTATTATTCCTGCATTTTATTTCAAAGGTTGCAGGACGACGTAGTTTGTAAGTCTACACGGCTGCGTCTCATTCGACAAGGTACACGCTGCTTCAGGTTGTGGAACAAGAAAAGCATTTCGCTTAAACGCGTATGGGGGGGGGGGGGGGCTCGCTCGTGACCAATGCGAAGTCTCGGGGGGGCGGAGGGGAGGTTGGATGAGGCACCGCTAAAACGTATCTCTTTGACAGGCTTTCGTATACTGACTGTAGAGCCCAGAAGGGAACGTCGTTTAGCGCTGTTGTTCATCCGAAGCGTCTGTTAGCCCGGCCATTGCGGCTATACCTAAGGTCAGCAGCGTCTATGACCTCTTGTAAGATTGAGACGAGGGTGCGTTACAAGCATAGAGTAGAGTTTTAGCCTTAGGGCAAATATAACTCGGAGTGTACCGTTGCGTAGTTGCATATCAAAGCCAGCTACTGCTGCAAAAAGGTGCTGGCATGAAGCAATCTGCCACGAGGCTCATAAAACTCCGCGTCGAAACTTAGGCTCCCTAAAAGGGCGCCACATCTGACTGACTAGTTTTTGCTTTATTGGGGTTAACGCTTATTATTAATAGTATAGTTGGAGTGCTGGCTGAAATGATGGCTGGTTTCGTGCGTTTTTTCTCCGATTTCTTCGTCGTTTCGCTACACGGAAGAACGGCGCTTTGGTAGGCGTTCTTTAAATGAACTACAGAAACAGAGTGTAAATACTCGGCGCTTGATACACTACTGCCTAATGTGTACTTATTCGCGTTTATGACATGTCAACGAGTGCATATGCTTTCCAATTCACCTAGTTAGGTGGTCGTCAAAGTGTTAGTAGCATAGAGTTTAGTACTCAAAGACGTGTTCACAGTAGATTCCATCGTTTCTATTTGTTTGACATTGTTAGATATGCTACAAGCAACATAATAATAATAGCGATGATTATATTGTTAGATATGGTTGCTATGTTAAAAATAATTAATTTATTATTCATTGTCATTAACCCTTCCTGTAACAGACCGAGATCCATTGCCAAATCGGCTTAGATTAGTGTTGTGTATTTTGTTACGGTGTCGAGGTGGTGATGTCACACCAACAGTTCCAGCTTACGGACTTCACTCACTCATGACTCGCTAGTCATGGCTAGTCATCTACCGGGGTGTCGCCGGTTCGATCCCCGTTGTTAATCGAATTTTGTTGAAGCGATGCTCATTGACAAAAATGATAGATGATAATCCATACAGAGCTAAAAGTCAGCGGCCATGCTGTTGCTGCTGCTGCTGCTGCCACAAGGACTGTTAGGGAAACCCTCTAGATATCTCAACATGTTTGGCCCTCGCGGTGTCTTACTGAATCATATGCCTCACGGCGATGGTCCAAGCCAGAGCCAGTAGGGAACGGCGGACAGTCTAGAAAAACGTCAGCTGTCCTAACGCGATTCTGTCTGGTTAAAGGCTGGCGTGGCCGTAGTGGTGACGGGCGCACGTTTAGTGGCTAGTTTCTGTTATTAGCGGTGTCGTGACTCCTATTGCTATATGTTCTGATAGTATGGTTACTTTTGCGTTCGGGCTGTCTGCGACAACAGTAGCCACGCTATAGGGTATTTATTAGCGGCAGTATTCAAATTGTTCTCCCCTCTCTCTCTCTTTGTCAAGCGCATACCCCTTCTGTTGTCAGGTTTCGCCATATTGTGTCTGTAAGTAAGTGTCGGAATGTAAACGTTTTGACGTTACACGAATTGCGGTAACAACCTTGGCTTATAGTTGATCATCCGATGCTCTCTCTCTCTCTCCCTCTCTCTCTCTCTCTCTATATATATATATATATATATATATATATATGTATAATCTTGTATATACGACATGTGGCTAGCAAAGTCATTGCTTGCGGCAATAGTCGATAAGTCTAATCTATGGCTATCTATGGCACATTCATGGCCAGAATGCAAAGAAGCAGAGTTAATCAATAATCGAAGCGCGTGACAGAAAACGAAACAAAGCGATCAAACGAACGAAGGAGTTAGAAAGGAAGAAAGGTGGCGACCGTATCTACGTAACGACAGTTCAAACAAAAACAATTAAGAAGACCGTGACCCGATGCGACCAAAAAAACAACAAAATAGGCAATCAAGAATCAACTGAGTATATATATATATATATATATATAAATATAGGTAGATAGAGAGACGAACACGAAAAGGACAGATTTGCAGAGACCGAGTTCAGAGGTGAGAATACACAAACGTGAGTGAGAACACGAAAAAAGCCTGCTACTTACTTGACGATGGTTTTGGTTTTCGTCGTTGTCCAAGGCTGCCAGTCGTCGTGATGGTGGTGATGGTGGTCGGTTTCATCGTGCCAGCCGTCGTCATCGGCGTAATGCGATGAGGATGATCCTGACCAGCGTCGGATGAAGCGTGCAAAGATGTGCGCCTCGCCCCGCGTGATGACATGGCTGCTGCAGCTCAAGATGGCAAATGTGCCAACGAGCCAAACGAACGGACGCATCGCCGCCCGATTCTGCCTGTCTGTCTGTCTGTTTTTGATCTGGCTGTCTGGTCTGTCTGGCGGCTGTCTGTGTCCTGTGTCCGTCCCGCTGTCCCGCCCTCCCTCCCTTCCTTCCTCAGGGTGTGCTTTCTTTCGCTTTCGGCTTCGTCCGCGCGCGCGCGCGATCGAGCACCGTCACTCTCGGCGGTAGGTCACTGAAGCACAAACCACCAGAAAGAAGCCATGTTATCGTCTTCGCGCTTGTCTCGACATGGCACACGTCAGAGGTACGGTGGAGCTAAATGTGGCCGTCAATATGCATATATATATATATATATATATATATATAGAGAGAGAGAGAGAGAGAGAGATAGACACATATACACTGATAGATCGACTACTCACTTGTATTCGCAATATACTGAAATACACATGTCACTCTAAGAATATATATATATACACGTTTTTATTATACTCGCATATATATGTAAAATAATAAAATAAAACCAGCTTTTACAGTTACTTCTACTTAGAGAGCATCTTTACTTAATAGGGGCAAACGGAAGGTTTACAATAGGACTTAATATGGTTCGAACATATTTACATTCAAATAGGTGTATATATATATATATATAAACCAAACAAAAGTGCTCAGCCACTAGCATAGTCGTTTTATTTAATCATTATCTGGAGCTTATTTTAGCAAAGTGGCGAATTCGCCGGCGAAATCTGCTAGGCATCCGGCAAACCGAGGTCATAGTAGATTGATATTGCTGCTGCTGTGGTTGTGTTATGGGCTTTTGTTGCTGTCGCGTTCTTGTTGCTGCTGTAATTGTTGTTGTTAATGCTTTTCAAGCAAGCCAAGAAGGCAACAACATTGAGAATGAAAGATAGTAAGAGAGGGAAACACACTCATACTCTTAAATAGAGGGAACGCCGGAAGTGGGAGAAACTTTCGGTTGGTCTTAAGAGAGTGGTGTTCATTTCTTTTTCTGGTCTTACGCGCGTGATAAACGGTGCGAAGAGCCATTGCGTGAGCTTTGCCCGGCAGTCGTCGGCAGCCATGCAAATACGGGATACGCATTCTTTTTCTCTTCTTCTTCTCCGAAATGCTCCGCTTGTTTTTACTAAATATCCCTCTCTACACACATACACACAAACATATATATATATATATATATATATCTCCACACATACACACAACAGATATATATATATATATATATATATATGTGTGTGTTTTCGGCGCGTTTAAATTCTCGGTAGCGCCAACTGGTCTTACTCCCGCTGTAATTGGCCCTGTCAGTACTGTTCGTAGATTAATCGGATTAATTAATTGCAGTCTAGTTGTACTTTTGCTACTATCATTAGTATTACTGTACTGTACTAGTAAAATGAATACGATTGCTAATAATATCACTAACTATTATTATTATTATTATTATTATATCATCATCATTATTATTATATTGGTCGCCGTTCAATTACTTCAGATTGTCGCAGTTTTGCGCAGTGAGCTAGACGACTGGCCGGTATAGGCAAAAGCCTAAGCATCTAGCCCTGAAACCGTTGCGATGCGTCCCAGATCCGAGCCGCGTTGAAGGGCACCCACAGGGCCGATACAGAAAGAGACGCACGCACATCAAGAGCCGACGAAGAGCACGGCAGCACGCAACAGCGGGCAAAGGTACCAACATATTCTTTCTGTTCGCGTTTGCTCAGAAATGCCTGTCGTGCTGTGAAGAGACGCCCGTCGGCTTCATCATCTATTTATGGAGTATCTATTTATATAGATCGGCAAGTCGTCACTTTTTAGGCGTACCGCGCACTTCTGTCCAGCTCTTCTGTTTACGTCAACGCACGGACAAAATCGAGACAAGCCATCGGAGCGATCGTGTTGGCTAATCGGTAAATGATTTTCGGTCGACTCTGTGGTCGTTCAATTTTGATGTTTTGTTCGTCTTCAGGCTTATTGCTTTCTTTTGTATTGACTGACTGGCCACAGTCAGTTAAATGTACTGTTTAACGGTTTTCTTTCAGATTTGCGCGCGAAATGTCGTTACGTTTGTGGACAACACGAACACCTGTCCGCAGGCGACATACGTGATATGATACGCATTGGCGTATCATACCACGACGCTCTGTATGTGCCAAATAGCATTTACACCTTAGACTTCGTTCGATTCCATTCCTTGTCCAGCCCTTGTGCATGCTTATCCTACTTTGATCCCCTTTGATCTGATATAGTTCACACTGATTCAAGCTATTTCTCCCCTCTGCTAACTTCTCATTTCCGGGCCTCTTCACCAAAGTCAGCACATCCTAATAAGCTGACTAACCGCAGCGCAGGTTTCATTTCTGCAGGTCTGAAACATAGAACCCTATTCGTTTCTTGAACCGAATAACGCCTTGAGTACTATATTTTAAATTTGTTTCTATTTTTTCTACAGGATCATCTGAAAATTACGTTTTCTTTGCAACCGCACAAATCATTGCTGCAGGTGGCGTTCTCTTGGCTCATAAAATGTGTGGAAAGAACTGCTTTTCCGTCGTACCCTAGACTCGTTTCTTCAGCTTGCGGTTTCTTTGACAACAAAGCATCGCAAATTGTGCGGTGATGCTAACTGCCATCGCTAATAATGGCTGAGAGTTTTCCCTAGCAGTCTACAGACCTACGTACATTTTCACGTTTTGTACGGTTTGCACGTCTCACACATCAGAGGCCACGGGATGACATACCTGATATGCAATACGAGGCTTTGCTGCAGTTTAATTTACAGTATCAAGCATCTCATATTGAAGTGTTTCTTAACCCTCAAACGCGAATTCTAAGTTTGTCGGGGCCTTAGGCGGAGCTATTCATTCGATATCGTACACTAGTCAATATTAGCTGCCAGTGATGCATGGGCATCATGTATTCCGAGGCTCAACGCACATAATTTTTTGCACAATCGGTCGTTTTGAGTAAAATGGCACCGTCTGACATCCCACAAGAGAGCGGCAGTCTCACAACTGCTACACACAATTTTTTTTACAAAAGGGTTTAAATTCCGTAAAAGTTTAAATGTCTTCTGTACGCGGATGACCTAAAAATATACTTTTATTTGGACTCTTCTCTGTCAACGGCGTCAATGGGATGGAGATCTCTGCGCGGAAATGCCTGTTTCTGAAACACGGCTCTTCCGATCTGTGCTACTCAACAGATCAACAGTGCCTACAGCAAATATTGCACCTAGGTATTTTAATATCGATGGATCTTCAATTCGCTGATCATATTAGAGATCTAGTCAAATCTACATTCTTACTTGTAAACATGCTTTTCTGCTGATTCATCATTAAGGATCCAAGTGTACATTCTATGATTGTATTATCTAAACGTTTTTATTGCCCACCAGACTAAAGCTCATATCTGTGCAAACACATATGTATTCAGAAAAGTTTCAATAGGTCCAATAAAAGAAACACGTAGATGTTCAGAGAAGATTTCTAAAAAAGCTCTGCCAAAGATTTGACATCGAGCCGAATGCCTTTAACCTTCCGTTGCTCTTAACATTATTTAAGAGCAACAACGCACGAATACTACCACAACTTTTAGGCTCAAATCTCACTGACCGCTACTTAAAGATGTAAACAAATATTCGTAGAAGTCAAATAATACTTTTTCTAGAATTATCGCAAGAAGTAAAACAATAAATATCATTGCTTGGCGTGTAGCCGGATAATAGCACAATAAGGCGCCAGACGTTGCAGACTTCCCTGCATACCAGCCTCCTTCCACCCTTTATTCGGTTGATAAAGGCGATTTCATATTCTATTTTAGTCCAAAGATCGTCAATAGCGCTTATTTCGGGAGCCAAATAGTCTGCATTTTTAGATCAAAAAGACTCGTTTTTGTCGTCGAATATCACATCCATTGTCGCTCCGATATCTCTTTGCGAGGAGATATATTTTAAGGTTTCTTAACAGGTAATAGTCGCACGAGACCAGTTTTGGGGAATATGGGGATGTTCGACAATCTGTGCCCTTAGTGTTCGTAATTTGGCTATTACATGCCACCCTCACGCGGTCTCGTTTATCATACCACGCTCATGCGTAAGCCAAATACAGTCCAAAACTATCCACATGATATTCGTATGTGGATGTGTGTATATTCACATGAGAAAAGTATGTGGATCTCCAATCGTAGTTTACTTAAGTTCGTAAGGTATAGATTGATGAGTCGGTGTGCGGTCTGAAGCTTACAGTAGCAGCCTTTGGAAATGTGAAATTTGTGTTAGCTATTACAGTTTGGTTTTGTTCGTGGTAAACATCCCGTAGGCATTCCTAGTCTAACGCTTAGGCCACCGCTATGCCAGCAGTTTTTCGCCAAAAAGAAGGCAACTCTTTAAAACCTCTTTTCAATACCTAGCAACGTTTTCGAAATATCTATGCCATACTAGTTAGTTCATTAGGTTTGGTTATGAATGTATTTTGTAAAGTATAATTTTATTTAGATTTTGAACGCGACCCCAAATACAGTCGGAGAAGCCTCAGTGTTTTCACTCCGACGAGCTGGCGCGTTGTCGTGGTGGAGGAACGCTCTTATGGAACAATTTGGCACCTAAGCCCAAAGCATCCTCTAATAATGGATATGTTATTTATTTGTCTTCGTCACCTGCGGACTTTACACAATTCACATTTTCGTCGTCTATTGCAGTTGTCAACCTTCATGAGCATTACAGATAGAAATGTCCAGTTAAAAATTTTCTGTACTATTCAAACATACTCAAAGCCCAAAGATGGAACCTCATCCCTAATAGTCGATCGAAGTTTTTCGAAACACTTATAATCAACAGTACGCGGTCCGTGCATTCTGGGGTTGGCTGTGGTCGCGTCGACATGCTTGTGCGCGCCATTTTCTCACACCGTTTTCTGTGGGAAAATCGTTTCGAATGTTCCACTCAAACATATACAAAGATAACGCCATCCACCAGTGGATTCGCTTATTGACTCACCCTCAACTACGTATGAAATTACAAAAACATCGCCAGATTCCAACGTACCAACAAACAATACGTAGCCCGATTTTTGGGTACGATATGCTTGTACTCGCTATTTACTCTGCACCCAAACAGCAACAAGGATAAACATATGTATATATATATAAAATTTTTGAAACCACAAGCGCTGTCATACTGCACCATTTCTGTCCGACGGCTTATACGGATGGAGTCTAGCACAATACTATACACCCTATACTAGAGCGGCAGTACTTAAACTAGGCCTATTCTACAAAACGTATTACCAGCAGGGCAAGGTCCTTCCTGCAGAGAATTTATTTTCCGAAACGCAGCAGTTAAATGAAGTCGCGCGTGTTTAGATTTATCGTATTCGTTCTGGACATCGTATGTCCAGAACGCCAGAAGCCATTACGTCTCGGCGGTGTAGCTTTGCTGACAACTGTCGTCTAGTCGTCGTCGTTGTTGTTGTTGTTGTTGTTTTTATGGTTGCTCCCGTAGCTACTGGTAAATTCCCAAGGGATTGTCATTCACACTTGCTATCTGGCCCTATCCATATTATGACAGATGATGGGTCGATAGATGACTGGTCGCACCGGCAGTGACCGCAGTAGCAGCAGCAGCAGTGGTTGACAAAGAAAGCGAAGAAAGCTGTCATAGAAAGTCCACCATCTAGTGGACACACGATGTTTGTTGTTTTTCTCCTGCCGCCTACGGCTTTCTGGTTTTCTTTATTGCGTTTCGCTCCTTTCACTTTCTGCCTACTCGTCTCTTTCATTCTCAGTGCCGTTGTGGACGTTATGCCCGTCGGCGATCGCATCGTTTGTTACGGCAACGGTAATAATACCAACAACAACAACAACAATAATAATGCAACAACAACAACAACAAAAACAGCAAAACAACAACGAAAAACCGTGATCAGAAATCCAAGGTCTCTTGAAGATCGATTGGAGGGAGTGCTTATAGGGGGGTTCGTAGCAAGGCTCTGCAGCAGCGCTGGCGGGGGGGGGGGGGCGTGCTGTTTTATCCTTGTCCACTTCTTTTGGTCGCATTAGACAAAATACCGTGTGGGCCTACATAGCAAATACATACATAATGAAGGAAAGCGCACAAAAGAACGTTTTGATTGCTACCGCCGCAGCCGCCACCGACAACAACGTAACAACAACAACAACAACAAAAACAACAACAACAGCGAGAACAACAACAACACCAACAACGGTTTCGAGGAAGTGTCATAAACAAACATCAATTAGGCGGCGGGCCATATAAAAACTTAACAGAAGAAGTACGGAGCTGTTTGGAACCTGCCTGGCCGGCGGCGGCGGCGCCGCGCTAGCTACCATCAGATGAGCACTGGTCATCAGCAGAGTGGTGAGAGACTAGTAGGTCAAGGACCGTCGGGGTCTTGGGTCGGTTGCAACCGCACCACTAACAACAACCACAGCCACAACAACGGTCAATCGCGCCGATGGAAGATGGCGACGACGGTCCGGACGCTAGAGCCGAAAGACTTCAGCCACGCAGTTGGATTGGCACGCTCAGAAACATACACACCTACACACAATCAGCACAAACAGACGGGCAACCAGCCAGCCAGACGGACATACAAACACGCATGTACATGCCAGGGCAGCCAGGATGTCAAAGACCTTCCGTTGTGCCGTCTTGTTTTGGCCCTTTCAGATGACGGCCGCCCCGCCCCCCCCTCAGTTAACGACGGATGCAAATATGCACCATAGGAACGAAGCGAGCGGGTCGACGGGGTGCGCTTCGGGCACTCGTCGCTACTTCAGCCACAGACTGTACGCACACAGTCTAGACGTCACCCTTCCAAAAATGAGCAATCGTTGAGCGACAACGACAACCTCACCCGATGACGACTTGTCATGCGTTGCATGTGGTTGTCGTCAGCGAAAACCCTGTAAACTCTAGCCATTCATACGCAGAAATATAGCTCTCTAACGCAGAAATATAGGCGCTACTTTCTTGGGGTAAGTAGTGATAGTATATTCTCGGGGCAAGTATTGGTAGTAAACCATTACAATCAATTAGACGTATGTATTGTCTAGCATATCTAGCGCTTTGTGCTGCCGTCACCATGTGGTCGCAACCTAATTATAGTTTTGATAGGTTTGATGCGACAGAGTTTCTTCAAAGGTTGCCGTGCAGACTAACATGCATCGTTAGGTAGCATTAGTTAGCTGGGGATGTCGCGCAAATTAGCCTCACAGATTGCTTCAATTAAAAGTAAGTCAGCCGCTGTGTGTAGGGGCTTAACTGGTCAATATAGCCATAAAAAAAGGACGTGCAACCTTCCTCATGCAAATGAAAATCACGCACGCGCTCCTCTGAGAATGAGTTCATCTCTGAAGACAAGCATTGTAAATTAGGTATTGCCAGTTTGCTGAGAGGAACGTGATATTATGTCACTAGATGCGTACTCGCCAAATGTAAATGTAATGAAGGTCATCATAGCACCTTGTGTCAGGGTTTGGGCTATTGCACTCTAAGAATGAAAACTGTAGCAAATTTCCATCTCTCTAGCAGCAATTTTTAAAGGCCAGCTTTATCGAAAGCTAAGTATGTTCATCAAACGTATGTTTAAATATTCAAATAAGATTACGCAAGAAGTTAAGAAGTTCGACATATAGTAAGAGCATTATACTGTTGTAGTCCGTTAACTCGGCACATGAATGACGGCTGTCAGTAGATGCAATCAAAACAACGTTTTGAGCACGTCAAGTTAATGATTTACACATGGTATTTTCTGGTAGCAGAGGGCAGCAGTGGAGTCCAGTGCTACAAAAAAGCTACTGATTTATAGGGGAAACGGTACCCAATCGTACCTTTCTGTCCACCGAATTCCGGCTTTGATCCCTAGCAAATCACTTGCTCAGTAAAAATTATAAGTATACAGGGCATAACAATCTCACACCAAATATGTCGTCGCGCACGTCCATAGGACACTCTACGTCGCATCTGAGTCTTCGACAAGGACCTGTCAGGAAATTTCTACTAATAACAATGTTGCCCATGTGGTAGCTGATACGACAAAGAATTTGTGTTAGGTGTCTTACTTCTAGCGTGCATGCTCCTTGTTGGCTCGAGACCAGTCAAGCGTAAAACCATTGTAAAATGGACGTCGGAAGTATATATATATATATATATATATATATAGATTGTGTTGAACGGCGGTAGAACCCCGGCCTTTGGTTTATATAATATGTGTTGTAAAAAGTAGCGGATATAGCAGTTGCTTATAATTACTGTAATTGGTTTTGCAGTTTTGTACATCTTTTTACAATATTCTGTTTTAAGCTCTCACGGGTGTAATAATGGTGCACTTTTGTAATGAAGAATTTACTCGTGTACTTGCTGAAACTAATGAATGAACTACGTGCGAGTGGTTTCACCTGTTGCGGTAACAGCTGTGTGCAGCGTTTGTCAAACTTCTGACTGTTATTTGTAGCAACTAGCGGGTTAAGCGACCGTTACCGTTGCTACGGATAGCCCATATCCTTGGCAATTCTGATAAAGCACGTATTTCCGCTAGCCACTTGTAGCTACCGATGAACGCTTGGATGTGTCGTTCAGTAAGCGGAAAGTACTAGAGTGTTCTGCACTTTCTCTGGAACCACTTGCGGCCAAAAAACTGCTAAAGACACATGTAGAGAGTAGTATAACAGACCTTTGCCAATTCTTGTTTGCACTAGATTGCCAAGCTTGCACTCAGAACTTATCACATGGAAGGTTAAGGCCAGTGTCAGAGCAATTAGTCAGTCAGCAGAACCAGGTTAAAGTGAGCTTTTCTGAGTTTTAATTTAGGGGCGTGTTAAATAACACTATTCGATTTCCATATTCCGCGGTTATATTGCAAAATTATACACTGTTACACTTTGGTTTGCCCATTTAAGAGTCGATGACTGCAGCTAGCTACCATCGTTCTGTATACGAGTTCACCACAGCGCATTGGCTGGGGTAGAAATGAAATATTAGTACACACGCTGAGGGGCAGGGCCGTCATTTCTGATGATACCTTTAGATTTAGGCCAGATGTCTGTCGTCGCCTGATTTGCAAGTGTCCATATACGTCTGACTTTTGACTTAAGACGAAAACATGCCCACAATAGCCTACATCTGTGACAAATATTGGAAAGCTTATACTTTATTGTTCTTCCTTTAGCTCTGTCAACGCTTCGTGCCGTGATCGAGGTTCCGTAGTATCACTTACGAGCAGAAACTACGTGCACCGATACCCGTACACTACATGTGGACACTTTCGAAACCAGTAATTTTTAGTCAACTACGTCTGAACATGTTAACTAAGCAAATTCTATTTCTAAGATAAAAAAGGCTAGCATGTTTTAGGAAAGCAGATAGCCAGACAAGTAGATTTAATATAATAGACATGTCGAGCCCGGTGGCGTGGTGGCATGCGTCTGCGCCTCGCGACCGGAGGAGACACATAGGTGCGCGGGTTCGAGCCCCACCGTTACACATTTGTATTTATAGGGGTCCGTCTGTGAAGCAATGCGGAAAGCAGTCTCATGGTCCCGCTTAATTTTGGCTGAGAGTCAGCCCCGAAAGGATTTTTTTAATATAGACAAATAGACTACGTATTGCCCGCTAATGTTCCGATTATACTCACCTAGCACTAAAGCGTTTATAAGAACTGTAATTTAGTAATAATCTGGTGCGCTGCTAACGATGGTGCAGCAACGGATACTGTGTGGCCTTTAATGCACAGCCGTGCAGAGTCTAAACCATCTAGGACCTAGACCATACGCCGCTCAATACATCGGCCGGTGTGTCCTACACTTGCCTAGCGACAGTAGACTGCCAGGTTAGTTCCAACAGCCTGCTACATCTATGGACGGCAGGTAGTATCGAGATGCGCTGTGGCATCGCGCACCAACACTGTCTTCGGCGGCTTCTACAACGGCGCACAGCTGCAACCGAATTACGTGTGCTAAATTAACGCACAGCCGACTAACTAGGCTGGTAGGCGTACGTTAAAAGCCAGAGACGGCCGTGGTCTGGCAAAAGGCCACCGCCGTTCATGTAAAGTCAGAAAAGGATGAGCCCTATACTGCAGGATCTACAGCCGGTCCAGCCTCAGCGTTTTCGACCAACCCCCCCCCCCCAAAGAGCTGGGTGACACATTCGTCGGCTTGTCACGAGCAGGCGTCCGCCTCGATGCAGCCTTTGTGCATAGCCTTGCGAGTCACTACTCTTGGGGTTCACTCTCTCTCTCTCTATCTATCTATATATATAAGGCGAGCACTGCCGAGTGTGCAAACGTAATGTAAATGACTAATAATCATCACTATATATATATATATATATATATATATATATATATTTACCTCAACCTATAGGTCCTATTAGGTTATATTTATTATATTGTTGTCGCTCTCTTGCACTAGTGGGGTTAGCGGCGCAGCACTAGGAAAGTGTGCCAGCACAGTAGCGTGTGTGAAAAGTGCATGCACATATATATATATATATATATATATATATAGTGTGCGAATGTATATGTCTGTAGGTGTGTAGTGACGGAAAAGGACGGAGGAGAGACACGAGAAGTTGGCGAACCTGATTGAGGAACGGATAAACCTATTCGGGTCTGGCTAGTTCCGACAAAAGCTCAACTACCAACAACCAAATGGCGTTAGTAGTCCTAGCGGGACAAAGTCGTGCGTGTCGACTCAAAACATAGTCGAAGATTGTTCTCTAGCAAACGCGTGTGGACTTGACACTAGCCAACAGGGACGACCTTCCGGCCTTGAGTGCATTGGTGGTCAGATCAGCCACTGGCAGCTTGACGATGGGAGTGACCGATGAGCTTAGAGTCAGCCAGACGCGAGTGTGCTCTTGGCAGAGGCTTTACGGGGAAAGGTTGTAGTGCAGAGCCACGATAATTTATTCTCGCCATTGCCAAAGGCTAGCAACCAATATGTAAAGGTTAAATTGGCTTACTGGTACAGGTTTTGCATTGAGTATTCAACTATATCATCCTGGGTCAGTTAAGCAGACACTATTTTACATACACTTGAGCGTTTAGTTTTAGACAACTATATCTGTAGACCTGTCATGAGACAAAAATATATGAACGCATTCCTGCACTTGTATTGAGACTTGTCATACAACTAAAGGGCACAAATGTATCCTGTGCGTTAAGTTCACGGTGATATCTTTTCGGTCTGAACAGTAATTTTTCAAACAATATTTGCGTTACCCTGCTGCCTTGGGTAAGAGGCATAATGAGGAACTCTGTTTCCTTCGAATAGACTGCAAGCTGGTTCAGTATTACAGCACAATGTGCAATACATCTGGCAGCACTACTGTGGCAATAGTACACAAAATATTACCTGTCAATGTGATTGTCCGTATTATTTGCTTACCTACCTATCTTCTCTACAGGCAGCGTCCGTTACTTCTACAATGGCGATGCTACCATCGTGTAAAATATTTAATCTAATACAAGCATCTAATCAATGCTGCTTTTATCGGTTATCGCCTATTTTCCGACGGATACAGTTGATCTGTTTAAGATCATTCTTAGTACTGCCAGCATGATGTACAAGCATTTAACACTTCGTTATGTTTATGCTTCGTTTGATTGCTTTGCCGTGATAGATATAGGCTGTTTAACGATCTGGAAACGCTGGCAGATTGGTAGCCAATAAGATCAGGCTGCAACGAACGGGTTCTAACATACGTGTTAACAGCATAAGGTACATTTCTTTAAAAAGCCGTTCGGCAGTCCACATATAGAAGAGAAGGTATCGACCCTTGAAGACAGCTGCTCGCTTTTAGATTAAGTTGCACCTTAGTCGTGAACATACAATTCAATTTCTTCTTTCACATTCTGGGACTGGCGACACTTTTATGCGTTAAACATGTTCTCCTGCTTCCAGGCATGTCTTTTGCAGCTACGGTTGATTAATACCGCTCCACGTCTAATCCTTCTGCGGCAATCATGCCCGAGCTGGCCGATTCAATCTAGCTCGCGCAGCGTACGCTAGAGACGAAACAAGATGCAATGATATGGGGACTTTCTCCGATCCCATCCGCGACGTCACACCGCCGAAAAACTCGCGCTGTGTGTGCGCATACGAGGAGAAAGCACCGCTGTTTACGCACACAGTATACACACATCCTATAGGCATCATGCACATCTGTGCATGAGCAGAGCTCTGTCTGTCACCGCTTTTAGAGTGAGTCACTAACCTGACTGAGTGTTGAACTTCTGGCCGAACATACGGACGCTTCGCTTTCCCGCCCGTTCCTCTGTCGGTTATCTATGTATGCTCTCGTTGTCCCTATTTAACTCTCTCTCTCCCTCTCTCGTGCGCGCTCTCTCTCTCTCTCTCGTTTCAAAGTCTCACACGCTTAGATCGATAGAGACGTTGGTGGCTACTGGATGTTGGATACGATGTTGTCGCCGGGAATACAGGTTGCTCCTAGCCACACGACCAGAACTCGATGGATGCGATAGGACGAAGCAATGTTAGCACGTGTAGGGCGGCCGCGGCATCTGAAAACCGGCAACTGGGGCGCCGGCTATGTGGGGATGGGGCGTTTCGTTGGGGCACTGCGTCACAGCCGTTGCGCCGATTGTTGTCTGACACTGAAGCCACACGGGCGGCCCTAGTGGTGGTGGTAGCAGCAACGGTTGTTTTGCCGCAGCGACGGCGTGGCCAGTCGTGGTCGTCATCATCGTTTTAGGGCGAGGGTAGTCAGCCCCCTCAAGCAGCAGCAGCAGTAGCAGCAGCAGCTTGCCATCATGGCAGTCACCAGTGCGGGAGCCTGTGGGGAGTGTACTACGGAGGCCAAGGGCAATCTGCCGCTGCCGTTAAAGGAGCCGTTAGGAGGGGAACAGCCACGGTTCGCAGATGCCTTCAGCTACTGGGCATATATATATATATTTATTTATATGTTCATAAATACACATAGATGATAAATGCATGTGTTACTCTGCTTCTAACCTACTGGCGAGTGATGCCAACAGATACGGACCCACAGTCAGCAGCAACCCCCCCCCCCCAAACGTATATGTACGTTATACGAGTCTTCACTGTGGATTGGTAAAAACATGACAATTACCGAGAAGTGGATTTCCGGGTAGCAAACATAGAACGCTTCCAGAAAAGAAAAACGATAATTTACGAGAGAGGTAGAACGCCGAATGGCAAACACAGATCATTGCCAGAATTGCAGGAAATGTGACATACGTGCTACGATGAAACAGCTTTAGCCTAAATAAATAAAAATAAATTGATACTGAAATAAACAGCTTGGTGTGAGATGCCACCGGCCGGGCAGATTATGGCTGCGTATCGAGCTACTGCTATCCTTCATTACAAACGTGTGTACGGTGCGACCTAGGGATTTGTTTCGGGAGGTGGATAGCTTTGAGGAAGTTGGACTTGCATTATCATTTCATCATCATCATCATGAAGCGGTTATTGTGTTGTTGTTGTTGTTGTTGTTGTTGTTGTTGTGTTGTTGTTGTTGTTTGTTGTTGTTGTTGTTGTTGTTGTTGTTGTTGTTGTTGTGTTGTTGTTGTTGTTGTTGTTGTTGTTGTTGTTGTTGTTGTTGTCGTTGTCGTTGTTGTTGTTGTTGTTGTGTGTTGGTTGTTGTTGTTGTGTGTTTGTTGTTGTTGTTGTTGTTGTTGTGTTGTTTGTGTCTACTTTGCAATTATCCCTGCCTTGTACGCCTGCCGCTGCATTGAAATCACGAGGAGTACACAAAGCTGCGAAGCTCTTCGCGTGTCAAGTTTTCGAACTTAGACGAACATCTATCTGCCTTGATAGCGTACGTTAGCGTAACGATGGCTGGCTGTCTGTATAGCAGGTAGCGTTGCATTAGAAGAAGCCGAAAGTTAGCCGTCAACGAATGCTTTAGTTAGCGCAGACTAAAGCCGCGCACGTTATCCGCATCTTTACTGATCAAACGTGCCGAACTGCAACAATACATCCGACTAATGGGTAAGCGATGCACATGCGTCTCGGATAAAGTGTACTAAAGCTGACGTTCCCTGTTGACAACACAAACACACACATACACATATTAGCAGCGCAGATAAGTAAAAATAATAGACGATCGTAGTAGCAAAGGCAAGTAACGCCCGTGTGTGTCCACGTGAAAACGAAAGCAATGATAGCAAATGCTGTATATAATTACAATCGTGCGAGAGCAAACTTGTGGGGTGTGGGCCATCGCTGGCGCATAGATCGGGACATGGCATGAAGGGATGTGATGCCACTGTTGGTGAAGGGCCGAAGGTCCCCAGCTAACAGAAGTGCTTATTCCACTTAACATGTGCTCGTTGGTTCCGAACGACTAAGCGTAGATTTAGAACAATCATTTGTATACGAGCCGTCCTACGTCCTGTGTCGTCATAACGGTCAATAATAACTCGCTGGCAAGGCTGCCAGAAAGAGGCATCGCTTTGATAGGATTATATATATATATATATATATATATATATATATATATATATATATATATATATAAATAAATTAATATATATATATATATATATACACGGCAAAACTGGCTATGAAGCGCCCTATAAAGTCATACAAACCGATGACGTGTTTCGTTTACCACACGAAACGTATCTAAGCTCTTCACACGAGCTGTTTTATCGCCGATGCGACTGTTGTTTAATCTGTAAAACCTCTTATACGAATACTTGATGCTATTGGTCAAAAAGCTGCAACCAGTTTGAACAAACACACTCTCCCCGCGGTTGTTATTATTGCATTGCAGTTTGTTTTTACTTTTGAAATTACAATTTCTATGCATGCATATTTTATAATCAAAATTTTTATGTCGATTCTTTTGCAACGTAGTAGTGTGGTGGTTAGCGAAACATGAGAAATATGATTTGAGGAACTTTACATTCCTGCTCATTCAGTGAAGGAGTTTAACTTTTTACCGCCAATAGGTCACATAAGCGTAGTACGCGTCGACATGCGCTCGACTTGCAAATGAATGCCCTCATTTGCGAAAACTGGTCTTGACGGCAATGTACAAGCGGCACGCATCTATATAAGAAATAATACTCATTCTTAAGGCTACAACATCGGCTTCTATTCGAGCAGTACAGTTCATGTAAAATCTCTGTAGATACGAGGCAACTTATTGCGTAGCCAGAGCAATTCAGCATGAACCGCTGTTTTTTGCTAGACGGACGTAGAGACTCAGTTAAGGATCTCTACGTGACGCACAAGCTTTTTCAGATTGTCGCTTTACACAATTCGGGTTGCACTTCTGGATTATAACTTTACTCGTGGAAGGACCCTTGTAAATATTTCTTTTTTCTCGTCCCTGAGTGCCGTAAACCGTCACGACGTGCCGCAATCCTCGAAGTGTCTCTAGTCTATAAGACAATTAGCAACCATAATCTGGCGTTTCTCTTACCCACACACGGAAGCATTTGTCATAATTGTCAGGTCACTTCTTGAATAGTCAGGAAATTATTTTTGGTTCATTTACTTTTCAATATTGAGACATGCTTTTTGCGCTTAGGTTTACGTAACACACCTGTAATGACGAACATTTTGGTGATATGATCTAACGTGTGATTTTTTTAAAACTCGTTAAGGTAACCTTTTACTGTCGGATAGATTAATGCTCACAATATAACTGTATTCGTTGTGAATCTATGTATTGTTTTAGTAGGAACTTAGGCGTTGCAGTTTATATGCAGTTCTGTATTTAAATCTCGGTTTTACTCTTGAACAATTGTTATACAATACAATTGTTAAATGATGTGTGAATTCTAAATATTTGACTATTCTTCTATAACAATGCAGAATAAAGATACCATATCTAGCCTTTAGACTGTGTGCGCAAACGTCCATACTTTTTGATATCTGTAAAACCTGCCATGCAAAATGAGCAGGGGAGAATATCGTCTAATGCCTCACTTTCCCGCAGTATTACCGTCATTTGTGAATGAATGCACCAGCTAAAGGTGGATTAAAAAATCATTATTGAGAGGCACAGACGGTCCTCAAATTCATGCTCAGGTTCAAGCTAAGCGAAACATAGGGCTTGGAGAAGGTTATGTTGTTAGTGCGATATAGAATACAATGTCTGCTCAAAATTTCGGAAAGAACAAATCAGACAATCCGGTCCTTTATCGTCAATATCTCTAACGAGTTCATGATGAACTGCCTTTATATATATATATATATATATATATATATATATACATATATATATATATAGTAGCGCTTGTATTTGCTATGTATAAATCATTACTGTATAACAATGATGGCAGACACACATGAGCGTATGTATGTAGAAAGAGTATGTACCTGTAGCTACACAAACTTATAAACGACTACAATGTGAAAGCGATACGTCCTATTCCTCACCTTATGAAAAAGTTAACCGGATGACGCTCAGATATACGATATCGTCTCAGTCACCTCCATATTTTTGTAGGTGTGCTACAGTAAACATATAACCAAGTTGTAGTACGGTACTTTTTTGTCAGTTAGCGAGTGACATTATATAGTGATAGAGCCAACAACGAGCTTTGCGCGGCAATGAATATTATACCAGAGAGCGAGATAGAGAGAGAGAGCCACCCAGAGCGTTCCTTGGATTGACGTTCGTAGCTTTAGTCAACGTTAAGTAGTTCGTCAGCTTAATATGAACCAACCTACCGTTAGCAGAGCGTCTACCACCTAGATCTACTTTCAACTCACCGACAGCTTGCATCACCGGGCATGTTTGGGCTAGACTCGAGATACAATTAATTAGGATGGCCGCTTGCCTTTAATGAATATCTTGCAAAACCGCCGACTTCCTGCTGTCGTGCAGAGGCACCAGTAGCTTCGTAGGACGAAGTGTTATTACGCCGCACACTGCAAGGCGAAGAGAACTGCTTGTTATGCACCAGAAGCACGCTATACGTCCACTGTACGCAACTGACCACAGCATAGCGCACACGCACGGTGCCGGTTTTTGTGAGATCACGAAAATTAGACCGTTAGCAAATGGCGGGCTGCTTTTGTTCTCGAATCAGACCACGATGTCTATTTAGGGCAATATACGGAAGATAGACGGAAACGAGTGTACCGGCGATGAGGAGAGCGATCTGGCCATTATTGCATTGTAGAGTGTGCAAACTACAGCAGCGGTTCAATAATGATACTCGGGTACAATCGTCTAAAGCATTAAAATCGAATTCTTGGAGATCTCTCGAGTTAACTGTTCTGATAGAAATGACAAGGATTTTGCTGCTTAACGGTAACTATATAAGATTGCAGAACTTTATTTGTTGAGTCTTATCCTTTATCTTAAGAGGAGGTGTTGTCACTTCATACACGCTGGCTGCCGATTTGGTGGTGCTAGCCCTCGTATTAATATTATTATTACTATTGCTAAGGTTTTCGTTGACATTATATCCTATGTGTGCATAGATTATATAAGATTGTAGTCTCTCACTTCACACCTTACACAAAGGCTGCAGGTGATGACTTCATCTTTAAGTACGACAATGCTAAACTGCACACTGCTGCAATTGTTTAAGGGAACCTCGCAGAAGCTGGAATTAGTTTTGAATTAAAGTGGCAGAATCTGCTAGCATAATCTCCCAATCTGAATTCCATCGGACAGGTGTGAGACGAGCTAAAACGACGCGTTAGAGCCAGAAACAACATTTTCAGAAATTATGAATGTTATACGCAAGCAAGCTCTCGAAAGCGTCTCTTGAACAATAGTTCTTCTCCCATGAAAATGCGCCACTGAAAATGGCTGAGAACACTAAGGCTTATATCGCCGCATCTCGAGTCATGCACGTGAAGCAGCCAGCTTCTTCACCCGACTAGGCACAATTTCTTTCTCCTTCCAAAGATTTAGAGACTATTGGAAGGATTACGTTTCGATTCCTTCGAATCAGTAAGTAAAGGCATCGAAGTGGAGCTAGACAACATCGAAAAGGCACGACTTGCGAAAGTAGGTGTGCTTCAATGCATGGGTTCATCGCTTCGAGAAATGTATAGAAGTTGGCGGTGATTACGTCGAAATCGAAGTAATAAGCCTACTTTCATAAAACAAAAACAAAACTCTCTTGTAGACTTTGTTTGGTGACTGACGTACATAACTCGTGGAACACGTAGTTCGTCACTTGGCGTCGCCGTAGCCTAGTACTATGACTAAACGCCCAGTAGCAAATGTGTTTTGTCTGCTTTGGCGACGGTGCCTGTGATTACGGCCCGCGGCAGCCATCGCGGTGCTAGGCAACCAACAAGTAATCCATCACGGCTGGCCAATCACTTCGAATATCGTCGTGAAAATTGCGGCGGAGTAGTCCGGGTACAAACTTTCTGTTTCATCAGCCAGAATATATGCAGACGATGTAATGAGGGTGAAGAAAGAAGAAGGTTATGCCAGAATTAGACTGCTCGCTAGCCGTTTAGGCGCGACCCTGCGGCTGCCTAAGCTGATTGGTTTTATTTATGTGCGTGGAACCATAAATATATATATATATATATATATATATATATATATATAAATAAATCGTCACCAACCGTAAAAGCTTGTGTACGTGAAATACAGAATATGTGTACAGAATTAAGCTGTAGCGTCGAAGAATTGTCAAGCCACTATCACAACATTCTAGCTAAGCAGCCAGCCGTTAGTCATTCGTCGCCGCAATTCGGGTTTTTCGAGTAATTTGTGAAGAAAAAGCATTATTATCCGCGTTAGTTATTCATCACGCGTGCGCGTTAATCAGCCTTTGTCACTTCTGTGTATGACCGCCACCTGGCGCTCTACCTCCGGCTTACCCTTATTATGCTGGGCTTTTTCGACACGTTACAGTGTAGGTAGCCAACATCGTATAACTATTTTTTAGGCTAAGTCTTTCTTTATATTCGTTTGACTCGTATAACCGATTACACGCAAGGAGTTTGCATCCAACGGCACATCGTATGTACTTGTGCCAGTGATACAATTTTAACGATCGAATATAATGGAATAGACGAGGTCTTCATTTTGAACATAGATCAGTGCACATATGCACGTATATACAGAGTGTCGCAGTAGTTCTTCGAGAGCAATAGAAGGAATTGTAGAACTCGCTAAAGCAATTATTTTTTCCAATCGAACATGGTCCCTGTGAGGCGACGCTGCGGCTGTCGCGCGACACGTCGGCGGTAGTGAACGTCGCCACACAGTCATTTATGCATGTACTTAATCTGGACATCCCGCCGGAAAATCTTAATTACTCCGCAACCACAGCTCGTATTGCCATACATTTAGTACCAATGATCGCCATGTGCGTTTGCCTGAATGTGTTAGTTTTAAGCGCTTTGAGTGGTCGTCGGATAATGATTTTGAGGTATTTGGTGCGAAAGCTAATAAAATAACTCCATATTTTGAGAATCCTGTTCTGAACGAACATGTCGCATCTTCTGGCCGTCGTTATATGTTCTTCGGAGGAAGCACAATTTGCTCACGAACACGACGGTGTGTTTAGTTCTTGCAATTGCACATTTTGTGCTCCTCGGGCAAAAACACCAGTATCACAAATTGTAGTAATCTCACTCTCACTTCGAAACAAGACTTCTCGGAGACCACGTTCGATTGGAGATACAATTTTTGCTTAAGCGAGC
>QVRM01001598.1:55000-150000 GCA_003439945.1 Dermanyssus gallinae
TATGAAAACTGACAAGAGTTGTAACATTGTTAGCACCTAAATGACAGGTTAAACAGTGTAAAACATTGAAAAACAATGTTGGACAGGATGTACAAGCCGCTCACGTTAAGTTAGTTTCTTAATTAATGTACCAGCATATTTTAGAGCATACTGTAAGACAAAAAACACTAGGATACCTGTCAGTTGCCTTTTATGTTGGTATTCAGAGCTTTTCTAAAAAAAAGTTAACTAATTTATTGTACTAGTTTGCTTCTGTAATCATGGGCTAAAAATTTAATTTAAAAAAAACGTTACTGGAGAACCAACATATCTGATGGAAGGCAAGCCGACCCTCGGGCCGACTGACGTACCGTATAGACGACCTTTGTGGGTACGTCGAGATAAGAGGAACGGCAATAGTGAGAGCCTCCGTCTCTGTGGTAGAGACAATCACTGCTTCTTAACACGTCTAATCAGCACCGAGTTCCAAACTACTCATTTGCAACGGGCGTAAATTTTCCTATTACGTACTCTCAAACACCAAGTGTAGCGGGTGGCAATTCGAACGTCGCCACGTGTGACAGTTCGAATGCTGTATCAAATCTTGCATTTGATAGTTAAGAGTGGAGTCACACCCCTACCCTCATGAGGTAGGTCCCCGACAAGGTACAGTCCGTCAAGAAAACACATCTACTTCCTATGCTATCTTCTTCTCACCAGGAAAATTTGAAACGGCGGAGATACAAGACCTCCTACATGAACAGTTCGCATGCAAAGGTGCTAGCTAGCGCGCACCTGTACTAGTGCAAACCTCAGTAAGACAAGTATCGGAAGGTAAGGCTCTTAGGAAAAGCTCTATTGCGATCATTGAGGTCCGACAAAGTCGATCGCCGCGATCGTCGGTCTTTATTAAGCGACTCGCCTTATTTTCAATTATACGCATTGATTTTTCACGCAAATTTAATTCAATTCAAATGCATCTTTATTTTGTCAAAGTGGGGACATTATATTACATTTTACAAACCGTTACCAAATGCCGAAAACAGAATTGAAAAAGGCTGAAATGTGTCAATTGAGCCCAAAGATATTTTCAAGCGTGTCAGTTCGCGGCCGAAAGTAACATAGAGGTGATCAAATGATCCACAATGTACCCTGCCGGTCCTCCTGCATAGCAACACGTCAATTTGTGAGCTCACGCGTCAAGCATTGCCACTCAAGCTTGCCTAAAGTCCGTCGTACCATACGACGTACGTTTGCTTCTTTCTTGGGCCAGGAGATTCAACGGAGCTAGCGAGCCAGCACAAGGGCCGCCTCTGTGCTCACGGTGCGGTACGCCCGACAGACCTGCGGGGCCATGCCACGCTGCGCCGCGTGTAGAGCTTGTTTTTTGAGAGCCGTGCGTAGGATTAGATCGGCTTACGCCGGCGCCACGTTCTTTGCTGAGGACTTTGCGGCAGGCGCCAGCAGTCGGCGACGCCCGTCCGTTGACTGTCGGCGAGCCGTGACGAGCAGGGCGAGGTCGTTGGCAAGGACCGAGGCGTCATTTGCCGGAATGAGAGCCAGAAACGACCGCTGGGTCCCCATACAAAGATAGGCTTATTGCCTGTATTGGCCAGGGCAGATCCCATTTTGAGATTCAATTTACAAGATCCGACTCGCTTTCATTTGTCTATCGACCACCTCAGGCGACGCCTGAGGCGTTTAAGTTCCTCTGCAAAAATGACTGGAGTCAAAAACCCCCGAACTCTGTTAGAAGTATATAGGGCAGAAGGTAATACAGCTGTAACTGGCCGTCGCAACTTGCCGCATGCATCTGCCCGATGGCTAGAGGAGAAATTTTAAAGGGGCGACTTAACGTCCCTCTCTCCCTCGTCAGCCTCTTTCTATCCCGGCCTGGAGCAGGTTGACGACTGTTTCGTGCAATACCTCTAGCATAGTCGGGGAGAGACTTAAGGACCGTTTCGATTACCACGCAATGCGGGAGGCCCCAGGGGTCTATGCCCGTTAGTCCATGCCAGCCCTGGCCTTACTCCTGGTTATCTGTGCTACCGTGGAGCTCCGAATTAAATAGCTCGGAAGGCGGGGGCTCGAGCCTCATCTAGTCTGATTATAAGGTCGCCATCCTTATACATAGAGACCTCCTGATCAGCTGTAATTGAAGTCTACAGCTTAAGAGTAAAATCCTTTGGGGTTTGTGCGTAGGTTCTTCCTTCCGCTACCTTTCCTTGGAGCGTAACGGAAGCGGTTTACATAGGTCTGACTAACTGCCCGACTAAGAAGGAGATACTTGCATTGCCGAGCAGAAATGTAGAGGGACGCGCGACTCGATTCGACAGCGCATAATCTCGATGATTCGATATTAAGCAGCGACGGCTGTTATTCGGTTGTGACCTCTAGGGACCTAGGGACAACCTTCGCCAGGGCTTTAAGTGTTCTGCCTATCTCAGGCATCCCCTGGTTAATAATTCTTACTACAAGGTAACGCTATCTCGTTATGGCCGCCTTTGTGGCTTGCGGGACCATCAGGGCGTTGTTGACGTGGAACATGGTTGCTCCTCCTGAGCGGCATATCAAGGACCGAGAGAAGCGACGGCAACCAAGGGGCCAGTGAGGACGCGGTAACCCGGTCCGGAACCAGCATCTTTGTGATTAACATCACCTGCATTTGTTTGAATTAGGTATTTTCTGTAGCGACAGCAATACGTGCGGCAGGAGTGCAACCACTCGATTGCGGCTAGTAACCCTAACCATCCTGAAAAATGATCTTCTATAGCTCAGTCTGGAGTTCTGAGGCGAAGGCCGCGTGTGCCGCTATGTCGGCGGGGGCCGACGACATCGAGCGCAAAAGCCAACCCCTGCGGCTTCAACTGCACCTACGTTTGTTCCCTTGACCTAGCCTTTACCTCTGCAGGCTCCCTTTGGAAAGCCTCAAGGTCGGCTTGCAATTAGGTTATCTCGTCTTCCGTAGGGCCTCACGCGGGGCTTACCGGGCCGCTTGCTGGGTGGACGTGCCCCACCTTCAATCGGAGGGAGTAGCTCCGTCAGTTTAACCTTGATCAACGGGTACCCAGTTATTGGAAGTAGCTCACGATTGGGCGCTTGCCCGAAATCGCAACATCCCTCTGCATGTCGTTTACTTTGATTTTTCACGTGCATTTGACCGCGTTGACCATCTGCCACTGACAAATATGTCAGCGTTAGGTATCGGCCCCAGAATCATAAACTGGTGCAGAGCATACCTGAGAGACCGTACATTTGTCGTCAAAGTTGAGAATAGCTATTCCGCGGTTGGCAGGTGTGTATCTGGTGTCCCGCAGGGCTCATGCTTAGGCCCCCTAATGTACACTATATTTGTACAGGATCTCGGGGTAATGCTTCGATATATTGGTGTTACATATAAGCTGTATGCGGACGATCTCAAAATCTATGTTGAGGCAAAAAACGACAGCAACATAGCTATACTACAGAAAGCGATTGATACCGTATCCCCATGGGCAGAGGACAACCGCATGCAAATATCTTCTTCCAAATCTGCTGTTCTTAAGACATTGCCAGATACAACTCAGTATATGCTAAACAGCCAACCCATTCCTGAAGTCTCACGCTACAAGGACCTTGGGGTAATCTTCGACCGCCAAATGAAGTTTAGACCTCACATGTCTGAGGTTGTCAAGGCCGCGTCTCGAATATGTAATCTCATAATGCGGTCTTTCATTATACAGGACCATAATATGTACCTAAAGCTGTATCAAACCTTAGTAGTATCAAAGTGGACTTATTGCTGTCACGTATGGATGCCATTCTATAAACGAGATGTTAACCTTTTGCAGAGCGTGCAGGATAAGTTTGTGAAACGAGTTGCTCGCCGGTGTTATCTACCACGCTAGCGTATCACATTGCCTAGTGTTAGTGAATACCAATCCCATGCCAATTACCGCATGTTTAAACAACTAGCGCGTCAGAAACTTATTACTAGATATTTTGTTCTAAGACCAAATAATCTCCGGAGCGGCGTTTCCATCCACCCCCACGAGATTGCTCGGGTGGACGTTGTGAACAACACATTTGCCTGGAGGATTGCACGTCATTCACAGATTCAAAACGACTTTGCTTCTATTGTAATACCCCTTTTTCAATAAAGGTGATATGATATGATATATGATATGACGTATAGCGCTTCGTCATTCCACTGACTGGGTAAGCTTTCTTTGCTCCCTTCTGAGCTCCAAATTACCATATTCTTTCCACTCCTTGGCTTCCAAGCAGTCTCACTTCCCTGATCTTGATTTCTCTTTTCTCCGGGACCGCCGCGTCTTTACCAGTACGGGCTATTAACTAGCCAAACAACCGCCGGGCACAATGGGCAAAACGGACAGCAGAATTGCAGGGCATTTTTCTTAATGCAACAAAGCGGAGAAGGCATTGCTGGTTTACTTCTGAAGTCAGCCCTACGCTATACGACAAACGACTGCAAACCAAAGCTGCTAAAACCGAAGAAGTTGGGTACAAACAGAGTAATGGTTTTTAGATACCGAAGGCACACGGTAAACGGACTAAAACAAAATGTTAAGCCCCGGATCTGCAGTGCTGAAGTGACTGGTGTGGTGCAGTTCAAGGGCTGCCTAACACCGAGGACCACACTTACAAATCGGGCTATTGTACGCGGATAATCAAAATGCGCCCCACTACTCCGAATGCGCACCCTCTCAAAAGTACTTTTGCTACTAGTCGTTTGAGAGCACACGGTTGTTTCAAAGGGCGACCTGAACCTAGCTCAGTTATGTACAGCCCTTCTTGCATGCATGAAACTTCTGGCTTCTCCTGAAGAGCGGGGCAAATAATTCTGGCGAGTCATGAACTACCGAGCAAGATGGCTTAGTGGCAAAGCCTGTGCCTTGCATTCGGGAGGACTGGGTTCAAGACCCAGACCGGCCACTCTTAAATTGGTTTGCATGGTTTCCAATTTAGACAAGGTAAATGCCGGAGTGGATTAAAATTAGCCATGACATGAATAAACCGTACACGGGCAATTGCCTTACAAAACATCTAAAAAAAACTCTTGAAGAGCAGGGTAAGAGACAGGCGGAGACACCGCACTAAATATTTAATAAATGATAGGGCGCGTAGACCAAGCGGTTGCGCGCATGCCTTGATCTCATCTGGGACAACATTGTCAAGTTGTTCCAGACCGGCGTTTGGCGATATGAGTTCAGCTATATGACACAAATGCTGTTTGTCTAACAGTGAAGTTAACGCCCAGATAGCAAAATCGGCTCATGTACTCTATAGGGAAGTCCCAGAACCGAAGCCAATCGTGGGCCATTGGCTTGGAGCAGTGCTGCCAGGAGTTCCAGTATTGATTGATCCACCATACCAATCAAGCTTCTGACCAACGAATGTAGATTTTAGATCTTCAAATACAGTAGGCAGCGTGGTTTATTTTCGAGATAGCAATAGCTTTGTTTTATATAAAAAGTTTCTGCAGGCTTATATTGAAGGAATTGCGCCCTTGAAGTTCAGGTAGAAATAAAACATGTGCATGAGCAGTAGAACCTGTACACGTAGATGTTTTTCGCACTTTATCTGTAGGATGATGGACTCAGGGGATCACCATCCCATTTGAGATCACCTTCAAAATACACTCAGTCCAGAGAACCAGGATGCATTTTGTTAAACTAAATGATCCACAGTGGTGTAAGAAAAAAAGGGTCTTGAGATGGTCGTTCCTGGTGAGGCCTGGACTAAGCGCCTTTTTCTTCTTAAGCCGGGTGATTGCAAGTTGGACCTCCTGAGTAAAGGAGGCCTCTAAGCATAACGAAAGCTCCCTCGCCTAGCGACTGAAAGAGGCGGAAGTAATAGAAATGGTTTAAGGAATTGATGAGTGCTTCCTTCGAACTAACTGCGTAGTCAATCTGCAGGTACAGGACAGTTTCTAACGTTTCCAGCTTCTTTGAGATAGACGTGCGGTGAATCACGCACCAGCAGCACGCTTCTCGCATGACTTTGTTCTTGTATGATGCCATAAAAAGGCTAAATCCAGAGGGCGACGTTTCAATGTTCGTATCGGAAGAGCGGAGGAGATGAGCGCGTCAAACGGGATAGAGTCTCGCTCGCCGATAGCCAAGCTTTTCAGACCTTTGCGCCTGTGACGCAATGGATTTTCGAAGATGGACCACGCCGAGGTATCTCGATACACTACGTCTAGAAGTGGTTATGGGCTGCGGTGAGCAAATACAAGACACCTTGGCTGGAACGTGCGTTCTCAGGCCCATCGTCACCCAGTCCCTTGCGTAATCGTTAAACTAAATATCCGCTCGGGCGCCGGAACGCAATGGTTATGTCAATGGTTGAGCAACCTGGGTATCTGGATGTTCGTCCGTGCTCTAGGGAGTCCGCGGGGAAACAGAGGAAATTGCTGGTAGATATAGCATTCGCAGTTCCACTGTTAGAAATGTAGTTGCGCACCTTCTGCCGCAGTGTCGACTGTAGTTTCGACGACGCGACTGATTGCCGTCCTTCGAGTCGCTTCGGCCGTGAGGCTGGCGCCCTATCTGCATCTTGAGATCGTCTAAATCCCTAAGCGTACCTTCCATAAACTGACAGAGGCGTGAGATCCTTGATGTAAGCTGGAGTACCGGTTGTTTATTCTCGCTGGCCTTAGACTTCTTGGGCGTGTCCATGTCAAGCTGCAGGTGCTTGCGAGTGGATCTGTTTGGAAGAGAGCAATTTCAAACAAGATGCCACGCTATGGGCAACGGCGCTGATCAACATATTACCAGCTAGCTTCTGATCATAGACGGTGGCCGCCTTGATGACCATTGACTGCTAAACCCTTGTCAAGAGCAGGCTGTCGTCGTGAAGGGATGTCCGCTCCGCAACACAGTGTGGTTTACTAAACTTTGCAGTTATTGTGACATTTGTGCTAGTGTTCTGTGTGTTTTGGCACCAGCAAGTTTCGTGCAGCGCCCACCGGAGGAGCGGAAACGCATCCACCTCCCATGACCACCGGGTGCCAAGTTTCAACCAACTGTTGGCCTTAAGTGTCCCTCTCACAGGTACACATAACTACAGGTGTTACTATAGCATCGCTCCCTTAGCATTGTTGCTACAAAGACGCAGCGTTAACTTTAGTACTACAATAAGCGCATCCAACGTTGCTGCTTTAAATAGGCACCAACGGCTTCCAGGTCACAGCCGGACTGCTTGGGTTAGTTCCAGGTAACTTCGACAAGGAACGCCTATATATATTGTCTCGTTGTTTTTGCCAGCGGTCTTAGCGAAACGAATCGTAATCTAACACGCACAGAACAAACCTGCAGTACGTCCCGAGATAGTCGCAAAAAAAAACAGGGAACAAATGCCCGTACGACGGCCGCCGCCGCGCCCAATCTCCTAGTGCCCACCAGCGAGGAGATTAGTGATACCTCATTGTTCTCATAGCGGAGCCCCCTCCCCTCCATTTACATCGACTATGTAAAAACCCTGACGGGAGTTCGCCCGAAGTGCTTTTCGAGCGGTGGCTAATAAACCTTTTTTAGGAGGTTTAGGGCTTAAAATACATTTACGTACGACTAAGCAAACTAACAGGGATTGGCTTTCTCACAACATGCTCACACTCAGACAGTGTGGGACTCAGCCACCATACAGCAAGTCTTACCAGCAAGCCTTGGCGCTTAGCAAGAGTCGAGATGTAGGCTTGAGGGAATACCCACTAAAACCCTACACGAATGTACGACAGTGCTTACATATATATATATCCCCCTTATGATGAACATCCGGCCTGCAAGATCCTTGACAAGGAAGAATAAATACGCACAGGCGGCGGGGAAGTCTCGCAAGCTTTGAATCGTTATATCCTGCTTGTCGAGTCGCGTGTGGCAGGCGACTCTCTTATGCTTCCCCCCATTATTTTTTTTTCCGCATTTTCCTTTGCCTTCATAATAAGTTGAATTGGCTTTGCAGCCGCGTCCCAGTTTTTGACCAAGTGTGCATGTGTGCGACTTGTTCTCACAGTGTCTGGAACATTCAAAGCGACCTTTGCGACCGGGACGACTGGCTGCACAGAGGCTAATCTCAAACAGGGCGCTGACACGGAGTTGGCATACGGCCGAACATTGACAGTTCTCACGGGACATTGCAAGTTAAGAAATACCAGGGTGGAGCTAGAAAGAAGGTATTGGAGAAACTAAACCTGGAACTTCACAGACTCGAAACGGCAATTGATGCCTTTAAGGTTACGCTCCAGACCTCGCTGAAGGATGCGGATAAGGAGATCGGGGGCCTCCGGGCCTTACTAGACGACGACGGCAAAAAGCTTTGTTAATTTCACGGGCCTGTTGTGGCCTCCCGGCACTTGCCGGCAGGTTCTTTTATCTCCTGAGGGGATGAATTTCCTCAGAGTAGTGAGAGTCCTGCTGGTCGTCCCGGGAGAAAACGCTGATTCGGAGGACTTGCTGGCCTCGCTGGTCAATCATCGTCCCTACTGCGGGAACTTCTTGCCCCTAGGTATGGCGGCGCTGTTGCTGACTGACAGACTCCTGTCACGCACCGCGCTCTTACTGTCAGGATGAGGGCTACGCGGTGGGACGTACGGAGGTTTCGCTCACAAGAAAGAACGACACGATAACGTCGGTTAACACAGTAACCTCGGGAGCTTGGCGTGAGCGCGCGAAACTACCGGCCGTTCGGAGATGCCGTCGATTCGTTCTCTTCGATGTCTCTGGCTCGTCTCAAATAGGTCATTATGTCGGCCCGTTATATACGCGCCGACTTGAAAGTGCATGCAGATGCGCTCTCTCGCCGCCGCTCCCGGGTGCTCTCATTTATTGATTTCTCAATACATTTTACATATTAAATAGTTTTGTGTCGTTTATGTATCTGTCCTACTTAACATGCATACTTAGTAGTGTTTGCTCTTATAGTTGTCTGTGTATTACAATAATTACACGTTATTCTCGATCTGCATTACTTAGCGTATGGGTTCGGCCGGCTGTCGATAGGTGGTCGTCTTGAATGTAATGTGCACGTCTTAGCGGTTACTGAATGTTCACTTACACATGATGATAGCTTCAAGAATGTTCCATTGCGCGCGTTAGCTGCTCTTGAGTGTTCTATTACACGTATTGATAGCTTCGAGAGTGTTCTATTACGCGTGCTGGCGGCTTCTAGCATGTTCTTTCTCTCAACGTCTCTCTTGCACGGCCGCTCTGACACCCGCGCCAATAGAGGGTGAAGCGGGTGCTGCGCTAAGAAGAACACGACTCACATAGTGTTCGTCACACTCCCCCTGGAAACGGTGGTGCAGTGTAGCCATCGTTTCGTGTCAAATACTGTGGTCGTTGAGGGTGGAGTGTAGCACCAATGTTCAAGTGTATATGTATTCATGTTATATTTTTTTATTATTATTTATTAATCTACCTCTAGTTTATAAAGTAACTGTATTGGTCGGCGTAATGTGAGGCCTGAGGCCATCCTGACGGTACAGGACCTTTGTCTAAGGTCCGTCCTCTCCCCCTCTGATAGAGAAATGACGCGACAAAGAGGCCAAAAGGCTCTGGAGGGTGAGGGGTCTTTTAGTATGCACAAGTCGCCGACTTTCAAGGGTCTGCGGTCGATGGGTTGGTTTGTGTGAGCGGTTCGTAGGTACTGTAAGTACTCTTCTTTGAAACGCTTCCAGAAAGCACTAAGTATGGATTGTTGGTGCTTCCAACGCTTTGAGAAGATTATCGCTGAGAATTCAGAGGGGTCCTTTGGTAGTCGGGACGTTTCTGGAAAAACTGCTTTATTTTTGTATCCGTACATTAGGTCTGCTGGCGTGAGTGCGTTTACATCATCTAAGCTGGATGATACTGAAGTTAACGGTCTTTGATTCACCATGTTCTCAATGTCCGTTAAAAGTGTGGCTAGAACTCTGAAGTTGGGAATATTCGTGCCGAGTACTTTACGAAGGGGTCGTTTCACCGATTGTACCATTCTTTCCCACCAGCCTCCGTGCCAGGGGGATCGCTCCGTGATAAATTCCCATTTTATACCCGAAAGGGCTAATAATGATTGCGTTTGTTTATCTTTTATGTTTTTAAAGATAAATTGTATTTCTTTTGCCGCTCTTTTAAATGTTGATGCGTTGTCATAAAAAATAATTGAGACGGCGGTGTGTCTGTTTAGGAACTTGCGGAGTGCTAGTAGGAACTCTGCGCAAGACAGATCTGGGATCAACTCCAGATATATTGCTCTGGAAACTGCGCAGACAAACAGTGTAATGTAGCTTTTTAATCTTATACCGTTATCGTCTCTAACGTATATAGGTCCTGCGAAGTCAATGCCCGAGTAAGTGAAAGGTGGCACTTGCTCTAAGCGGAAAGCTGGTAGAGGTGGTGTTTGCTCAGCTGCCGCCTTTGCTTTGAACTTCATGCATACTTTACAGTTGGAAAGAACTTTTTTAATTGCTCTGCGCGCATGTAAAATAAAGTATTTCGAACGTATGTGGTGAAGGGTGGCGGAAACGCCGCCTGTATGTATGCAATTATATGCATGGATGTGATTAATCAATGAATCTTACTAATGGGTCCTCGCCCGGGAGGAGCACGGGATACTTTTCCTCGTAAGATAATTCTCTGGATTTCTCTAGTCTTGATCTGCAACGGACTAGGCCTGAATTGTCCGTAAATGGGTTGTACTGAAACAAGCGACTAGTTTTGGGTGTGTTTGCACGTCCAGTAAGCATTTCTGAACTGAAATAAACACTTTGTATATTTTTCAACAGCGTCACTTCGGCTGAGGTGTATTCTTCTGAGCTGATGTGCTCGTTCATTGTGTTGTTTCTGTCGTGTTTTCGATGATGGGGTAGCCATCTTTTAATGAATGCCACTGTGCGCACGGCTTTAGCCCAAGTAGAAAATCTATCCGCTTGCAGCATGCTCTCGTTTACTTTTCCTAAATGGGTAGACGTTGCTAGGCAAGCGGAACTTTTCCTTATTTCTATTTCTGACTCTGGGTCAACTGGAATCTGGACGTTAAGGTCGTAGGAAGGGAACCCTGGGTATGATAGCCAGTTGGGGCCGGCAAGCCACAGGTCGGCGGTTTGCTTTGAAAGTAGTGTGGATCCTCTGCTCAGAATATCCGCCGGGTTGTCACTAGACTTAACGTATTTCCAAGCGCTTGGTTTGGTTAGTTGCTGGATTTCCGTAATCCTGTTCGATACGAATGGTTTCCATTTCTCTGGGGAATCCCTGATCCAACCCAGAACTGAGGAGTTATCGCACCAAAAATAAATTGATTCGGTGGGCAAGCCAATGTAATATTTTACTTTGGAAGTTATTCTTGCCGCGATTAAAGCTCCTAATAATTCGAGCCTATGGATTGTCCAAATACCTTTAAGAGGGGCTACCCTGGCTTTGGACATCACAAAAGAGATTGCGGCTGAGCCGTCTTTGAAGATTTTTCGTAAATAAATTACGCAGCCGTAAGCTACCTTGCTTACGTCGCAAAACACATGTAATTCTTCTTTAACTGGTTTTATGTCGCTTGGTAAACTAAACGGTCTGCTAATTTGTGGGGTGGGGTTTAACTGTAAACTTTGAACAAAGTCGTTATACGCTTTTAAGTTTGCATCGGTCAGTACCGTGTCCCAATCTACTCTTTTTTGCCATAGTCTCTGAAGAAGTATTTTCGAGCTTATGACAATGGGAGAGATTAGGCCGAGAGGATCAAATATTTGCGCTAGACCTTTTAAGAGGTTGCGTTTGGATGGCTTTGTTGTTGTTAAAGCAGGAAATTGCTTTTTCCGTAAAGACGCCTAAATGGTCTGAGGTCTGATCCCAACGTATTCCCAAGAACTTAAAATTCTCGTCGGCAAAGGCAACTGTGGTGCCCTGTAGCGGAGCTGAATCTTTCATGAAGATTCCCAATGCATCTAAGTTGGTAGCCCACTTTTTTAAGGGAAAATGTCCCGCTAAGAATATTTCATTCATAAGTTGGAATTTGTTCTTCGCTTCATTTAACGACCAGGCCCCGGTGACAATATCATCCATGTAGAAGTTGTCAATTATTTCTTTAATGAATTCGGAGTGCTCTGGGTGGGAGTTTATTTCTCCTTCGAGATGGTGCCTCAATCCTGCGCAATGTAGCCACGGACTACAAACTAGACCAAAATCTAGCACCGTCCCCCAGAATTCCCTCCAGGGTGCTCTTGGATCTTTCGATATACCAAGAGGCCAGAAAAATCTCAAAAAGGTTCGTTGCGCTGGGTTAATGTTGAACTGTAGGAAGGCTTTCTCTATATCAGACACGATCGCAATCGGATATTTACGAAAATGGAACAGTACCTTAAGTATGTCTGGTAAGAGATTAGGGCCTTGGAACAGGACATCATTGAGGGGAAGCTTCGTCCTTCCTCCTAGCACCCGCGTCTTTTACTACTCTGATTTTTAATTCTGTTGGGAGATTGTCTGTAAGTTTTGTTACTGCTAGAACCGGAAGATAGTGTGATAATTCACCGTCTTTTTTGGGATGGGCGGGTTCTGCATAACCTTTTTCTACATATTTGGCGATTTCGTCGTCTATGGCTTTAAGTGTAACCTTGTTTCTGCTTATTTTTGACAGGAGGTTCTTTAAACGAGACTTGGCTATGTTTTCGTTATCTCCAAGTGCGCGCAGGTTTTCCTTAAATGGAAGACTAACGACGTAACGTCCGTTAGGTAACCTGTCAATAGAGTTCCTAAATGAGCTGTTTAGTTCATCGTCAATTAGAGTGCTTTTTTTCTCTGACGGAGTCTCTATGCCCATTGTCTCAGTCTTCCATAAAAACTCTATGTCTAGCTCTGCGGCGTCACTGCTGAGTTTGTCTTTCATGGGATAGCCTCGCGATGTCACCGCCGTACATGGCTGCATGGCTACCAATGCGCATAGAGCTGATTCAATGCGGTCATCTAGGGGTGAGCCTGACTTTCCGTGGAATATCCAACCAAATTTGGTAAGGACTGCCACTAGATCGTCGAATGATTTGGTTTTTAATGAACCTACTCTGGCCAGGAAGTCAGAGCCGATCAGTATGTCAATCGCGCGGGAGAGATTGTCTTCGTGAATGTCTGCGATTGGATGTAGATTGTGTGTATTCTGAATTGTTGGTAGTTCTCCTTTGGTTATTTCCGGGATACCCAAACAGCTAACATTAATTGACTTATAGGGAGCAAATCTGCTCTTTAATGTGACATCGAATATGTCAAATTCTTGCACATTGGACACGTTTCCTCCTATAGTGTGTATAATCATACGCTCGCGTCCGTTTGGTTTGAGATCCAATTGGTCAATTATTTTTCTGGAAATGTAGGAGCGTTGGGCACCTGAATCTAGGAGGACTCGGCACGTGATGTTTTTGTTTTCTGACAACACTTGCATGAACCCCGTTGGGAGAAGAGTGCTGTTGTTGGAATTTGATGACGTGTTCAGGGATGTGCTCGGCTGTGAAGATGCTTGTGGTGTGGTGTTTGTTGTTGATTTGTTGCACATGATTGCGAAATGTCTACCGTTACATTTAGGACAATTCGCTTGTCTACTTCTGCACTTCGATACGACATGGTTGCGTCTAAGGCACCTAAAGCACGCATTTTTCTCGTTAATTATTTTTTTTCTTTCTTCGAATGACAACACTTTTCTACATTTATCGCTATTGTGTGCGTCACCGCAGAAGATACATGAGTGGTCTACATTGGATGCTGTTGTGTGCATCGAAAATTGACTTCTATTTCCGCTGAGTTTGTATTCCGAAGGTTTATCTTGGTAAGCTGTGTGATTAGTGAGTTGCTTATCATGCTGTACCCTAAAGTTTGTCGAAACTTTTCGCCCAACTGCATTTTTAGCGTCTGTTTTTCTTTTCAGAAACTCTATTAGAGCATCTAGTTTATCTACTTTGTATTCCGGTGATTCGCATTTCTCATTGTACTGTTCAATGAACATTTCGGCCAAATATGTTGGAATGCAATCTAGAATCATCGATACTAGAGTAGGAGCTTGGCTATTATTTGGGTTAAGTGTCGACAAAGCTAGCACGTTCTGAGATAAAGTTGACACGAACCTATTTAGTTTCTCGGTGAGATGAAGGTCCCTTGTGTAACACAAATTGCGAATGGCCTTGATGTGTTGGGTGACTGCATCTTGTTGCCGGCCGAAGATATCTCTGATCCTGTCGATCGCTGTGCAGTATTGCTCCGGGGCGAAGTCGAGGTGTGAAATCTCTCGCGCCGCCGGGCCAACGAGAGAATCCTTGAGGGCCTTGTATTTGGCGATGTCCGGGAGGTTGTCGTTCTTGTGTATGTAGTATTCAAATAACTACCACCATTCTCTGAATTGCTTGACGTTACCTGAGAATTTTGGGATCTTTTCGGTTCTGTCTTGAGCGGTGGTAAGCGGTTGTGGTGGGTTGTCGCCGGCTGTTGTTGTTGTCGTGGTCGCGGTAGAGCCGTCACGAAGTATGAGCTCTAACGAGCTGATCATTTCCACGCCCAAATCGTCGTACTCGAACTGTTTCTCGACGTCTTTTTCGAACTCACCCGTCGACCAGTTGAACAGCAGGGTGTTGATTTCTTCATTTAAGTTGGTGAGCCTTCCGACGATTTCTTTGATGGAAGCCAGGAGTACATACGCACGGTCCTTCCGATTCGGATCCGTAGGGTCCGTTCTGTTTAGCTCGGATACGGCTTTATGCTTCTTTGATATTGCGGCTCTGAGGGGCTTCCTAAGGCTCACTAGCTTTGTTAGCTCTTTATGTTTAGACTCTGGTTGAGTTTCGACGTCTTCTGTTTGCGGCATCTTAGTAGCCTGTCGAAACAACCGTAGGAAGTCGAGTCGCGCTAACGAAAACGGTTTTCTTCACTCTTTGCCACTAATATGCGGCTCTTGAACTTTTAACACCAAGATGGTGTTCTTTTGCTTCTGACACCAAATTGTCACGCACCGCGCTCTTACTGTCAGGATGAGGGCTACGCGGTGGGACGTACGGAGGTTTCGCTCACAAGAAAGAACGACACGATAACGTCGGTTAACACAGTAACCTCGGGAGCTTGGCGTGAGCGCGCGAAACTACCGGCCGTTCGGAGATGCCGTCGATTCGTTCTCTTCGATGTCTCTGGCTCGTCTCAAATAGGTCATTATGTCGGCCCGTTATATACGCGCCGACTTGAAAGTGCATGCAGATGCGCTCTCTCGCCGCCGCTCCCGGGTGCTCTCATTTATTGATTTCTCAATACATTTTACATATTAAATAGTTTTGTGTCGTTTATGTATCTGTCCTACTTAACATGCATACTTAGTAGTGTTTGCTCTTATAGTTGTCTGTGTATTACAATAATTACACGTTATTCTCGATCTGCATTACTTAGCGTATGGGTTCGGCCGGCTGTCGATAGGTGGCCGTCTTGAATGTAATGTGCACGTCTTAGCGGTTACTGAATGTTCACTTACACATGATGATAGCTTCAAGAATGTTCCATTGCGCGCGTTAGCTGCTCTTGAGTGTTCTATTACACGTATTGATAGCTTCGAGAGTGTTCTATTACGCGTGCTGGCGGCTTCTAGCATGTTCTTTCTCTCAACGTCTCTCTTGCACGGCCGCTCTGACACCCGCGCCAATAGAGGGTGAAGCGGGTGCTGCGCTAAGAAGAACACGACTCACATAGTGTTCGTCACAACTCCTGAGCTCCTTAATGAGCAACAACGGCGAAGATCGCCATCTTGCCATAGAGACTCTGCATCCCAGCAAGTCCTACCATGAGGCCAAAATCCTGCTGCTCCGCTCGGTTAATAGGCGAATGAACCAGCTGTTAATTCGGCTTTTACGGGATCCCCTCTTCTATACGTCGCCTGTCTGTGGCAATCAGAGCCGACGCACCGGATTCTGGCGGCCCTCGTGGCCCAGTCATTACGAGACGACCTTACAGAGCAACGTCCGACGTATAGGTCGTAGCCGGATGGGCTGCCAGTGAATGCAACCAGCCAGGGGCGCGCTACTACCCGCTACTCTCAGCGGCGATGCTGCCACAAGGACTGTTGGGGAAACCCTAGATATCTCAGCATGTCTGGCCCTCGGCGCATTGAAGATATACCACACGCTGAGTTTAAAGCCCGTGGGGGACGGAGAATGATCTAGTATTTCTAAAACAACCTCCTTAAAAAATGTAATTCTAGTATACTTTGCTGAAGGTAACGGGTCGTTTGGCCCATTGGCTTCAGACAGAGCGATCTTCTTTGAACGCGGACAGTACGTGCAGGCCTAGTGTGGGAGCAATTGCCCACGTGCTCCAACTACCAAAGATCTGCCCACAGAGTTGCAACCTCACGGCATCCAGGGCGGCCGCCCAGCTTTGTTGTCGATACGCATTGCCAGACTATGCAGCGGCTGCATGTGAGACCGAGCCGGTACACTGTATCGTGTGTGACGTCTCGAGCCACAGGGCCGACAGCCTAGCATACAGCTATAAAAGTCGCATAAGCAGAAGCAGTCGAGGCTTCCGGGAGAATCAGGTGCGCTGACTTGCCGATTGAGTTGGATCAGGCCGGCGACACGCTTTTTATGGACGAAGGACTGACACAAGGCGGTCAACACCTGCCAGGTTTAGACTACCTAGTCGTCTGCTGACAGTCGTCGAGTGCGGTCACGCGCTCCCGTGTGTTTTCGAGACGGATTTCGAGTGAATTTGGTGATTTGGTGATAGGTGTCTGTGCGGTGTCGTGTTGCTGGGTGTCTGGAGCTACCACAAACGCGTCCGTTGCCTTTGACGGTGTCCAGCGCAGTAGTAAGAGTTAGTTCCGATTCCGACCACCAGGGCGGCGCCACGGGTGCAGCCCACCCGGCGAGGTCACCTACGCAGCCCTCTCCGTAGGGAAGGAGACACACCGGATACAATCGCAGAAAGGGCATCTCTTGCCAAATAGACATTGCCATCCCAGCTAAGCTTCTGATCACGACACAACAGCGAGCGAGACATTGTTGGACGGAGAACAACAAGCTCTTCCCGATCACCTCCTCCCTCTTAGGAGGTGATCGGCCGGAACGATGCCGCCACAACGCTCCCCAACCCCCAAGTCGCTTCGGCAACAGGACCTTCTTGCCCCCACCTCTAGCGCTACGCGCGCCGACCCTTCTCTGACCACCAAAGAAACCTTACCCCGTCTACCTGGCGAAACTCGCACTGTCCCTACACAGCCCGCCCTCGACCCCAACCCTGAAGAAATGGTCACCGACTTGGTGCTTGCCGAAACGAACCATGACCACGCCGGACCCACCAACACCCGCAAACGGCAATGCAGACACTCCACCCCCTCTCAGCCCTCGACTCAGACACCGTGCTTCCGGAGTAGACGAGGAGGCCCGACAAGCCTTTGAAGACGCCTATGATGCTCTTGCTGAGGACTGCGCTAATATTGCGATCCACTGCGAGCCAAGGAACGCCCTTAAGGAACTCAAATACCTATCGCAAAAGATACAACTCGACCTCCGCGAGGTGCAATCGGCGGCCGAGACAATCCTGACGGCGTTACGGGAAGCCCGGCTTGGCGCGGACCAACACCAGTTCAAGATGCAACAGGAGCTGGCGTTGCTTGTAGCCCAACGTGACGAGGCTCTTGATCTCGTTAACGCCGCTAAGGAGGAAAGGGACGCGGCATTAAGCGCGAAGAACAAAAGTGCGGAGGCGGGACTTCCTCCCCTAGAGTTGTCCGTGGGCGAATGCCCCAAATGCGCGGCAGAAACAAATGCGGCTCATCAGGCACATTTGGACGAGCAGATACCAAATGCTCAAACAGCGGAAGACTACCTGCGAGTAGCGAAGCTTCCATGGCCGGTCACAGCGACTCAGAGAGTTCCGCTATTACTGGAAGACTTCGTGACTCACAAGGGGATCCGAGGCCTTCTGGTCCGGCAGGGAGAAATTCCGAACACAGGATTCTTCCAAAAGCTCCTAGCCGCTTATCCCTCGCTTCAATCCATAACGTCTTCATCTCCCGGCACTGCCGTAGTCCTGGGCGAGGCTGTGGAGACTATCACCGGCTCCGCGCCTACCCCCAGCAAGGACATCGATTAGTAGTAGGCATCCTGCCACCAAAACACGAGGATGCCACTACGGATGAAACATCTTTGACTCTGATGCGAGCGGTTATACACCGAATCCTCCTTATGACAGACCAAACTCCGAATGACACCCTGCCCCTCCTCTACGTTCCCCCGGATATGCGCACCATCACGTTCCACCAAATAATAGCAATGCTGGTGGCTCAGTCATCCACTCCTGGGAGACTGGCGCTACACAAAACCCGCACGGCTCAAGCAGGGCCCACCGGACCGCCACCAAGTATCCAGCCACGAACACCTCCACCCGCCCCCTATAGACATACAACCTCAATACTAGTTAAAGTCGGCAATGGCAAAACCTTCGCTGACACGCTGCGGACCGTCAGAGAAAACCTTAACGCAGACATTGCGGCGGACACTATTATTCGCGAAGTGAAGAAGACATCTAGCGGGGACGTAGCAATCCGACTGGGTGAAATCACACCAGGAGCAGGAGAACGGCTGAGTACTAAAATCCGCGACGCGGGACTGGAGGCCTCTGCCAAGCTATTTGACCCTACCCTAGAGGTGGCATTATGGGGTATCAACCCCCTGTCGAGCGAGTCCCAGATAAAGGTCGACCTCACCGCGTACCTAGGAGTGACGAATCACTCCTTGGTCGCAATTACCGAACCCCGTCAAGGTCGAAACGGGCGCTGGTACGCCTTGGCGCGATTACCCGCCCCATTGGCCCGACGTCTGTCAAAGCTCACGACAGTCAAATTGGCAGGCCGCAACTGTCGTCCAGATCTATGGTACAGGCCTCCAATATGCCACCGCTGCCAGCGCCCTGGCCATCGCGCGGAAGCTTGCGCACTTGAGAAACCCATCGAGGGATGCCTCTGTCTGCGTTGTGGGACCATTGGGCACAAGACAAGAGACTGCACCTCGGCGAGCATGAAGTGCATAGCCTGCGATACTGAGGGTCATCGCGCGGATGCGATGTCATGCCCGATGTACAGAGAGCTGGTACTCCGTGAGCGAAAATGCAGGACAGAGGCTGGGCAACAGTCCCACATGCCAACAAAGCGCCCCGAGGCAGAGAGGTAGGAGCTTAGTGGCGGACCCTCCGGGTCAAGGGCCCCCTCCCAACCGGAGGTTGAGCTCGTCGAAAAGGAGGCCACCTCTAGCGACACTCCTCCGGTCGTACCTGCGTCAAGTGAGGCAGAATCAGGAGAGAACAACAGATCAGACTGGACGACGGTCAAGAGACGATCTAAAACTAAGCTATCAAAATAAAGATCCTACAAGTAAACTTAAACCGCTGCCGGGCCGCTCATGACGCTCTTAACGTGTACGTACAGGAGAACCAGATATCCTTATGCCTCATGTCAGAGCCCAATGTTAATATTGCATCAACACGAGCAAACCATTATGCTGATTCCGCAGCACACACAGCAATATGGTGGACGGGACAGGACCCAAAAGTCTCCGTCTCGGGCAACGGGGCTTGCTCTGGGTGCACATGGATTCACCTAGGCAGCGGCTCATATGTTCTCTCCTGCTATTTCTCACCAAACCGCACACTAGAGGAATTTAACGACTACCTCGCATCACTCACTGATCTCATTACATCTCTCAACCCCCACCAATTACTTCTGACAGGTGACTTCAACGCGGCACATCCTCTATGGGGCTCCCGCGCTCCCACGTCCCGGGGCCTCCTACTACTGGACTGGCTGGCCAACTCGGATCTCTCAGTAATTAACAATGGGAACATGCCGACATTCGTCCGAGGTCGACAAGAGTCATTCATTGATCTCACACTTACCAACAATGCTTCCCTTTGTCTGATTAACAGATGGAGAGTCGTCGCAGACGCCGAAACGCTCAGTGACCACCAATACATAGTCTTCGATTACGACGGGGCACCTAGACAGCCACCCTCGAGCCGAAAAACTTGGCAGATGAGACATCTAGACATCAACAAGCTAAAACTCTACATAGCTGCACAACTCAACATGTATCAAGACTCCCAACCCTCTCCGGAAGACCTAACGCAAATAGTAATAAAGGCGTGCAGGGCCGCAGGCGGCCCGCCTCGTCGCCGTACTGGTAGACGCTCCCCACAGCCATGGTGGACATCCGAGATAAAGGAGGCCCGCTCAGCATGCATACGAGCCAAGCGCACCCTGACGAGGGCTCGAACCTGGCTTGCGAGAAGACGCCGAAACGGTGAACACGAGCACATACTTCATATTGCCTTGGCCCGGGAGGATACACTACTAGACATATACCGAACAGCAAGAAACACTCTTCGCCAAAAGATCAGGACAGCGAAACGGGAATGTTGGAGGGCTCTAATCGATCTTGTACAACATGATCCCTGGGGAATTCCTTATCGGATAGTCCGGGAAAAACTCAAGACATCTCCACCCCCTCTAACACAAGAAGAAACTCTCCGCCAAGTCAAGAAACTCTTCCCGTCGCATTCTCCTCGCCCTTCAGTAACTTATACCAATATAGACCCAGCAGACATTCCGCCCGTCACAGAGAACGAGGTCCTTCAGACCCGGCGCCTCGCCTCTGGCAAAGTACCGGGTCCTGACGGTGTCCCTCCTGGGGTGATCCGGCTTATGGCAAGAGAGCATCCGAAAATCGTCGCAGATACCGCGACCCATCTCCTCCGGGAGGGGTTCTTCCCACCTGCCTGGAAGACCTCCTTTCTGGCGCTGATTCCCAAGCACACCCCAGGAACCTACAGACCAATTTGCCTTCTAGACACTATTGGCAAGCTTTTTGAAAACATCATCCAAGAGCGTCCTCACGAAGGCTATAGAAGACACAGAAGCTTTGGCACTTAACCAACATGGTTTCCGCAAGGGTCACTCGACACTCGACCCTATAGAGGAAATCCTGGAAAAAGCAAGACAAGAAACCAGGGCGTCGCGCAACACCAGGAAGTTTGTTTTACTGATACTTCTTGACGTCAAAAACACCTTCAACAGCGCCAACTGGGCAAATATTCTTGAGGCCATGGAACGACGAAATATACCTCCTTATATGGTCCGCATCATCTCCTCCTATCTGAGTGAGCGCCACCTGTTGACACATCATGGCACGTTTAGTATCACCGCCGGGGTCCCACAGGGGTCTATACTCGGCCCAACTCTGTGGAATTTGGCATATGACGATGTTCTGCGTCTGCCAAACCTTCCGCCAGGGGCACAAACGCTGGCTTACGCAGACGACCTGGCACTTATTATAACAGCACGCCATAAGACCATACTCGAGGCCACAGCAAACAACGTCATGCGCTGTGTCTCTCGGTGGATGGCACAAAACAACCTTCAGCTGGCCCCATAAAAAACTAAGGCATCCTGTCAGGTCGCAAACGCACCCGCGGCATTCACTTGACATTGGACGGCCACGCTATCATGCTGTCGAAAACAGCAAAATATCTAGGAGTCACTCTCGATTCCGGCCTTACGGGCCGCGCCCACATCTTGGCCATATCCAAAAAAGTGCATAAAATCGCTAGGGCAATGGATAAAATCCTGCCTCGGTCGGGAGGCGCGGATTTGGAGAAGAGGATGTTGATAGCGTCGGCGGCGGAGTCCACGGCACTATACGCAGCGTCAGTGTGGGCTGACATGGCCCTCCGCACGATCAGCAACAGGCAGCTCCTTAGGTCGGCTCAAAGATCAATCGCGATACGTGTCAGCAGGGTGTATAGAACCGTCAGCACGGAGGCTGCGCTAGTACTAGCCAGAATGCTCCCATGGGATCTCCTGGCAGGACAGAAAAGCACCAAGCGAAGGGACGGATATACTGACTACAACGAAGCAAGGGAGGCGACGATGCAGACTTGGGCGGAGGAATGGCGTGCCCTATCCTCACGCGCGGGCTGGACCCGCCACCTCGTCAGTGACTTACATGAATGGTACAACGGCCCGGGCCAAGGCTCGTTATCATTCTACGCCACACAGGCTGTAACGGGACACGGCCAATTCCAAACGTACATGATGAGAATAGGCAAGTCTCACTCAGACATCTGTGGTTTGTGCACAACTGGGGAACCTGACGACGTGGACCACACGGTCGCAGGATGCCCAAGGCTCTCGAACCTCAGGCAGACCTCCAAATATGTACTAGCTGGAGCTGACACTAAAACGATCATAACATCGATGTTGACGTAAGGCCAATCATGGAGAGAAGGAGCGTCATACCTCGACCGGATCATCAGAGAAAAAACCTGCCTAGAGAAGGAAAGACGCGCTTCACTCGCTAGAAGAAATTGTGAGACGTCCTTACAGGCCTCGGAGGCCATGTCGTAGATGTAGAGCGGACGACTCCCCCCCCCAGGGCCTTGAAGAACTGGCAAACAGTACCGAACCCTGGAGAGGTAAATGTGAGGACTAGGGTTTTTTAGTGGGTAACCCCATGCCATCGGGGAGTCCCACACTACCTACGCGCTTCTACACGCCCGGACAGTGATAACTGCGCTGGGTGTGCATAAAGCATTTTTTCCCCAACCTCACAATAAAAAAAAAGGTTTAGACTACCTAGGACGAGTAATGATCTGGCCAACAATAGCGATGTTCCTACGTTTACGCGCCGAGGCCAAAGATAGTTTTTGAACCTCACCCTTGCGGACCCGATCACTATACGGCAAATACAGCACTAGAAAGTTCAGAAGAATGAACAAATCTTAAGCAACCATTGCTACCTGACGTTTGAACCGGTCTTGCCAACCACGCGTCGCCCCGAAACGCCGCAGCGCACCTGACAGAGGCAATGCATCTACAAAACTGCTTTGTAAGGCGCTCTTTGAACCCGGTTTGCTCACTTGGCGAGCACGCGCTTCAACAAGGAGGTCTTGGCTACAATCCTGACAGCTGCCTGCCGAGCAGTCAGGACCCAGCCAGAGGTGGCTGCATGGGACGGCGACCTGCAAAACCCTGGTAGAGCTCGGATATCCAGGCAGCCCGCGCAGGCTGCATATGCGCAACCGCACACTGAAACGCGCATGCTCCTAGCTGGCGAAACGACGATGACAAAGACACGATGATGTCGTTCTGACAGACGCAGCTGCCAGGGCTGAGCGCCTAGAGGATTAGAGTTACTGCTCGCAGCACATCAGCAATAATATTGAAAGAATCGTTTGCCTCCTTGCATTCAGCAGTAAAGAACTGGCACAGAGTGCACTGTGAGTAAAATCTAAACAGCGATGTTAACAATGCCTAACAGTAGTTCCTACATTCGTATGCAAATTGGATTGCTCATACCAAGCAAGACTAGTTGCTTCGGTAGTCCAATCACCACGACCATATAAGAAGTATCCAGAAGGTTCTAGGCTTAAAAATACACAAAACAATCGCAACCTGCACACGGGGCTCCTAAACGCAACGCGAAGACAAAGAGTATTGCTCGAACATAACATTCTTAAGCGCTGCAACATACACACTATCGTTGGTTACGTTCGAAGACGTGTGGCTGTGCCATGGAGGAAATTGAACTGCTGCTTGAAATTTCATTGAAATACGCATTTTATTGAGATCGGTGGCTACCCACGACCTGGAGACGGTTGATAGAAGTAGCCTCTTCGCTATACACCGGGGCACTCAAGAATTGCATATGGACCTTACAATGTGCGGATTGTGAGGTCCTCTTCATCTTTCACCGCGGCACTGAAAGATCGCATGTGAACCTTACAATGTGCTAATTGTAAGGCAACTCACCCTACGAGGTGAGAACAAAATGGGTAACCTAAGGGACCACTCCCGTATTGAGTAGCGCGTGGGGAGATGAATCCGTCCCGCACACCTGGTGTCGGTTAAGATTTCTGGGGTCTGAAAAACGGAAAAATAGGCGCAAATATACCAGACAAATAGGACGAAGATTTGATGACCGCTGAGAACTACAAAAGCTTTTGGGCGAAGCATGTGCGAATGAGACACCGCTCAGACTTTTCACAATAGCCGAATAGACAGTAATACTTAATATATAAATAACTAGTGCTCTTTATCACCTCCCTTACTAAAGTTATGTATGCCTCCGGGACGTGCCTTTCTTGTCGTTTCGTTAAGCGACAAGTTCTCTGAAAAATAATGATTGAGGTAATAACTACGTTGCAGCTTCCAGCCTTGCTTCGGAGGGCCTCCTCAAAGTGAGATCTAGACCTCGTTACGTAGCTGGGCTTTACACACCACTTTTTTTTCCTTGGATACGCATTATAAAGTGAAAGGCGGGATCGTTACCTAAGGAAGACTGAAAGCTTTTCTACTGCAGTTCAAGGCAGACAGAAAGACAAATTTAGAATTTGAGGTTGTGCTAAGCAGGCTCGAGTTACATAGAGCGATACATACATTACTTAACCCTACCAAATTGAAACCCATACGCGACTAGTGGACATCGACGTGATGAAATAAGTTGCTAATATCATTGCTGCGTGGGCTTTGGATCTTGTGAATGTTTAGTACATGAAGACCACAAATCTCACAAATTCTACAAGTAATTTCGACTACTTTGTAGTGTTGAGGAAAACACTTTAATTTGAATACAGCGTCAGAAGGGGCTTTTTCTTACTTGTAATCAATCAAATACCAATGCCGTTTTAGCACAGTGGACAGAAGTTTTAAATAGGAAAAAAAAATGGTGATTGAACCCATTATGAATATGCATACACACCTAAGGTACTACATACGCAATGTATATGCGCCATACACTACCTGCCTAAGATTACCTCAGTTAGAAGAAACATACAATCAGTAATTATTTAGCTTACAAGTGTTTATTATTATTGTTCTTTTATTTCTCAATTTATTCTTCTCGCATTTTTTCTCTTCGCATTTTCACACACGCCCGTCGCATTGCCCTCGCCCATCATGTTTTCTTTGTCTCATGCTTGTGACTTTATTTACTTTACCTATCTTTTACATACACGCTTCAATATAACCAAATCGTGAGTTTAACGGGTATATTTTGTTTCCTGTTTAGACGTGTGTTGTTATTTGCTGCCCATATTGTTGCAGTCGTCGCTTTTAATCCTGCAGACGACTCCTTTTAGCAGTGTATGTTGCTACTGCTGCGCTGTTATTTTATATTGTTGTTCTTTTTATTGTTGCTCTCGACAAACAACCGATTATATCAAATGGTACACGCATCTACTCGATTTTTGCTGCCAACTGCACTGTTTGTTCTTCAAAATCTTACTTTTTGTATAGCATTGCCCTAGACTCGTGCCCAAGCCGGTTTCTTTCCCCGTTCTTTCTCACTCTCGCCCTTTGCGGCCTTATATCATCAATGACGTCTATTTTCATTTGCAGTTGCTAGTTTTGGGCCCAACTGCTCGCGCGTTTCGGGTGTCATACATCAGTGAATCGTCAAGATTAAGTAAGTGGTAAATGAAATATCGAAGAGTGCATATGTACATAGCGAGCCTACGGGGGGATCGCTTTTGCACCCCACAGTAACAGCTGTTGCGGCTATGGGGCTGCAGATGCCATGCAACGTCAGTTCTCCTCCTCCCCCCCCCCCCCCCACTTTGAAGTTGACTGCTTCAAGCGAGACCGGAACCACTGACGTCCGGGTTTCAGTGGACAGGGACGTACGTTAAAAAGAGTTACTTCCAATATTTATTAACAATATGAATATTAATAATCATAGTAGCCGTAGTAACAACATTAGCGATGCTAGTTGCGATAGTATACAGGCAATGATGGACTGATTGACATAATAAATGGCTTTTATGGTACATTATATATATATATATATATATATATATATATGATCGTTGTAACAATAACCGCACCATATCTTTGTGCTTACGATGGCCGCCAGAATCGATCCTCTATTTATGGCGACGGCGGGTTGATAGATAATGGCCAGTGTCTATCATTCACTATCGTAGTCAATCAGCAACATGATGGCTCATGACAGCCGACTTCCACATTTCTCCTTTTTACACATCACGATCCTAATAAGAAGCATTTCTTGCACCACGCGCTAACACGGCTCACCGTTCCATACGTTCAAACGCCACAGTCTTCCAGCAAGTTGGGAAGTTCCCCCAACTAAACATGGGCGCAGCTGCGAGATCTATCAGGCAGCTGCGCCTAACCGAAGCTATGCTCCCACCTATCTTATCGCTAGACGCTCTCCCTTCTCATCCACCCCAGCCACCACCATGTTCGCCGCCCCCCCCCCCCCCCCCACGTCACGCTTGTCATACCGTATACTAGATGGGGCTACATGATCTAGAGCTGACGGTTGCGGCTCTGTCAATGTTGTTCGTCACAGTGACTATGGGTGAAACGTGTCTGATGAACATTAGTCGACTGAGTGAACTTTATTCCGATCCAAAACACACAATAAGTACAGCGAGCAGCGGCACCGTCGCGGCGTCAACAATATCGTGGCTAGCGTTGACTGTTGCTATTGTTGTTGTTGCGTAATTTTCCTCACACGTCATGTAACTTTGTCGACGACGTAACACTCAAGCGAGCGTCACGATCATGTCACCGCCACCCTAATCGCTGAGTGACGCTCGGCAAATGTTCACATACTCACACGTACGCATGCACACACACATACAGGCAAGCACACATATCACCCAGGCGATGACCGCGGTATGTATATCAGCGTGACAAGTCGTCAACAACAACAACAATAACAAAGTGCACTACAAAAGGAAAAAGAGCAGCAAGAGAAAGAGAAGGAACAACCTCGCGCTCAAGGACGTCGTGCTCAGAAACACCACGAGGTTCAGGTGACGTTTATCATGGTCATGTCTCATGACATGAAAAAGCGCTTGAAAGATTTGATTCCGAAACGAGCGTCGAGAACTCTACGCCTACTAGCAGTAGTAATCGTATGTATGCATATGCATGCTTTTGTCAACAAGTGGTCAAAATGACGATGACAGCAGCAGCAGCCGCAGTAATGCTGATGATGCCGGTGATGATGGAGAGGCGGGGGGGGGGGGGCGTGGGGTAATGATGCGATAATGGTGATGGCATTGGTTGTGCTGCGTATGAGCATTCTAACGGCGCAGGCGACAAGCGCTTCCGACGACACCGAAGAGAACTTGCCTTACTACTTTGATGACGGGTAATGGAACGAGTGACCTGGAAATGTACCACTAACCGCCTAACGAATGGTGGAACTCTCGTCGTCACGAGACGTGCCCGAAGCCACGTCAACACCATGGCTATTTCTTGCCGTTTCACCGTCGCCGTACGCACGCGTGTCGTGCTGATCGCTACCGTCGACTGGTAGTGGTGTGCTGTATTGGCCTGAACCAGGACAGGGCAGGGCAGGGCAGGGTTAGGCTCGGCAGGGCAGGGTTAGGCTGGGCTGGGCTGGGCTGCACGGTGCGTGGGCCTGAGGGCTGAGGCCACAGCTAGGAATGGCAGAGAGAGACCGACCGGTTTTGCCGCTGAACGGGGGGGGGGAGGGACTGACTACACAGTCCGTCATTGCTAGTTGCTGTAGTCTGAGTAGCCGAGAGAACAGGAAGAGTTCGAGACGCAAAGAGAAGGCGGTCTAAGTTAGGAATCCTGCCTGTTACCGGAAAAGAAGTTGTTTTTCTTCGATCAATTTGCCAACGGCCATTGCCGATGATGGCCTTTTGTCTCTTTTGCCAAGCTAGAAGTGTGTGCCGCGGTCCAAGCTGAGCTAAGCAGTGGTACGTCAGTTAGACCACCTACTAACACAACGCCCAGTTGACGGCAGTCGAATGAAGGTCGTCCATCATACGCACGTGATGATGATGATGATGACAGTAATAATCATAATAATAGCCTTTGGGGGCTTCTGTATTAGAAGACCTACGAACGTACAGTATTCGTATATTCGTAGGCCACCATATATCAGACTGCTATGCTGCATCATTGGATCAACTTGGTTCCCAGGCGAATCGCTTCCTAGTATGGTGGACCGGTCGATTCGGATGGTCTACATCCGTGAAACTGCCTAAAAGGCCCCAGCAGGCTTACATTACACGCGGAGCTCAATGAAATAGTGAGAAGGGCACTGAGAAGAGCAGGAATACCCCCCCCCCCCCCGCACTTGCAAATTCGAAACAGCGAAGAAAGTTCCTCGAGAGAGATCTCTGTCAAGGAGCTACTACCACTTTATGTTTATTGCTTTGGAGGTACTGAGTACTACTATACGTTGTTGAAGGATATCGCAAAGCGTACGGAGGACATTACGGGCGACCGACACAATGCGACATTTCTGAAGCGGATGACGTCATTGGTAGAGGCTGATTCGAAATTAGCCGATAGCAGCAAAACGTTCATTCAACACAACTGTTTTCATTGAAGACTAATGTATATTTTATGGTGATGAATATGATACGAATGCTCCAGAGAAAGCACGGTGTCACGTGTTCTGTTTTTTTTCTGGTCACTCGTCTCGTACAGGATGGTTCGCAGCGGCGCCGTCTTTTTTGTATTACTAGATTAAAAAACGATACATTTAAGTATACTTTCTTGTGCTGAAGAAAGAAAAAGCTAATGTTTACAAATCCTACCCTAATATATACATATATATATATATAGAGTGGAACGAGGTAAAATGTCAAGAAGTCGAAGAGCACACGATTCGCCCGCCTCATCGGAGCCCACCACAGCGTCGGCAGAACAGCTTCCACGGTCAGCACGATGGTGTCAACGCCAACGAGAACGGCGACGAAACAACAACGGTGGACGAGAGAAATTTAAAGGACCGCTAACGACAGCCATGGGTTGGCTGACGTAATACCGAGCCTGGGGGGGGGGGGGGGGGCATGGGGAGGAATCCGGGTTTAGTGGGTTTGCGAGTCTCACACTAGTCACGCAGGCTGCTAATGGCGCATGTGCATCATGCATTCCCGAAACCTCCCAGAAAAAAAAAAGGGTTGGCTGACGACTACTTAATATCATATTGTAAGTTTTATGTGGCAAACTGTTGTTTTGTTGCGAAACGCTAAACGACGACGACGACGAAACCGACATGGACGTCAAGAAGAGCCCCCAGTTTGAGAGCAACAGGCGCACACACACACACATATATACACAGCAATAACGTAGCATAACGAAACAGCTAAGCCCCCCGGTAAATTCATTCAGCACCCGATCAACAGCGTACGCGGCCGACTTACGACCCTGCTCTTACTTTCAATTGGTGACTAGGAAGGGGTCTGGGTTCCGCACCACCTACTTTTGCTATAAAACGAGACAGATGCGCCTAGTTTGATCCTGAGCTTGTTATAAGTGCAGCAGCCCTTGCATTACGCCCATCATTACATTCATCTTGAACAATATGCATACAATATATATATATATATATATATATAGAAAGAGAGAGAGAGAGACAATGAAAAACTGGAAATATATGTGGAGTTTTCGAAACGTATGCTAGCAGGTGTGGCAAAAGCAGTACTGCTATCCGTGCAACGCTCAACGTCGCCGTAAGCAAGACTGAATTACTAAGTATATATCACGAGAGGCTTGCCTAACAGCATTGACAACTCGAATCGCTTTGCGTTCGACTAGCTCGATTACTTTCATTTCTATTGATTGTGACGGAATAGCACTAATCATAGCTAGTATGCGACAAGTGATTAGCAAACAACGATAACAGCATGATAAACAGTGTGATTATATTAGCGATGCTTGGGAGAAACAGGGCTATAAGCAGAATAATAAGGACGAAGATGAAGAAGAAGAAGAAGTAGAATCATTGTTTCGTTCGATAACAATTCAAAATGTTTAAACAATCACGAGACTATTAGGGGAATACAAATATGTCAGTTAACACAACGCTATACTCCATAAAGGATGTTCCCTACATGGCGCGCTTTCCTTCTGTCAAATCGACCAACCATTAAGTTCTGTACATTTTGCGCACATTCAGCGCGGTGCGCTGCTACGGTGTTCAGCACACCGCTGCAGTGGTCACAAGAGCGTTTCTCAAACTCTGTATTTACTGCTTCTGTTGCTAATTGTATTATTGTTAGTCGTAATATTGGTATTAGCCGTCGCATTACTAGTATTCCATTATCATCATTACAATATTAGCGTCAATGTTGTTGCTGCAATCGTACTTACATCCTTAACAATGAATACGAAGCTACAATGCTAGCTGCATGCTGTCCTTGAGTAACGTTCACACTTTTAAGTTACACGTAGTAGATGTGTGGCTATGTACTTCGATACGCATGCAAGCAACCGCAAAGCTCACTCATGCTACCGTAATTACCTCAAACACTGGTCGGTTTCTACTCCCTACCTTGCCACTCAGTGGTAGCAGTGCGTTTGAAACACTGTCCGTATCCGACACGGCCCAGTAAAGAGTATGCCAAGTACTTACAATCTGTCTGTACATGTTTATATATATATATATATATACGCGTGTACATATTATCCTCGTCAAGTATCTGTAGTTGTCTTGCCTGTACATAAACTCGGGTGAACGTGTGTGCAAGTGTGCGTCGGCGTTTGTGTTGGCATATATATATATATATATATATATATATATATGTATACTGTATATGCCTGTTGCGGTATTCTAGTGTGTTTGTTTAGCGCTGACTGTAAGTAAACATGTTTGGTGTGTATTGTATTGTGTAACGTGCGTGTATCTGCGCGTGTAGTTCACTGAAAGAATGTCCAGAAATACCTCGCCCGTGAGCAGAAGTGTACTGGCAAACTTGCTACCGACCAAGGTGTAGCAAAACTGCTTTATGAATACTTCAAACTTAACACGGAGAAGGTGCAAGTGACGTCCAAGCCCGACGAAACCCTGGTCAATTCTTTCTGAGCCGACTCAACTCGAAACGCTGCAGCGTACCCTATCATCCGTGTTCACCGTACCCCATCATACGCTATCGAAACGAAGGTTTTCCAATACACTGAATCAATGAACATTCATTCATATAAGCGTAGACGAGTTTGCTATAATACGTGTTCGCAGTATTAGGGACCAGCAAATACTTGCCGGAAGGGTTAGTTACCAGCAAATACTTGCCAGGAAATGCTCAGCTATTGGACACCCGATATAACAGAGTAAACTCATTTATTCCGTGTACAATCAGACGGCACAATGCTGGTATAGGCGTTAATCTTTAGCTGTAACTTCCCTTCGTACGGGAGTGGCCGCAGTGCTACCTTCTTCTATGCCACACAAACTTGCCTAAATTCTGCGAATGTTCTTGCCATGTACCAGGACACATGGCCATTAAGGAGCGTCTCTGCGAGGGTTTGGCATGTCAGAAGCATCCCAGTCTTAGGTGCCAAGAGAGTAGCTGTTGCTCAGTACTGAAAAGACGCAGCGTTCGCAGGCAGTACCTTACGTCACCAGCCTCTTTTTAGAGTTACATATACGGCATAAGAGGAAGGCAGCTTTTCCAATGCGGTGTTGCTATTATTGAAGGCAGTCACCGTAACCCGGTAGCAGTTGCGCGAGTAACAAAGGGTAGGTGAGCGAGCCGTGTTTAGGGATTTTGTTAGATCCTTTAATATTGTTAGATCCATCCGTAAGGCCAGTTTGTTAGATCAGACAAGTAGTCTTTACTGGGTCCGGTATCTATGGATTGATAATTGCTCACCACTGCGTGTTCTACTTGTTTAGAGGTATCTACACTGCGGATTAGTAGTCTCTTGATCCCGGGGTTTACTGAGAGAGGACATATTGACGGTCGTTCTTTGATCTTTAGATACGGGGAATATGCCCTCAGGGAGCACTTGTATGGTTGCTCTGGACACCGTGCGACTTTTCCGTGCGATGCTAAGCGCCGTATCCCATTGTGGTCCTGTTAGTAGTACGGCAGATATCATGGCGCTATCGTGTACTGATGCCAGGAGGCGGTGCCAAGATTCGGTCGCACGAAAGTTGTTCACAATTCTGCTGAGCCTTTGGCAGCGTGTTTGCCGCATTGTGTTCATTCTATCCATAGTAGTTTTGAAATTGTTGTTGTTATTGTTGTTTTCGCTATTGTCTTGACTAATGTTTATCTATTTGTTCATCATTTCATATTGCAATCTTGCGTAAGTAAACGTGTTAATTTCACAACGAATGTTTGTTATCGTGGTCATTGTTGTTCTTGTTGTTGTTGTTGTTACTTAGCGTTGCTACTGGTACGAGTTAATGTCGTCGTTTATTATTGTTGTATTTTAACTGTGCCCAGATGTCCCTATAGTACTAGAACTGCCCAGCGTTTGCTCAATGTCGGTTTAGCTTCGGTTTACGTTGATGAATTGGTCCCAATCGGAGCGGCTACAAAGCCCCGGCCTGCCTTTGTTGTGTGTTTGGCGCCTTTCGGAGGTTGTGTTGAGGTCGTTGTTGGCGTGATATGTAAAAGGGAATTGGTACACGTCTGCTATGGTGGTTGTACGTGTATCAATTACCAGGCTGCGCTATCACAAGCGCAATGTTTTAAAACAATTTAGAGGAACGAAGATGGAAATTCCTGCATTACGCTTAGAAGACAATCTTTCGTGTGACTTGTTAACCGTCGTTATCCTAACCACCGAATCGATTCGTGCGCCTTTGTTCAACAGAAGACAATTCATTCTCTTACATCGGCATCGCTTTTTGCGTTGCTAGACGTACCGTATATTTAGGAAACTAAAACCGGACACAATGTTACTTCTGATACTGTATGGTTGATTCTGGCTCGACTTTTTGTTCGAATCGAACCAAGTAATGCGTGGTGGCGTGATCAATGCTAACGTTACCAACTCGAGGGGTGAAACACCACTGATGGTGATGGTGATGGTGCCAGCCTCTATCTGGTCTCGCCCTCGTCTGTTCTTCCGAGTTAGTAGTTTCTCCGCTGTGCTCGTGCTCATTAGTATGTAGAAGCAGGCAGACAGACAGACACTTGTTGTTGCATACATAGTGAGCGCTGTCATCGCAAGTGGATCTTCGCAAGTGGATCTACAACTGTGTACATACTCACACATTCACACGCACACGCACACACACACTGCGCTGTACTGTTTGTACATTCATTAGCTGTAGTGATGAACGTGCCGGCCAGGTTCTCCCTGTCCTACCCTTCACCGTGTGGTCGGCGGAGTCTCTCTGTACGGTGTACGTGAATGTGTACGTGAATCGATACTCGCGCACGGGCTAACCCCACCGACATCATCCGCTTGGGGGTCAGCCTTGCCCCATGACGTCATGCTATGACGTTTGCCTTGACGGTCGACAGTTCGTTCGCAATCGTCACTCATTTACGTACATTCGCCCGTATATATATATATATATATATATATATATAAGAGAGAGAGAGAGAGAGAGAGAAGGGTTGTGTTTTTGCTTGTGTGCATTCCTCGTCTCCTCGCCTTCTCATTATCGCTTACGTAGTGATACAATTATTGTTAATGTCATTATCAATTTGTCTTAGTATTACGTCTATTATCATTACAAGCATTATAACTGAATGAATATGAATATTATTTATATTGGCATTCTATTCTATTCTTATTCCTCTTCTTCTTCTTCTTCTAATTAGAATTACTCGCATTACTATTACAATAATATGAATTATTATCATCATCATTATTATTGTCGTTATTATTTACAAGGTGTTGTTTTTTCTTCTGCCTGAGCACCGCAAAGCAACGCTATTGCGCAGCTGTTTCTGCGTGCGAGTCTCCGTGTCTCGTTCGTGGTCGTCGCCGCCGCGGCCATTCGTGGTGTGCGCCGCGCATCCTGTATTCGCTTGGCAAGGTTTATTTACACAGGGTGTGTGTGTGTGTGTTTCTTTCTGTATGTGTATGTTAGGTGTAGGCCGCGTATCCCCTCCTCTATGCTTTTCTTTGCGTGTCCTCTTATGTCCTCACCCCGCAACCTGTTTCCCGGCGCATCTGTGATGTGAAATTCCGCAACACATCATTTCCAGATCCGCTGCTCATACGAAACGTACACTAACCCGAAGAAAAGCAACAACGGCAACAGTGGCAACAACAACAACTACTACGGTAATATAAACACAACAATGGCAGCTACAGTAGTAATAATTACGGCAGCAGCAGCAACAACAACAACGGCAGCAACAACAACTGCAGCAGCGACATTAACAACAGCAACAACAATAGCAACAACAACAGCCGCAACAAAAATAGCTATACATGTTATAGCTAGTAGGTGGTAGCTGGATGATCGATGGTCGTCGTCATCGAGTGTACGAAGATGTTCATTACAAGGTACATCTGTGCCATCATGCATTTGTGTATACGCCCAAATGCAGATTTGGTAGGGTAGGAACGTTGCACCAGCCTTAAGTATACATCTGGATGCTGGTCATCATCATCATCGTCGTCGTCGTCGTTCAGCCTTTGCCACAGGTTTTCTATCTGCGTGCTGTTGTAATGCAAGGTGCTAAACAGAACAAAGTTTTATAAATAAACCCGAAAAAAATATATATATTAATATATATATATATATATATATATATAGGAACGTCGTGCAAAGCAATTTTTTTATTTCTGCGAAGCTCTTCTTAACGAGGCATATGCGGCGACGAACGCATCAAGAAGAATCTCTATCGAGAGCATACAAAAAGGTAGTGCCACCAGCAACAGAACACATCGGTGTGATGCTACACCATGCATCTTTTTGTCTCTCTTTCTTCTAAATAGGTAAACACGCGGCTGTCCTTTAATTAATCTATCTATTAGTCTCTAGTACGATTGCAAGGCAGCAACACACGCATCAGGTCAAGCTCATGCGTTTTTTCCAGAGCAGCAAGACTAGATCGACCAATCAACTAATCAATGAACAGTGATCTCTGTTTCAAGTCAACTAACTAAAAAGGTCAGGTTTGTTAAGGTTGGCGAACGAAATATTTAGTGTTGTATTGTGGTATCCACAGTATCAGGTGCATCAGGTTGATTGCAATGAACAAGGTCTGCTTCAAGGAGCAAAGCGACGTGAGATTTTCTATTGTAAATGATGTTAAAATTATTGCTATTATCGTTCTTGTTACTGCTGCTGCTGCTGTAGCGCGCAAACATGTCATAAAAACACACTCAAGTGCATGTTAATTGTAACGACGCCTGGCATTCCTCTCTCTCTCTCTCGTTCTCTAGACCGTTTTCATTTCTGCATCCTAACTGCCGTTACTGTGACTAAAATTGTAGCTGCCAGTTTTTCCCCTAGATTTCCTTAACAGGCGTCAGTGTTGCGTTGCCGACGTAGAGGAGAACACCTGTCGAAATGGCGTCAAACAGCCTAGACGCGTTTGAACGGCGGCAATGGCAAACAACGGTGTGGTATTCTGAACGAGCTTTGACCCAAACGGCACTGCACTGAACGGGCGATCCCGGCACTGGCCAAGCGATCCTAGCGTGCAGGAGATCGCCTTCGCTGCTCTATGCCCGGCAGACAAGACCCAGTTTAGTACCTTACGTACGCCGCAGTGGAACGGGGCGTTGACGGGGCGAATCTCTAACCAGACAGCATCCAGAAAACGCAGCTTCGTTTCTTATTTAGTGTGCATTACCAGATGCGCTTTATAGGTTTGCTTCAAGTATTTGCAAGGTATCTGTTACAATGTGTAGACGCTAGAAGACTTATTTAGAAAAAGCGCGGCGGGAGGAGGGAGGTCAAAACGTCAAAACAGGATACAGCCGTCGGGCTGCTGAACAGCGCAGACTTACGGCGACGATATAATTCGAATTTGTCGTCAAAGTTTTCTTTCGTCTCTCGTTTGCGTATGCGCCCTCCTCCTAGCTGCATGTCTCTATTCGCTCTTTGGGCCAGCTTAGTCTATATTATATATAGTTATAGACCTACTCGAGCTGTAGCCGATTAACAAAAAAAAACAATAGCAACAATAGAAGTAACAGCAACAACAACAACAACAATAGAAACAACAACATCATCAACAACAACAACAACGTCATCAATATAGACAGAGCGGGTCGCTTGGAAAAGGTCGACCAATGTTTGGCTAAAACGTCGTCGACTCTTCGAAAGTCGTCGGAGCGACGCTGCTAGTTATGGCAGTTAGTTAGGTTAGTTATTAGTTAGATTATCGCGACTAGATCAAAACAGTACTCTCGCCTTCATCTGGTCGGCGTCTCTCAAGCGAGCACCTGCTGTTGTAATGATGGTAACGATATTGTTGTTGTTGTTGTTGTTGTTGTTGTTATTATTGCAGTTATTTCTGCTTGTATTGTTGTTGCGGCACCGCTGTGGCTTTTTGCGCTGCAGTTCTCGTGCTAGGTAGTGCGGCCTCTAACAATAGTAGTTAATTAATGCTACCGATAACGATCGTGTTATTGTTGCTGCTGCTGGTGTTGATGTTGTTGTTGTTGTTATTGTTGTTTTTGTTGCTGCTGCTGCTGCCGCCGAATCAAGAGTTCGGCCGCCTTTTCCCTACGGCGCTCAGACAGCCGGAACGGAATTGATCTCTTCCTGCTGGTATCGTTAGCGCTGTTGTTGAAGTTTGCTAGCAAATTGACGGGTCGATTGTTTGATTGATTGGCTATTTGCCGTTGATTGCCGGCATGTTCACGTCAGCCAATGTGTTATTGCGGGATCGTTTTCGTTATTGTAACTGCAGGTTGGTGGCTTTTGAAGATTAAGATGGCGAATCGTACCAACAGTTGCCAGCGTTGTTTGATGCGGCTGTTTAAGAAGCTCGCTTTTATCTCAACGTTACGCAGTTGTTCCCCTCTCGCGCACTCTGTCTGACACTCTCCCTCCCTCCCTTCCTTCCTTCCTCCCTCCATCCATCTCTATGAATTCGTAGGTGGTAACAGCTCGTTAACTAGGCTTGTATGTTATGAGTCTGGGCGATTGATTGCGGCGTGCCTTCGTTTTTAATTGAAGCGGCACTATTTGCTGTTAGGGTCTTTGTTGTTGTTGCTGTTGTCGTTGTTGCCGTTGTCGTCATTTTTTGTTGCTATTGTTGTTGCCGTTATTTTTGTTGCTAGTTGTTGCAAGTTGTTGTTGTTGCTGTTGCTGCTGCGGCTGTTGTGTCTGTCATCTTCGTCTCCATGAAATTCTGAGCGTTCACTGGCGTTGTACACAGGCAGTATTGGCCCCCCGTTGGGGCTCATCGTTTATGCGGCCAGCTGGAGCGGAAACGGGTCAATGCTGGCTGGCGGCTTCCTAGCCGGCGCCCCCGAACTACCTGCGCCGCCCGGACTTGTTGGGCCGGCCGTCGTCGAGGAGATCGCCGGCGCTGCAGTGTCAAGTCACCCAGGACACCAACATCATACATACAGAAAGAGAAAAACAGATGCCCCCGCACGTTAGAACGAAGTGTAACAGCAGAAGCAGCTGTAGTATATATATATATATATATATAGTATACTAGGGTGATTGACACTACGACGTATGTATAGTATACCACAAGAACATCGACAGATGTTGTAGACACACAAGTTGATTGCAAAATTGCGATGCCGGAACAGCATGCCGGAACAAACAATCAGTTTCCACTGGCGCTACATACCCCTTGCATCTTAACGCAAACCTCACGCGTTGCCAACATATATATATATATATATATATATATATATATATTTATATATTTTATTATTTTCTGTAAGGCTTATGCCCGTGTTCGTTTTTTTTTCATGTCATATTGCGTCTATCTTCTCCGATTAGTTTGGCTGTTGCGACTAATCAAGCTATTTGAGGTTGAAAATTTCATCCAGGCGCCGCACGCGAATATTCATCCGATGCCAAGATGCGCTCGCCTGCACCTAGCCCGTTTGAATATGGCGAAAGAACGTGCTAAACAAGACGTCATCTATCTTTTGGCCTACTTTGTGATAGACGTCTGTCTCCTTGTCCTCGCCTATATTGTTCGCCGACGCGAGTGTCAAGCCAGTCGTCGGGAGCTCTTTGGCTTATTATTCGCAGGGTTGTACAGCCTATATTTGCGCTCTAAATTGATAATAAACGTTTCATGTGTAGCCGACTACAGTTGCTATTTCAGCCGATAATGAGTATCGTACATGATGTTTGTGACGAAACGATGAGATTGGTTCTGGCGGGAAAGTCAACAACTCGCAGGAATCAAGCTCCCAATAGACGGGGCAAACTACTGAAAGCAGGACACCGCAGCCCGCCCGACGGTTACGAGCTGAAACGTTGTTCGCCAGGTACTTGTATGAATTTAGAGGATGTTTGCAAATCTGTGTTTGTTAGTTGGATCGCTCTTTTAGCGCGCGGGAAAGCTTATACATCATATCACACCAGGGTGTATATATATGTATATATATATATATATATATATATATATATATATATATATATATATATATATATATAGAGAGAGAGCGCGCGAGAGAGAGAGAGAGATAATATATCTACCGAGCAATGGCAAGCTCGTTGGTTTTCATTACTGCCAATTTAGAAAATGATGATTGCCGGAGTAAACGATAATCGACCATGATCGAACGAAGAACAGGGAGCACAGATGTCTCAATAAAAGTGCAAACAATACATGACGTGACTTAAGAATCCACTTCGTGATATATATATATATATATATATATATATACATACATACATATCTAGTCTAAGATAGTTTGCATTGACAATGTTGCTTAAGTTTATTCTTCTATTGCTACCTGTCCACTGTTACCCAGCTCAGTATGCCCACATGTGGTCAATTTCGTCAATGATCCCATAAGCTCAGCAATATAGGAAGGTGACACTTACGTTGGTTTCCAAGCACAGTCGTGGCTGTTCCAGGACTGACGGAGTCTGTCTTGTTTTGGTCGCTTGGCCGGCGCGGCTTCGGATTAGGATTGAGACCTTCGGCATGGTTGATCGACAGCATTGGTACGTACTCGTCCTTGAGGATGGGAGCTGCGCGGGAAATGACACAACATGGTACAGCATTGACAGCGATACACGTCGATCCACGGTTAGAAATCGTGTTCTCCTTTCACCGACATGAGAAACATATATTGAGCGGAGTAGGCCACAATGAATGGAAAAACCACAAATTGGTTCTAGGTGACGTTCGCCCCTTGTATGTGATTGAAACTTGCATATATATATATATATTATATTATAATATAAATATATATTGCTATTTGAACGATTTGATGTGAAGTGGGCAGTGTTTGTTTGAGGTGTTTTTTTGCTTGTTTGTGTCAATGTATTCCATTTGTTGAAATTGCAGTGACGGCGACAACGACAACAACAACATTGACGCAAACAGTGGAAGAATTTAGGTGGCATTGAAGGGCTGTCTGTAAGATATTGTTTACTCCTTTCTGCACTCACCTCGCGGCTTTAATGGCGGCCTCGGGGGCCGTATTGCCTCTTCTGTACCTTGCCGTCCTGTGGCAGGAAAAATAGGGCAGCATAAACAGAAGATAAACAGAAAAAACATAAAGCATCAAATCAACAACAAAACAGACAGGCAGAAAGACGGTTAATTGGGAGGTTAGTTAAGTACAGGTCGTGAGTAGGCTATTGCATGAGTTGAGTGACACATTTCATACAGTGCTAATCTAACGCGTTGGCTAAGTAACCATAATAATACGTGACAGGTGGAATATAATGACGCTACTCTTTCCAAACAGCGGGATGACCCTCAGCCAAGATTTAACGTCCACGGGACTGCTTTTCGCATTGCTTCATCGACGGACCTCCATAAATACAAATGTGCAACGGTGGGGTTCGAACCCGCGAACCTATGTGTCTCCTCCGGTCGCGAAGCGCAAACGAATGCACCGCGCCACCGGGCTCGACTGCTAAATACAAGTACTCAGTATTTATCGTTTATGACTGCAACGCTGTTAATAACGTTGCGCGATCAATCTGCCAACAGCAGATGTGAGAGCGGCACTACACTGGAAAGGAAAAGCTCCACAATTGTAGCTTACAATAATAATAATAATAAAAGTAATAGTAATATGGCCGCGCACGACGTGCGCAGATAGCTAGTTGGCCAGCTAGTGCAACTCACCTAGTTTGCTGCTTATCGTGGTGTCTCGCAGTCCTTTGACGTCGTGGGCGGCACCCCTACGATTCGGCCCCCGTGGAACTTCAACGGGCAGGACTCGGCGCCGCTTCTTGGGCAGCTTGGCCCTCGCCTGCGTATGCGAATAGAACATAGCAAAATTGGATACAATAACAGGTACGGGCAGCGCAATGGTCAACACTCCGGCCAGGGCGCAGAGTGCTCCGACAAACATTCCCGCGTAGGTCTTCGGGGCCATGTCCCCGTAGCCTACAGTGGTCATCGTGACCAGGGCCCACCAGAGGCCGAGCGGGATCGAGTTGAAGTCGTTGTCGGGATTGGTCTGGATCCTCTCGGCATAGTAGACGAGCGACGCAAATATCACAATGCCGAGCACGAGGAAGAACACCAACAGGATCAGCTCCCCCGCGCTCGCCTTGAACGTCTGTATGAGGATTTTTAGACCGGCCGAATGGCGCGTCAGTTTGAACAGCCGCATAATGCGGATGATCGAGAAGAACTCGAGTATGTCTGCGTTCTCTAGGTGCGAGGCGAATTTCTGCAGCGCCAGGTCAATGTAGAAAGAGAGCGTGGCAGTGAAGTCAATGATGTTGACCGCGCCACGGGCAAAGTCCAACTTGGACGGCGACGCCGTGAACCGCGTGAGAATCTCGATCGTGAACCACGCGTTGCAGACGACCTCGATGTAGAAGAAGGCCTCGTGCGGGTTCGTCTGTTGCTTGTCGAGCGTCCAGGCGAGCTCCTGCGTCGACGTCTGCACGGTGATGTTTTTGATGACGGGCACACGCATGTTCGGGTGCGTCTTCAGGCAGAACGACAGAATCGAGATGCAGATGAAAAACACCGACATCACGCCGATGACCTTGGCGGCCGTCGACGAGTACGGCTCGTCGAACAGCGACCAGATCTTGGGCTTGGTCTTCTGCCACCACGTGATCCGGCCGGCGTAGTAGTCTTCCTCGAAGCCGAACTTGCGCGCGATCTCTTCGTCGCTCGGCTTGTCCGTGTCGAGGTCGAGCCGGTCGAGGACGGCCAGCGTCTCCTGGGCGTCTCGGTGCTGCGTGTACGTCATCCAGCAGCACGGCTCGACCTGGTTGGCATCCAGGCCCCAAAACTCGAGCTCGTCCTCGAATAGCGGGCCGCACACGTCGGTCGGGTAGTGCAGCTTGCCGGTGCGGTAGTAGTTGAGGATCTGAGCGAACACGCCCGGATGCCGGTCGAAGAAGTACTCGTTGAGGATCGGGTCGTAGTTGGCGAGCGCCTCGGTCAGCCGCGACAGACGCGTCGCGGGGATCTTCTTGAGGGTGGCCTTGTACGTCTCGTGGCGGATCCCGCCCACGTTGAGCACAACCCGATTTTCGGCGTCGAGGTTCATCGCGCGAGGCGCGGCTCGCCGTGAGGTCGGCGACGCCCGGCTGGGGCCGACGACCTCGCTGTTGCGGACGCGTCACTCTGACTCCGCACGGAGCGGCCGGCTGTTGGCGGGGCTGGCAGAACCTCGCCGGCTGTGGCGGTTCGTCGGTTCGGCGCCACAAAGAACTGCGGCGGCGACGACGACGACGACGTCGGGCGCTTCGAAACGATCATCGGCGAACTCGCGGCGTCGGCCGCTCGCCCGTCCAGTAATAGCCGGCCTCACGACCTTCTGCGGCAGCGTCAGACAGCGAAGTTCGCAACCGCATCACAACCACATCTCCAACACGGCTGTTCACAGTCTACGTACACACACACACACACAATCATCGATCAACTGATAGACAGACACAAACATAGACATACGTAGATGCATCGAACGCACGCTTGCAGCCCGTATCGCGCTACCTGCGACGATGTCGATGCCGCCGGTAGCCTGAAAACACAACAACAACAACAACAACAACCCGCCTCGGTTAGGCTTTTGACTTCCAGTCTTATCCGTCAGTATTAGTTGCTTACGGATTATTACGCTCGCCCAGCAGTAAGTGCAGTACTTGGCCCCGTATTGCAACCCTCTTTTTTTGAGATGAGGAATCTTTTTTGTGGTTGAACAGTGTGTGTGTGTGTGTGGGTGTGCACTTGCGTCTGTATTCTTCAGCGCAAGCCCGTGTGTGAGCAGGTGCTCTCACGAAAGGAATTGGAAGTCGCCATCTCTGACAAGAATAATAGCCTGCCCTATTGTGCAGGCGTGCCTCGTTTGCATGAAATGTACATCTTAAACACATCCCGTAGACGAGATGACACGAGCGAGAACATCAAACTCGATTATTTCCTCTACCGAGGGCTGAGACGCAAGCGAATAGTCACATTCTTTCTGATTATCCAAATGACAACCCGTTTAACCGCTCACCAAGAACGGTTTCATGGTAGAGAAAAAAACTCGTCGGAAGATTGACGTCAGTAACAGGCCTTATAAATTAGCTTACGGTTTACGGTCTGTGTTTCGTACTCTAACCCTTAGGCCAACTGCTAACGGCTGCGTTAGCCCTGGCATCTTCAACGCCAGGTTAGTTTCCTACCAAATATAGAAATCAGATCTCATCACAGGCCTTAGCAATTTGCCCTTTCGCTATTGCGACGGTAAAACTCTATTTAGCAAAATAATTAAATCGGATTTAGGGAACAAGATAGAAAGTGAGCCCAAACACGTTGAGACGCACCTATATATGTATATATATATATATATACATATAAATATTTTTTTATGTTGACAAGAAGAAGAGTCTAATTGGATTGCTAAGCGGGTCTATCAGCTCAATATCTGAGCCTGTGACATATATGTACATTCTTCTTTTAGGAGATACAAGCTTGTCGCATTGCTCCAGTAAATTATAAATAATTGCGCATATCTAAAATTGCGGACACAGCACCCTGGAAACTGCCAGACACACTTCGGTCTAATACGAAGTGCAAAACTCAAATGGAGACTGCGTCAGTCAGTCAGTCAGAGGCGACAAGTTGTTATTGGCGGACACACTAAGCAAATATTGCCTACCACTGTCATTTTGCGCTAAAGGGTACCGCGTGGTCCTGCGTCGAAGAGCGACTGTTCCGCTCACAAATTGGCGTGATATCCCCCGAGGCGACAAGCGCCCCCCGGAGGACACTAGGGTCGAAGGGGCCTGATCTATCTATGCTTTAGGTCACCAAAACGGTTGGTTCGTTCGTTTTGGTCCACCAGCAGTACTAATAGTAGTAGTAGTAGTAGTCGTCGTCGCAATAGAGCTCAGACAGCTTATCGATTACTCGGAATACTTTGTTCCGATGAGATCTCAGTAATGCTACGAATTCTTTCTTAAGTATGCAATCTACGAAAGCTAGGTTAGCTAGCCCCGCTCAGCAATTGTTGCGTTTGTTGCAGCACCACCAGCACAAAGAACAACACCGACGACGACGACAATCTGCTCGTGTGGCTGTAACAGCAGATATGTAAACATATATGCATTGGCGCAGAAGTGTATCGCAAGTAAATGTTTGAACTCTCTGTGTGTGTACATGCGTGTAAATGCGTCGTCCACTAAGATACTCATTCGACTTATAATTTGTACAACGACTTAATCATTGTAAAAACGCTTGAACTTGTACAAAGACTTAATTATTGCGAAAACGCAGTTCCGTCAATGAACCAAATTTCGTATCGTAGGTCTATTCGGGGCCTATGGCTTAGGGGAGCCCAACCCTATGTTTGACTAACATTGTCCAACTGTTGTGTATCGACGACGACGACAACAACGCCGACACCGCTGCGCAACCGCTGCGCTATGCAAACGCTAGCATGTGACGAGCAGGCAGGTTTCACTTAGCTAGCAGTAACACATCACCTGACATCTGGGGGTGTCATCGTTGCCTTAGCCCCTCACGTTTTCAACCGCCCGTATCGCCGCCGCCGCCGCCGCCGCCGCCGCCGTATATTCTGGCCGCGTGTCTGCTAATCAATTCTGCGCTGACACCACCCAGGGGGGTGGAAGGGGGGGCAGCAGAACAGCAAGCTGTTCACAAGCAAGTATGACGGCACTGACGGTTAGAACGGTGACAAGAGAGCGAGCATTACGTACGAGAGAGAAAAACACGAGAGAGAGAGAGAGGGAGCAAGTAGAGAGAGGCAGAGAAATCCGTGATATCATCAGGCAGTGGCGTTCAAGCAACATAACCGTAGCGGCGGCGACTGCAGCAGCAGATGTAGCAGCAGCAGCACCACTGTCATAGGACCATATGGTCGACGGCTGACTATGCACCAATACCGGTGCGATGAACGGTGGGCTCAATGCTATTTCGCCTTTTGCCCTTCTGGTCTGCGTCCGCGTTCCTCTCTCTGTTCTGCATCTGTTTCTACGCTGTTCTCGGCGTCGAGCGGCTCGCTTTTTTTGCGATCCGTACTCCTCTATTCCCTCTCCCGTACGTTTATTTTCCTCTCTCTCTCTCGCGCGCGCTCTCTCTCTCTCTCTATCTCTCTCCTCTTCCTCATGCTTTTGCTCTCGATATTTCACTTTCTCTCGTATCCTATATATATACAGTTGCCCCCCCCCCCGCCCCTCACTATTCGATGGCATTCTCCTTACTTCGTTCCATCTCCCCCATCCCGCGCCACACACACGTACACACACACACTCTTATCTAGCAGTGGTTCTCTCTGATGCCCTTCAATATAAGGGCGACCAACCGACCACCCATCTCAGGCCGCCAGTCGGAGCGATAGCGTCTTCGTCGCCGTCGTCATCGTCCCCCGGGGGGTGGTGCTGGTGATGGCGACAGCGGCGGTGAAGGTGCTTCGTTCAGGGGGCCAGACCCGTCCAGTAGTTTCGCTTGCCGGGAATTGGCAGTTCCTACACCGGTTCCGTCGCTCCTCGCCCATCCGCCGCTTGAAGTCGCTGCGTTACGTGCAGTTTGGTGCAGTTCTCATTCCCCCTGCTATATTTCTCCCCTCCCCCCTTCCCGCCCCCAGAAATCCCTTTCTAACGCCCCCCTCCCCCTCCCCGCCGCGTTCCAGTTGCATTTTGCATCAGAGGCAACGCGCGCGCGGCCCATCGAGAAGTGCTGTTGCCGTGCGCCGCTAGCAGGCCCGTCGGTGCCTTGTGCTTTGCTTGGCTGACTACGGCACTGGTTTCTGCATGAAGTAGCTCCTTCATGACCAACGAACCATGCCTTGTGTTCCTTGTATTATTTAATCATCAGAAAGTAATCATACACCAACAGGCTGTATAGCAAGAAGCTAGCCAGCCAACCACCAAGAGAAGCGTCGTTACTCTTCTCACCCCCCCCCCCCCCCCCCCCGCCTACCACTGGCTACTACTACTATTCGGGAAAAGCACATCTTGTCGTCGCCGTCGTCGTCGTCGTAGACCATTGCGTTCTATTCCGCTGGGATACGAAACCCTACAACTTACCGACGAACTCGGTTCCGCCTTGCCTAGCCTAATGCTGCTGTGCAGCCATAGCAAAGGCTACTTCTAGTTCTCTGACTACTAGTAGTAAGAGGTCGAGGACGATGATGTGCACCGCTCTTTTTACCATGTAGTTAGCCCACTGGCCACGTTCAGCAATAGTAGGCAAAATACCCTTAGGCAGACTCATAAACAAACCGGCCCGTGACAACCACTTTGTGGATGTTGACGAGCTAATTTGTCCTGCACTTTGCCATTGCGTGCTGAGCTAAGGGTTATTAATTTCAGCGCATGATTATTAACGATCTGACGATCTGGTATTTTTGGTTGACCTATCATATCGTCCTTGGCCAACTGTCAAACTGTCAGTAGTGAGCAATTTTTGAAGTTGTGCACAAAAGGATCTCAAGCATAGGCATCGGCTGACGCGACGCAACAGCAGAACATGAAAGAAGAACTCGTTCATGGGTTTATCAATTTTTATTGTTTCAGCCCAGTGCGTGCCTGTTTCAATCCGTATGCACTATAGTATTGTTGATATCGTATCGAGCCGCGCTATTATTATTATTTATTCAATTTTTCGGTGTTCCCTACAATTGTGGGATCTAAACGTGTACCCGCCTAGGCTCACCCCCGCTTCTTAATCCATAGAGCCGATGACAGCGGCGGCGTTTCCCCTTCACACTGCGAGCGAGAGTTGCTGACGTAGAAACTCACCCTCACGCTGGTCACCCGTGTTAGCGCTGATTTTGATACCTAGGTCTTTGAGGAAGATACTTGTGTTTTTGCTGATTGGGCCCATCGTCTCCATGGCGACGGGTACGAAGTGGTATCTTTTCTCCAGGTTAAAGTATTTGCGTTTTTTTGCGATCTCAGCCTGTTCGGCAACCCACCCTGACCGGGTAGCGCTATGCATCAAGTATGACGGAGCCACTGTACATGATAACGTGGCGTCCCATACCAGGCATTTGCCCTTAGACCATGGCGGAATGGTGACGCCGTCGTTATTATGATTATGATTATTATTATTTATTAATATTGTTTAAATGTTACAATTGTGAGGTGTGAACGTGTACTCCTTGTCTTCTTCTAACTCCTAAATATTATTCCATGGAACCGACAATACAGCCGGCGTTTCCTCGGCACACAGCAAGCGACAGCAGTTGCCGTAGAAACTCGCCTTCGCGCCGATTCCCTGTGAGATCTGTAATCCGTTGGCCCAGCTCACTGATAAATCTCTTGGTTCCCTTGCTTACCGGGCCCATTGTTTCCATCGATATTGGCACTACGATATAACTGGTCTCCAGTTCTTGGTACTTGCGTTTTTTCCCATTATCTGCGCGCTCGGCAACCCATCCCGCTTCTAGTGAACTGTGGCGTATATACGAGGGAGCCACTGTACAGGACACTGTAGCATCCCATACCAAGCATCTGCCGTTAGCCCATAGCGGGATTGTTACACCGTCTGGTCTTTTGTCGTCATGAAGTCCTATTCTGGGCTCGAGCGTGCTTGGTATACCAGCTTTGCGTAAGGCTCTTCTTATAATTGCATTGATTTCAGCGTGTCTAGAAACTCTACCATGGCTTTTGATGCAGCTAAGAGGGTGAAGTCCATCCTCAGTTACTGTGGTACCACATGCGCGGCAACTGTAGGGGTTGCAAACCGGGGCACCTATTCGAAGAGCTGTTACCATGCGGAATGAGGTGTTGTCCAGCATGGTACCCAGCTGCGGGGAAGGGAGACACTTTAGAAAGCCTCCACTAAATGTGTCCCGTGCTGCCAGAAAGACATCTTTTTCCACTGGAGATTGGAGGTTGTCTAACAGCTCTCTAGCTGCATTATTATTATTATTATTATTATTATTATTATTATTATTATTATTATTATTATTATTATTATTATTATTATTACTATTATTATTATTATTATTATTATTATTATTATTATTACTATTATTATTATTATTATTATTACTAATTCTTTCTAACCCTAACAAATGGGTTTCGGCAATACAATTTACATTTTGTTTTGCTTCTACGATGCTGACTAAGAAACGCGATCGTGTTGTTGTTTGACGTTCCCCAGAGCAAGTTCAATGCCCTAAGAATATTGCATCGAAACGCTTACGAGAGAACGAGGATACTGTATAGTAGGGCCAGCATTAGACCAACGTAAAATACGCGTAAAGGGCTACTCGTCTTTTGAGGATCAGACAGAAGTCAGTAAGCACGCTGTACCATGATCCAAGTTTGTTTCTTGGCGCGTCTTGGCGCACCTGCCTTTGGTGAGATGCCGGTCCGGCATACTGGAACGTGTATGCGATCGTTCGCCTACCGCAACGATTGTTTTATAGCAAAACCACTGTCGTTCGATTAGAAGGCTTGTTTTCATGACCAACGAACAAAATACGCCAGAACCGATGTGGTGTAAAGCCACAGTAAGTACCACTAATACTAACCACAATTATAATTACAATTATTATTGGACCAAAGACGTCTGGGCCGACCTTCCTCAAAACGCACATATAGCCACCTATTGCTGTAGTTACTACAATCAGGTGAGCTAATAACATACTGCTATAGCACGCATCAGCTACGCACTTAAGACATTGGCCTGGCAGACGCTTAGGTCTTTTGTCGCCCACTTCTAAAGCTCCTTGATCGAAGAAAGATGCCAATTTACTGTGGAGTTCATTACCTACGCTAGGCTGGACCATAATGCTTTTCGCTAGATGCGAATTGTTGGCGTTGTGCCGCTGCTCATCGGCAAGATGTGCTATGACAGCTGACGATTTGGCATAGTGCCCATGTCCCTTTTAAGTATATAGGGGGGGGGATAAATGCGGCACTATCTTGGCCTCTATGAAAGCATACCTCAAAATCTAGCACCCTACATGCATTTGGATGCCCTCTGCTTAACTTTGTGTATACTGTACAGGCTTGAAATCCCTGTGAGAGATATCTTCCATGCAATGAGGGTCGGATATGTTAATATATCTAGGGTTTCCTCAAGAGTCCTGCGGCAGCACGGCCGCTGACTTTGAACGGCCTGGTTTATCATATACTATGGATGGACATAGCTCAAAAAAATTCAATCAACAACAGAAATTGAACCGGCGATACCTTAGTGGATGACAACCCTAACTAGTACACTAGACCCCTAGGCCACGCTGCCATTCTCCTCGTGTATGGAGGGATCTGTCTGTTTATAGCTACCACTAAATGGCCTCAGATACCTGAGATGTTACATGCTTTGCGTAGAAGTTTTTATTGTGATTTGATTAACTTTGATTAGTTGATCTATAGCGTGCTAAATAAATTGCGTCCGAAAAGTCTGGCTTTTTTTGTAAACGCCTAGATGTCTAAGAAACTTACAATTTTTGTTTTGGGGATGTGCGTTACGAACCTTACCATTTGACGCAATGTAGACTTGTTGTTACAAGGATAGCACGCCCACAAGGGCTAGTTACTTTCACGAATAGTTCGACGGATGTTGGTTCCTAGCGATGCGTCTCGCTAGGTTAAGTGAATTATCCCCACGACAAGCCCCGGACGACGTGCTACGTGCACTAGGCTGACGGTTGACGGCCTGCCGTCTCCCATTACGATCCGTTGATGGGGATATGGCTGGGAAAGTGAACAGACGGCAGCCGGTCCGTTTTCTCTTTTCTTTTTTTTAATTCTTCTCCCTTCTGCGCCCTCTTTTGTCTGCGTTTTTTTTTTCATATTTCTTCTACTTCTATTGCTACTACTGCTGCGGGCGCGTCTCCTTATCATGCGCGTCCTCCATCAAAGTTCAAGCATATTCAGCCAAGATTGAGTTCTCGGCGGCTCGCGACGAGGCGGGAACTAAACCGCTAAACGGAATACCGACCAACAAACAACAAGTAGTGTGCGTGGCCTAGCGTCTTTCGTGATACGCCTTCTGCTTTCCTATGTGCATATATATATATATATATATATATATATATATATATATATATATATATATATATATATATATGTATATATATATATATATATATATAGAATGTATGCATATATATGCATACGAAACGTATGCATATGGGATACGTGGACAGCACCACCACGCATAGTTCGTTGGCCCACGTCAGCTCGCTTGTTCTTCTTCTGGGCACGAAACGCTGCTACTGCCGACAGCATCAGCGTTGACGCCGGTGCGGCCAGCGTTCGTTCGTTCAGCTTTTGCTCGATGCCGCGACCACGCGACGAGCTACCGCTAAACTCGAAACTACTACCAAGTAGTAGAATTCGAAGTAGAGGTAGACGTGATGGTGGTAGTAATAGCAGTAGTCGTAGTAGGGGTGGTGGTGGTGGTGGTGGTGGTGGTGGTGGTGGTTGCAGTTATAGTAATGAAAACGATGGCAGAATCCTGACGTGTTCCTGCCCTCCTTTGGGAACCTGTGCTGGCTGCCCAAACCTGCCAGGTCTTGGCAGGCAGTGCAGTGGCAGGTTCCCACAGGCATAGCTGAACGAACCCCGTTCGCTGTGTTGAGGCTGTGTAACGCCACGCAATTGCGGTTTGAGCGTTCTCCTGTTGCTGCTAGTGGGGTTGCTGCTGCTGCTGCTGCTGTAAGGTCCAACAGATACCCCCTCCCCCAATTCTCCCGCCGGCTACATAAAAGTGTAGGGTTCAGCACTCTCCTAATTTACTATATTATAAACGGATGTCTTTAGATGCTAAATAACTGTGCCGAACTCAAGTAGATGACGTACGCTCTGCGTTTGGTTGACATATTACCAAGAGAAAGATGCATGATTTGAATGTGTATATATATATATAAGGTTTTCCTAGATTAAGTACAGTTATTTCAGGAGGCAGTAGAACTTATAAATAAAATCATTTTTCCTAATGGAATCGGGGGCAAATTCTTGTTTAGAAGTGAGACTGAAATTACTATCGTCTGTTATACTGATGTGGATGGTCGACAATCACATCACAAAAAAGTGCTATTGCTGATGAACGAGTTCTTGCTGAGAGAAATCAAACGTTGCGTCGTATTTGCCAGAGAAGCCTTTGGCTTTATCTAAAAAGTACTTATGTTGGCTACATAGAGGCGAATAGTCACACTGAGACTAGTTTTGTAACAAATTGGGTCTCGGATTATTAACTTTTAGACTTTTACATTCAATGACTTGCAAACTTAGTGTTATTGTCAACATCCACCAAATATCCATAACTCACAATGTACACTTTGCAGGTGTCATTCCTTCGAATGAAACCACCTTGGATATGGCACTAACCATATCGAAGGTGGTTTAGCTTGTGATTTAACTACTGTAAGCCGTTTTGTTTTGCCCAGCTGACCTGATGTCGAACTCTCATAGCTGGCCGTGCTAATAGTACAAGATTGTGTTAGCAGCGGCTCGTGGTGCTTGCTAACGTTCGTCTTCTGTTAGCACGAGATTCTATGCAAATCCAACGATGGAAGACGCGGCAGAACGGCTTACAGTAATCATATTATTACGAAATCGCACACGCATCGATACGGTGCCAAAATAATCCCTGCATTTTGTTGAGGTGATGTCCGACGACGTCCACATTAACATAACATAGTAGATAGTTGTTTCATTCTTACGCCTATTCACTTTTTCATTTTCATTCCATTCGAATTCCAAACTTAGTCAATTGTTAATTTTTTTTAGAAATGTAGTATTTTTGTTAACGTTCAACAAATTAGTTTGCTCTAGGTTACACTAAGTGCTAGTGTATATTTTAGTCTGCTAGCACAATCTATGAGATATGTGTTGCACTTCTTATGTGTTGAGACTATCAACTGATGATTTTCAATATTTATTAATTGCTTGTTAAGAGGCGTTCCGGAAGTTAACTGCATTACGTATTTACGTCGAAGTAGTAGTATCGTACTTGTAGACAACTACCATTAGTACCCGAAATACATCATAAATAATAGCCAGACAGACTTTTTCCTAACCCTCTACTCGATGATCAGTGAACATGGTCTTGCGTAGGGCCAGTTGTTTCGTAAAAAGCATAATAGAAACGACAACCAATGAATTCAGTACGAAGCTTATCGGAGTGCAGTAATTGTGTAGTAATAGACACGAAAAATAACTTTAGTTGATTTTAAATTATAGCCACTTATGCTTTTATTCAGCCTAGTGAATATATATAAATAGATATATATATATATATATAATATGTATATATTATATATGATATATATATATATATATGTATATATATATATATAATATATATAATAGTATATATATATATATGTATAGATATATATATATGTATATATATATATATATATCTGTATAGATATATATATATATATATATATATATATAGTATATATATATATATATATATATATATATATATATATTGAGAGAGAGAAAAGTTCGAAGAGAGGGCGTTTTAGAGGGATCTTAGATCTGTTAGACAGGAAGTCTCTGCGCTGATCTTAAGCCTTTTCGGGCCGTTTCTCTTGTCGGCCAGCGGCAGTTGTCTGCTTTCTCATGGCGTAGGCCACACAACCCGACTCGAGGCTATTCGCTACAGGTTTAAAAGCAGCCAGTTAGCCGAGACCAGCCTGTAGTGCATGCTGGCGTTACACTCGCGGGAGAGTCCCGCTGAGAGTTGCAGCAAAAACAACAACAGCTACACAAATCGATTAGTGAGGGGTGTTAACGTCTTAGACAGAGCAGATTAACGTAATTGGACGATCAGTGCTGTTGCTGGCAAGACGACGACGACGACAACGACGCTGACAAGTTGTAACAAGGACGCACTGTATATGAAAGTCCACTGCATAGACCTAAAGTGCGTTTTTCCATCTGATGACCCCCGAGACACACACTGATCCTGTCGAGGCAACGGCATTCCTTCAGATAAAGCCAATAATTATACGCAGCATCAGCGGGAGGTTAGGCAGCCCTAATCGAACAACGTATCACGTACGGCAAATCTCCTCTAAGACATTTATATATATATATATATATATATATATATATTAGTATGTTAGCTGTAGAGATTACCCGTGAGAGTGTGTTACGGTAAGCGAAATCATTTGCTTATTCTTGGGGACTTATTCCCCCGTTTGTGTACTAGACTAACATCGTCCTTAAATGCTCCAACAAGTATTCTGTTGTGACGTCAACATTATTCACGACGGTTAAGCCTGCATAACCATTGGGGGACCGCTTGTTCGTTCTAATTGTTTGAGACTTAGTGAAGGTCTTTTCTATGAAGGGCACAACATTCGAAAAATACATCGCGTAACGGGTCTACTCTCGATGTCGATAATTGAAGCGCCCCAACAATCTCTTGGCACGCTAAAAGTACGTTTTTACTTGAAAGTTGCTTCCCGTGGCGGCCCACGGCATATCAGCACATCACAACTAGAAAATTTGTGATCGCCACTATGTGATCGAAGGCGTTTTACTGATTCGGGATATGTATGGTCACGTGTCTTGAAAAATCTCTTAGTATATCTGTTCCAATCCGATCCCGAGAAACGGACCGATGGAATGAGCACAAGATTTTCTTGCTGACTGAGTCTCAAGCTGCCTTAGGCGGACAGACAGGTTCGCGTTAGTTACCGATAGCGTGACGACTAATTTCTTTAGATGAATCTATTCAGTCATTTTTGTGTTCTATACCTCCTTTAATAACTGCTTTAGTAGCGTTGTGTTTGAATTTCTCGCGGATAAATTGTTGTACGGATCTACTTGGCTACGTGACTGTTTTGAACAAAAAATATATATATAATATATACAAAGGGTCGCGCCAACGGTTACCAAACTTCATATCTATTTCGATCTTCCGCACGCTTTCACCAAAACAACACTGAGCAGCCAAGTAAAACAAGTGTTAAGCGACCTCTCCGATATGTGATCTGGCAGTGGCGGAATGCAAACAATGTGACCTATTAACCTGGAGTCACTTATAACCCGACATTCTTCCTCAGTCGTCTCAGCCAGTCTCCTCACCTAACAGCCATGAGCATTTGCTAGTGAAGGCAGCGTCCTCGAGTCAGTCCATCTATCAGTTAGTCTGTCTGTGCACCTTAGCTCAAGCGGAGTCCTACAAGCAACTTGCTTTTCTGCCGTTTCTGCTACTACCTCAATGTGAATGGGGGTCTTCGTCGTCCTTTAGCAACCTTTTAGCAACCCGCACGCATTTAGCAACTGTCTTCTGGGGGCCCATATTCAGTGGACGGAAGATACGCTATTCATCAGTTGTTGTTGTTGTCTTTTTTCTCAATTAACATCGATCAATTGCGCCGGTTATCGATTTAGGAGCCGATGGAAACGAGAAAGAAGAGTAATAGGTTTTATTCAATCAACAAGTATTAGTAGTAGTAGTAGTAATAGCAAGCAAGGACGGGCAGAATCGTGAAGAATAGATTGTCGAATGGAAGTCTTGCTTGTTTTGGCTACCAAGAGAGCAAGAAAATATATACTGATATCGAGCAAGGTGGGATAAGGAGAGCGAAAAAGAGAGGAGGCAATGAGGCGATGGGGAGAAGCGGGGAATAGGCCAATAGTGAGCATGTCTCATGATTGTACTAGTTTGTGCTGCCGCTACACGCTGATGATTAGCCAGGCGCCGTTAATGTGTGCCAACGCAATCAATGCGTTACCCGTGCTGTGATGTCTGGATCTCTGTCGCAAGTCGCCGCCGTGTCTATCCTTAGAAGTGTCTTGGTTTGCCAGCCTGCTTCCATCGCAGATGCCACCTACATACAGTGTGTCTCCACTGAATGGTGGCCATGATCTTCATCGCCGAGGTGTCAGCTAACATGGGGCTGTTTATAGACCCCCGTCTAACGCCTAATTTGTTTCTCTAATAGTTCTCCCGGACATATGGCCGCCGTGTGGGTTTTTTGCTTGCAAACGTTTAGTTTTGCTTACTCGACAAAATAATTTCATCATCAGCACTCGAGCCACTGTCATTTGTAAACACATCCTTGATAGAACGTTTGAATCAGAAGGGCAGGAGGGCACAATTCGAGGCTTTTGCACATGGTGTTGCATCTGTGATGTGGAATAAGGCAGTGTCGACACTACACGCTCCCATTGCAAGCCACAGATAACGCTATTTCCAGTCGGGTCATTTTGTAGACATCCGATCTAGTGGCGCAAGGTGGGGATCGTGCAAAAGTTAAGGGCGTCATATATATATGGGCCGTGAGGGGAATCGATTCCCAAGAGAGGTTTGAAATGGACTTTCTGACTAAACATCATAAAGCGTGATCCAAAAGGGGCAACAAAGTATTGAACTCGGGCGACACTCAATTGAATTTGAACCTTTTTTTCTCTAAATCAATTATGTTAAATTCGTTTTAGTTTTGCGTCTCCCTTGGGTGCAAAAAGGGATTAGCAACAATAGTCCTCTGCTCACGCACTGCCTCGACGTCGCAATCGGACTCTGGAAAAACCGCGCACGTAAAATATAAAATAAACACAAAAACACAATTTTAATTTAGTTCCACTGAATATTTACAAACTTTTTTGGAGCAGTAGATTAAACGTCTCTCAGGATCCCTGCATTAGATCATTCATGTGCGCAGTTTTCGCCTAGCGATCTGGGTGGTAATCTGAGTGCATTTATTGCAACTCACAAAATAATTCTGGTGATGCCTTACGGTTTAGTTGCAAAGTGCACATAGACCACGATCAAACAGAGCTCCAGAAAGTAGTCAATTTTGTCTCTAGCTGGCCCAAGGCTAACAAGATAAACGACTCTGTTACGAAATACGCAAGCTTAAAGACTATTCCTGATGACGCTAGGTACTCCCTGGATAGATACATCATAAATGAAGTAAATGCGTAAAAATATCATGGGGGTGATGTGTATTTGGCAATTTGAGTTCGGTCAACATATTGTTTAAACAACGACGGCAGCTACTTGGCTGTACGATTTTTCTTAGGATGTTCATTTTACGTGGTCACTAAATGTACGTATATACGACTGTACGATACGATTGTTGTACCAAAACGTATTATGCGCATGTTTGAGCACCTTTCAAGTAGAATTTAATTACATACGTGGTTTATTTACCTTGAATTTGACCGAATAGTTTTAAACAGATTGCTAACGCAAATCTACTTTTAGCGTATTTCACTGCAAGGTACGAGAACAACCTAAAATGTAGCGTATCCATCGCATTGTACACAAATATGTAGGTAAAAGTTTGAGCCTCTGTAAATGTGCTATGCCGCATCCGTACACGGCTAGTGAGAGGTTACGTGGCCATTTCAAAATAGATGCTTCGTCGCGTTGCAACAAATGTCATGATGATACACGAGTCTAGTACTCGCGGCGAGGTACACTTCCGTCCATTTCCACGATGAAGCCTTTTGCGCGCATTTATAATGTGTTTGGCTCTTCAAAATCAATGTGTGAATAACATATTCAATGGATTTTAACGGCGAATCCTAACGGATCGAATTTGGTTTGTTCTTCGAATCTGTTACGGCTAAAGAATCTCACCACCATCCGTCCACCAATAGTAGGAAAGACTTTTAGTGCAGCAACCTTTAGCGGATATTAAATATTCAAAAAAACTTTATGCGTTGTTTCGTGGAGTGATTTATGCTACAATGTCATTCATTCGAATATAAAGCAGAATTATGTGATATGGATAAAATCAAGCTCGCCACGGATTGCTACGACTATTTTTTAAATTAGATAAGCAGAACATCCCTGTTTATATACATATATATATATATATATATATATATATATATATATATATATATATATATATATATATATATATAAAGAACAGTACGTTTTATATGCAAAATAAGCAGCCACTCGTTGACTAAGGGGACGAGTACAGGCTGCTAGTAGCGACGACGTAGCGAATGAGGCCACCTGAATATCGATCACGTTTGCAACGCCTGGACACGCGACAGGAGTATAGTAGAGGCTACCATCTATCGATTCCATTTGCAATAAGTAGCCTTCAGTACCAGGTGAAGGCTAAATTGTAGCCGATGAGCGCGCACCTATAGACGTGGAGCGCAGCTTTGCAGCTTAAGAATGATCAGAGCTTGGATCGGCGCCCCACATTTTGCGGCAGAGCCATGACGCTTAGTACTGTATAAAATAAAAAATACGTCTCTAAATAGCGAGAATCCTATAACGCATGGCGTTAATTCAAAAAGGGCAACTTATAAAAAAAAAATATATATATATATATAAGGTTGGTTCAGCACGGAAGGTTTTTTGGAAGGTTTTATTATTTTATTTATATTTGGTTACATGTGAAATTCTGACGCCGCTTTGGCTACGGTAAAAAAAGTGAGTCCCTTGCCTGTTGGCAATGACGTTATGATCGACGCTGCGTTGCCGCGCTGTACCTCAACCGATATCCTTTGCAGCAAAAACTGCCATGCCCTCCTATCGCCGGTTGCCACCGCGACTCTGGATTCCAACTCCGCAAGGAAACCCTTTGTAATTTCTCCCATTGGCCCCGGTGTTTCAAAAGCGACCGGTTGGACGATGAAACTCTGCTCCAGTTCACGGTATTTGGCTAGCTTGCGGTCTTCGGCGAGGCGAGCGGCTGCTCCGACCTCCCGGCTGGTGTGACGAACGTAGGATGCGGCCAGCGTGCACGACACGGTGACGTCGTAGACGAGGCATCGGCCTTCGCTCCATGGAACTAAAGTCATACCATCCGGCCGCAGTTGGCTGTTTGACGACAATCCAACAGGCTCTTTAACAGCAGGGATGTGGGCTGTCTGCAATGCCCGGTGAATTACGTCATTCAGAGCCGAGTGCCTCGAGAACCTGCCGGCGCTCCTCTTGCAGGCAAGAGCATGATCGCCGGTGGAAGACACCGGGAGGTCACATCGAGCGCAATTATGAGCAAAGCAGACTGATTCCCCCAAGCGCAGACCGGAGGCTATGCGGAGTGTGGTACTGTCCAGCATGGTCCCCAGCTGCGATGAGGGAATGGCCTGAAGCCATTTGCCGCTCCATGGATCTATCGCGGCTCTCAGTAGCGCCCGCTCATTGGTGTTACTCGCCTGAGTCAACAGTTGCTTTTGAATCGCCTTGACAACTTGCGAGTCCAAGTCTCAGGAAGCTGACCCCATTTATTCTCGTAGTCGCGGCAAGTTTGATCAATCTGGTCGCTGAAACTTGGGTGAGCATTCGGTGGTGCGATCCCTTGTACCAGTCTCGGTGGCTTTAAGGGACCCGAGGTAGGCAGAAATAGCGACTTGCGAGGCCATACGGATTCCCAAGCCACCCGAGGACGTCGGGAGTAAAGCGTGTACCCAAGACGATTGCCTGAGCTGAACGTTCAAAATACCTTGGAAAGTATTTCGCAATGTCTCGTCGATCGAGTGAAGCAAGTCCGGATTGGCGTAAGCTCGTGAGCAGCGGAAAAGGTACATCAGCTTCGGGGTTGACAAGCTCACGCGTAACAGGTAAATACATATTAGTGGTATGTGCAACATATGCATATTGTAATATACCAAAAATAAATATATATATATATATATATATATATATATATATGTATATATATATATATATATATATATGTATATATATATATATATATATATATATATATATATATATATACATACGCTGTGTACATAAGCAGCCTTACGAACTTTGCGACCATAGTGTTGTAAAACATACGAAAAATTATGCGTAAAACGCACTTGCTAAAGAAAACAATATATATATACATATAGAAGAAACCAAGGCCAATACCGTATTGGTAAATGTTACCGCCCGCAATAGGCTGCACGGCTTTCGAGCCCGTCAATAGAGCGAGACGCGCGCTGAAGTGATTTGAACTTGGGCAGAGCCGGCTTAACGTCAAACACCAGTAGACGGGCAGCCAAGTTCGGTGGGCTGACGTCAATCTGCGTTATGCCGTCGTGCCGTACGGTATGCAGGGCGAATCGTGCGTGGCGGCAGGGATTCTGTCGTGTTCCGGGCTCTGCGTTCGTTATTTGGAACTTTTTCCGACTGCCACCCGGCCTCTTGTTTACGCGCGCGGACTCATGCGGCGAAAGCAGCGGAAAGAAACCAGAAAAGCGGGAGCTGCACAATCGGGCGGGGAAGGACCGTCCGCGGAGAGAGAAACTGAAGGAAGGGGAGGAACTACATTTGCAAGAAGAGTTCTATGATGAAACCCACACGCTGGACGCCCTCACACACACGCACACACACACACACACACAGCTACATCATACGCGAGAAAGGGGAACTTCTGACGGAGAAATAACTGGATTCGGTCGCTGAATGCATTAGGTTGCTTGCTATGCTTCTTTCTCCGCCTTGCGCTCCCCCACCCCGCTTTGGATTGGTACGGTATGGTGCTTGGTATTGAATTGGTCGCAGTTCTGTCGAGACATCCTCGTAACTCTAGAAGTATACATTTATAAATATATATATATATATATATATATATATATATATATATATACAGCTCCGCCGCCTGCCAAGAATGACGACATTACGAATGCAGTTTCTCTCGCCGGCGGGACATCGATCTGTTAGTCTCACTCTCTCTTTCTCAGTCCTGCTTGTCGTTCTACATATGGGAAGTGTACTACATATATCTCTTTGGTTGCTATTCACCCTGCCCCGTATACATAGATATCCCGCACGGCCTGGCACGTCAATGATGGCGACAAGACAATGCCGGTAGCCAGGTAGGTACGGAGGTACGAAGGTAGGAAGACATGTGGGGGGGGGGGGGGGGTAGCGGGAGGTGCAACATGTCCCCGGGGGGCTCGTCGAACAAAGCTGAACTTAGTTTAGGAGAGCCTTACCGTATTCGTAGTAGCAGCAGTAGTAGTGGTGGTGGTGCTGAAAGAAGTGCTATAAGGAATATTTTGTAATACTATCAAAGACGTACTCGTAACACACAGCAATGTGGCATGGTGTATAACGCATATACGAATATTCATGTATGCAACTGGCTGTGCGTATACAAGGCATACAAGCGTATTGATGTTGCACTTATGCGGTTTAAACTCACATCTCACACCCACACATACATACAGACAGACACAACTAGGTCAGTCTTCAGTTGTACGCATTTTACCCGTTCCGGGGCTAAAACACACTTGCAAATAGGTACATAATATAATACACCCAAGAATGCGAATAAATTCATCAAGTCTTTTGAGTTTGATTTAAATTATCGTCATCATTGTCATACGAAGATAGAAGAAAACACAAGAACGATTGCCCGTGTAGAAGCCAGGCAAACGCGATACCCATTGCGCCTTGCGTTTTGCACCTCACTAGTGGCTGTTTTTTCTTATAGCTGTTTGCTTTGTAATTAAAAGAAACGACGATCGCACATTGCGCGGGTAGTGCAATCGCAGGTAATGTTTACGTCACTTTGCAGAACGGAGTTTGCACATACGCGGCCAGAGCAGCTCCCACACAAGCTGGAGATACACTCTATAGGGAACATGACGTCTGCGGCAAGAAACGCTTGATATGAAGACGCTATCTCTATGCGACCCGCGTCATTATTGGGCTTGTTCAACCTGTTATTAACGACATGCCTTCTATGATTATCAGGCGTGTTTGTTGTTTTCTAGAACTAAACATTGCAAACACTATTCGGAATTTATATGACCTGGCTTGCCTAAATGATACATCTGTTTATTGACCGTCTGAAAATGATTGAAAACATTTAAAAAACTCAGCACATTCACTATTTTAAATATATATATATATATATATATATATATTTTTTTTTTTGTGTTTCTTTATAAGCAGATTTATAAACCCAACAACATTGATTGTTGGAGTGGCTTGACCTCAAAAATCTGTTTTGTGCTCCTTAGCTGTTTCGCGGCAGATTACTCTTTCCGTTGTCGTCACACATCCGCGTCAGCAGCACGCTAAAGGTAATTGCCATGACTCTGAGAAGAATTCTGAGTCTCTGGGCCTGCTTTCACATTCCAGGAGCTATTCGAAGACTATGTGGCGCAATAGAGTCTCATCTAATAGGCTTGAGATAAGCGTTATATATATATATATATATATATATATATATATATATGGCACAATTGGAACCGACATCGTTGCGACAACTTAGGCAGATCAGAGTGCGAACACGTGAGCTTCATAAAGTGGGCTAATAGATAACCTTGTGCAGATCACCAGATCACCACCAAATGCCTCATCTTGTCGCTCCAAAATAGAGCTCTGCATAATAGCTTCTTCATAACAATGAGGAACCCTGTTGTTTAGGGGTATCACAGGATTGCTAAATGCTCAATGACCGACCGATCTAATTTAACTGCGTCGCCCAGCCTCGGCCTATGGTAAGCCTCTCATTCACCACTTGAATCTAAGGCATTAATTGCGATCGGTAAATAGAACATTTCGAAAGAGCTGCTAGCTAAACGTGTATTCAAGGCGCACAGTTTTCCTCGAATAGCAGCAACTTGCGCACATGGGTGCAGAATGAAATCCAGATCCAGCTGGATAATTCTGTGTTCTGAGCCTACCCACTAACTAAATCCCACCTTTAAAGAGCCTCGACGTGGAGGTTGGAACAGAGAGGGAGACTCAATTTTACACACCAGGCTAGACATAATAACGCTACTGCTGCGACCTTCGTTGCCCGGTGGACCACACTTAGCCAAGGCGTCATCTCGTTAGAACGTCTGTCTCGATTGCCGGAGCAGTAGTGGACGACCACATCTGAACTAGGATTATAACTTCAAATTCTCCTATCTCTGTCTGCACTAGAAACTCGATGGCACGCCTACCTCACTCCGTCCAGTGCCTCGCTTTCTGCCACGATCTGTTTCATTGTTGAGCTTATGTTAATGCTCGTAGACTGCCTTCGCCGGCCGGCTGTACCGGTTCTGCAAAGCGATATACTGCGTAAAGTAATCGATAGCCTCAGAGTCAAGAACATTTGAAAACTCATTTCCTTTAAGAGAGTAAACGACGTCACATACTAGCAGATTCTAGCAAACATCCATATGAAGATCCTCATAGAATAGTAGGATAACTGATGATACTTTTTCATTAGTGGTAGATGTGTTTAACTGCAAAATGTGTACACGCATACAGTGTACCAAGCTTTATGCATCGATAAATGCTTACAGATGTAACGAAAAAAAAAAATATATATATATATATATAATTGGCATGTTCTGATTAGAATACTGGAAGTTCGCTAGTACTCTAAGTATGCTTTTGATGTACAGTTCTATAGCGGTAAAGAATCACAAGCGAAATAGCCGTGACGCGGGCCGCAGTTTGCCGGGGTGGCGCAGATAATGTCGAGATCTGTTAGATTGATGACAGTTCTATGACTGGATATCATGAAAATGAAACTAGATGTTGTTAGTTAGCACATTGCAAATTGTCATATGATTATGAAGAGCAAATGTTGCACATTTGAAAAAAAAACGTATCATTACGCACTAGATATATAAAATAAGTACAAAATGATTTCTTATTTATTTATTATTGGGGTTAGCATAATATGAGACTTCTGATAATTTAAATTATGTGTCACAATTTTTGCTTCCTTAGGTATATTTAGGTATAATTAGGTAGAAACATGCGAGATACGTGTGTCTGCACACATTATTTCCTTCCTTTGACAATGATGCTTGGATGTATCAGTGCAAAACCGTACACGGGCATTAGCCTTACGGAAAAATAAATTAAGTTATGGTCATCGCACTTGTTATTAATAAAACGCACTTATATTTAAAAAAAATATATCGTATGACTCCGTCCTCCAGAGAGAAGATACCATCGATTTAAGGTGTCGGCTAAAGTGTTCTTAACTGATTTCGCTTCGTAATCTGTAGTTGTTCTTCCTAATAATGATTTGCACGCTCATTTACACCTGAGCTTTCGGGAGCACAAAAACACTGCGGTGCTTAGAAACATCTATGCCTAATTTCTTTGCATCAATCTAAATGACAGTATTGCTATATCCGCATTGCATTTAATGTCAATAGTTGTTTACGTTTAAAATTCGCCAGTCGAATATATAACAGTAGAATATTGTGCGTTAGTGTTTCTCTAATTGGCAAATCTCTAACAATACTCAAAGATGCAATTACGCAATGTGGCTATATTTGTGTGTGATTTGGCGAACCAGCCAGCCAATCGCCGCCATACCAAACTCGTCCTCGGAGAGCACCATGTCTTACTTAAGCTGGCTTGGTCACTTCACCCCGAACTCTACGATAAACTCTAAGCGTCTGATTTGTGTAACTGCAAGTTTCCTAGGAAACAGCGTAAGTATTCGCCCTTCCTTACATTGCTGCAGCGGCACCCCTGCACTCACACAATCGCACACTCTGTGCCTTTTCATACGATTGTTAAGAGACGTCTAGCGCAATGATGTGCGCTTATCTGCGCATTTGCACAAATTATATGTATAATGTGTGCGCAAAATGCGTATATATATATATATATATATATATATATATATATTTCGATACAAATAACAGAATGTGTACAAAGTGCAGTCTGCATACGTAGCACTCTTGGCCTGCCTAACAAGGGTCCATTCGGCATGATTTTATCTAACCTGTTAGAGTTGCTAACTTCTATATATGTATATATATATATATATGACATGAGCAATACGCGTAATGCTCTTGATAGCTTCATGGGCTTCAAAGCGCTGTCAACCAGCCGCTACCTTCGTGAGAGTATCCATACTCTCGCAGCGAATTATGAGCCCAGACATATATACATACATACATATAATACATGCATACAAAAACAGATACAGACCTAGATACAAGCCAATATGCGCACGTACTTGCATACGTCTAGAAAAAAACAAATAGCATAATCGGTCATCTTTCATCTAGCGCATTGGCGCTCGTTTCGATTCGCACCAACGTGCGCGGTGTTTACACGGCAAGCCTAGATGGCAGCGATTGACTCCGCGCCCGTGAACGACGCCAGCGATGCAAGACAGCTTATAACCTACAGCGTCAACAAAAGGCGGTAACAGTGGCAACAGAGGCGGCGCAACCGGCTCACCGGCCGACCCTAACGCCAAGTTCCTCGCGGTTTGACCGTGGGCACAACCCGTATGGGTCAGTCTATATATATATATATATATATATATTTATCTTATATGTTTCTTTCCATCGCTCTCACCGAAGATTAACTAAACATTAGAGGCTTCTGTTGTTGTCGTTGTCGTCGTCTCCAGCCAGAATCACAAGGTACCGCACACTGCGGCCACGGTGCAGTGGCCTAAGTGGCGCAGCGGGCCAACCGATAAACCAGTGAAGGCCGCTACTTCACGGTCAATTCCAGGTAGACGATGTATATGCGCTTCCCCTCTCGCCCTGCCTCCCTCCCTCTCTGTCTATATCTGTCCGACTCTGCTTAAGCTCATAACCGGCAAACAGACTTTGATGCATGCAGGATGTTGTGTTTTGCCTAGACACATACTTGAGGATGTATGTGGCCATATACCACCTTTCACTACAATCTTCGGAAGCATTACTACTACTAACATTACTACTACTTCTACTGATAGTTGTTCGAGCAATGATCACTGTTATGATTACTTCGGGAAGAACTTCTACGACTCGGACGCCCGGAATTCTCGACATCTCGAGATGCCGAGATGGTTTTGTTTATTCAGCACGGGTTCCGCTTTGATCTTTACTCACAGACTGTGTGCCTACACAGCCATTACAACTCGATAGTGCTAGTACCCAAAAATGAATAATGAGGACTATGTACTCCGTTGCAGCGTATACATATATATATATATATATATATATATATATCATGAATCGACAGCAGCAGCCACTCTCGAATCTGATCTGAATTTGGCTTCGAGGAATATTGACTGATTTATCGCATCTACTACACCTGATACAGGCATTTTCTGTGGGCGCGTGTAGGTCTTTGTGTGGGTCGTACGGGCGCGAAGGTAGATATGATTAGTGTTTTCGGTTCATGGTGATTGGTGATCTCACCGAGAATTCACGAGGCGAACCCGCTCAACGAGACAGTGAGTGCCCCGTGGAGATGGCAACAGACACGTAACGAGCCCATCGTGGTAGGCTGCCTGGAGGTTAGCGCTGTGCAGTGTGCAGAACGGAGAGAAAGGAGAGCGCCGTCATGAGCTTTTAGGGCTTCACGTGGCATCCTGTGTGTATTTAGTAGCCTCTAGTCGGTCGACATTATTGTACGAGCCCCAGGAAAGTAAAGAGACGGCCAGATGCTGTCTATCGCGTTGACCACTGCCTTGAGTGCTGCAGCCGGCGATGCCGCGTCGACGAATCGAACAATAAGCATGCTGAAGAATCAGCTTCGTCAGTTGCTTGTTGAAATGACAGATTCAGAGGTTGCTCTGTTCCGTTGGCTTCGGACGTTGTCGTCGACTGTATTTGATTTTCTGAATGGTTGTCTCTGGACGCTAAGCGCCACCCGGCGTTATGCTACTCGTTTTATTCTGCTCATACTATGAGTTTGGTTGGGTTGGACAAAGGTGGCTTGTCTATTCCGAACAATGATATTTTGAAGGTCGTTCAAATCTCCAATTCGACCGACACATTTGTGAGGCACATCAGCGTTTCAGTATGTGGCAGGATGGCCTACGAGTCTAGTGCGCTAGATGTGGTTGTGCCGTTGTCTTTCGGGGTGTCGGTAATTGTTCATTTGAATTCTAATAAACCACTGAAACCGCTGAACGTCCGAAGCCATGCTTCTGCCTCTGGGACTATTGAAGAAACCCTAGACAGCTCAACATGTTCGGCCCTCCGGTGCATCGAAGGTAGGTCTCACGGCGAATTCAAGCCCATAGACGGCAGATTAGTATAGAAATAAAAATTATAGTCTTAAAAAGTTTTCATTCTATCAGCGTTTTATTGTAATACATTATACATTTATTATTATTATAGTCGAGACGGTTGCAAAATATGGAACGCTTGCAAGGAACTGTAGTTTATATATATATATATATATATATATATATATATATATATATAGCAAGGGCGTGCTGCCTCATGCAGCGTATTAAAACGGCCGTGACATTGAGTACGTGTCTTGTACAATAGAGATACACGCGCGCAATGTAGGGAAAACACTTGCCAGCGCCTTGGTACTGTCCGGAGCAAAGCTGCCATGTTGCTACAACTGTCACTAAAGATATTATTTAGCTACTGAAGTTGTAGAAAGCAGAAATTGATTTAGGTGGAAGAAGTACGGGACCGATGTACTCTGCAGACCCAACGCAGAGGACCTGTGTATACACTGAGTGGTTTACTTCAGTGGCCATGTATCGACCACTTGTTAGTAAACGACTGTATCTGCAAGCCTGCTCTAACTTATCGGCCACTACCGCTAAATGCTGTATTATATAGCGGAGTTGTTTACCAATCCGAGAAACGATATACGAGTACATACGACTGGCCCACACAGCTCTGCAGCAGTAGAGATCGATCCGCATATATGTATTTACGCACATATGTAAGTGCAGAGAGTCAGCGGCCACGCTGCTTCAAGGACTGTTGGAGAAACCGAAGATGTCTCAACATGTCCACTTATGCTGGCGCTCTAAACGCCCCTGATATACAGGAGGGGCATGTCTATTTAGGTGTACATGTCAAGCGAATAGTATATATATATATATATATATATATATATATATATAACTAAATAAATAATAAATAAATACCGTCCATAGCATTCCTCCGAGGACAACTTTCGCATTCAGTATAAATAGAGAGGGTGACTGTATTTTTCTTCTGCACAGCCTGCACTTGCACTTAGTCGGGTCTGCCGCTAAGTTTGAGCATTTCCTACGAAAGCGGAATACAGGCTTAAACATGTTATGGTAACGCAGATAACATTAGCAGTAAGGGGCAGTTCTGCATAGTCAAAGTCGGTTTCGAGCATTTCAATTGGATGCGCAGTATACGCAGCCATTCTATGTTTTTTTGCGGCACATTCAAAGTCGACATTGAAGGTCGATATGTAATAATCGAACGACCGTAAGCAATGCAGGTCTCACAGTCTGAAGACTGCTCTCAAGGTGAACCTCTCCATACGCCCTCGTTAGGGCTACACCGCTACAGTACACATAAGCTAACGAAAACCGATATCAATGCTGCTCCAAAATAGTTACGCCAAGGTGAGGTGGCCGTCTCTAGCTGGGAACTAGAGTCCGTGCCCAGTAGAGCAAATTGCAAAATGCCTATAAATACTAATGCGTTAATATATTACGAATGGAATGCCGACACTTTAGTTTTGTAGATTCAAAAAATCCCCAAGAACGTCGAGCGAACATGAGTTGAATGTGTTCGACTTTCAAGATGACGTATGACGTATCACGTCCTTCACGCCTGCCACGTCTGCTGGGCCTCTGTTTGCTGTCTGGCAAAATAGGTAGAGCGCCATCAGCCGGCATATGTTAGCTTGCAACGCCGAGCCAAATCACCGGTGCGTTACGTACCTGTTTAGGTTCCCAACACTAAAAAACCCGTTACTGGACTATTTCGCACACAATTTATGGATAGATAGATAGATACTAGATGTTCGCTATACCGTTCACCGTATATTCTTCACCAATGCGCGAATTCATGACTAGTACTGGCCAAAAGGAGGCGGAAAGGAGGCCGAAAGCACCCGAAGCGTTTTATAGAGAGAGCTGCGACCGCCGCGAGTTTCACGGACCGCCACGTGGCGCCGTTCGTTTCACCACCACGGAGGGCGCTGCAGTCCTGACTCAGCATCGTAGATAGCTATGTGGCCCAGAGAAGCTCAATCTAGCTCGGACGGCGGCGACGACGACGACGACGACGAAGACTGTACAATAGCATCGACCGAGAGACGGAGAAAATACGTTTCATTGCATTCAAAGTGCACCGAACACATACAGCGTCAATTGAACGGATCATGTTTTTACCAGACTAGAGCCTTATTTCGATGCTAAACTTGATGTACCACCGCAATATATATATATATATATATATATATATATATATATATATTGTATATAACCAGAGCTCTACTTCATTGTTAAGCTTGCTGTGCTTAATATATATATATATATATATAGGCGGACGCTGTGGCATACCATCCGTTATCATACATCCATAACGGTGGCCGTGCGGCGAGCCATGCTGGCACCAACAACGCTATTGGCAAGGCCCTTCTGTCGGCTGGATTCCCAGCGAGATGCTTGAGCCACGAGGCTTCTCCCGGGAAAAGACAGGAAACGGTATGACGATGACCCCTACCCGGTCAGGGAAGCCCGGTATGGCGACGCAACTGCGTCGGACTCACTCACCCCATGCATGGTGCGATGCAGCGCATTTCTCCAAAAAATCCGTAGCAGAGGAGGCTGGGAGGAGGAAATGACGTAAGTACTCAAATGTTGAACACTCGTTCGTACAACCGTTCACGCCGTTTCCTTTTGACACCTGGATAACCTGGAAGAACCTCGCGCATCTGCGCTAACCTGAGTAACATCATGTGTAATGCTGAGCAAGTTTCTTGCGCAACAAGGATCTCAATTTTGATCCATCCAACGAGACAACGCAGCGGCCGTGGTGGGACCGTTAGCTAATGGGGTGCGTCAATCCTGGCCTGAATTTGGCCGGCCACTAAAACATAAGTTTTATAAGAACTGTGTCTACAATTGTACAGACAACAGAGTTTAATCGATTTGCCAATGGGTTTTGTCGGTCAAAACAATATATATATATATATATATATATATATATATATATATATATATACAGTTTTTTCACTTAAATAGAGTATATTATACTTTTCATGTATAATGTTTTCTCATAATATCTTACTTTCTTTACGCTATCGGCAAGGGAAATAGTGTAACCTCTAGTGATGCCTTCCACTGCATGTTACTTAGCACGCCTCAGCAGGAAAAATTAGCAGGTGCACAACTCAATATTTTTTTGTGTGCATATAGTAACATTTGCTTATTTATTGTTATATCTTCGGATATAACAATTGTATCAGCAGGGAAATATTTTCCCATCTAACCTAAAATAAGCTCGGCGAGCACAATACAGAAATTGCGTCATACCGTTGCACATCGATGGAGAATCTCTGCCAAAGATACTAGGCAGCACTTATCTCTCTCTCTCTCTCTCTCTATATATATATATATATATATATATATATACTCTCTAGAAAAAGAGAAAGAGCTCCTGTAACAGTCTCTGATGAGCTTAGGTACTTCCAAATACGTTGCTGGATAAAGTAGTACCATTCCGACCATCAGCCACGTTTTTACCTGCTGTTTTGCGTGTGAACTTGCGTCACGTTTAGCTGACTCGAACAAGCAATCGGCATACTAGTAAGCACACCTGATCAAATTAGGTTCATAACTGGTTTTAGTGCAGCCATAGAAACTCAGCGTTTCTGGGGCGAAAGCGTCATGCAGACCGGCAACTAATGCAAAACGATCTCCTAAAGTTAATGCAGGCGTTTTGCTGCTGGGCAACTTCCCCCGTGTATTTTTTTTTGATGATGACAGAAGACATTGCAGAGCCGACAGTTAACGTGACATTTAGAATTATATGGTATTATTTTAGTGCGAAATATTCTTGTGAGAGTGTTACAGGGCCATAATAGAGGCAGCCTATGCATTAAGGTTTAACGCGGGATATTACTTAGTGCCAGATATACGATATCCATCGATGCACTGGTCAGCTGCTGCATTTTACAGTTCACAGCAACTATGAAATCTAGGCACTCAACCGAATTTTGGCTTCATAAAAGCTTTAAACAGATTTGCAGATGCAGAGCTGGGCTGTTCGGGCTAAGTGGGTTAGCAAGCCACGGATAACAACGCGCCCTTTTGCAGCAGTGCCGTTGTCATCGAGGTCAAAAGGTGTGGCCCGACCTTACCAGACTACGTGGTCGAGAGGTGGCGGAGTTATCAACCCGACGTCACTATTTGTCCGGAGCGCATTTGACTGCATTTGTACCTCGGGCGCTTGGACATTTGAGTGAGCGACTATAGAGAAATAATTTGCTCCTTCGTCACCGAATATTTCATAATCCATCCAGCGAAGTTGGGCGCCGCGCCTACACGCGAGGCTGTTCGTCGTATGCTTGCCAACGTGCGCGATATTTCGCGCGAGATAGATAGAGATAGAGAGGGAAAGAGAGATTCAAGATGCTCCCGCATGAGGGGGGGGGGGGCGTGTCGTTTGCGCCGGGCGACTGCCGGGGGATCCGAGAACGGATAGGGCCGTAATGACATGGCGCAGAGGCGCGCGACGCTGTCCTCTCTAGGGAGCGCCCTTACCCTCAAGGTGAGGTGCTCAGCTCGTTCTGTTTCGCGTCCTCACCTGCGGCGATCAGGATTCTCTCTTGGCAGGTGGGACCGGTCAGAGTGCAGCTCTATAGATGGACGTACAACATATATGTATAGGCATATCGTGCCCGCTAGTTGTCAATAGAAAGAATGGGCTGATCCGCACATAACTCCCGTCTCTGTATATATATCATCTTTTGGCGAGCCGCTACTACAACGGCAAAGGCAATGAATGCCGTGAGAGCATACTGGCTCCCATCAGTCGTATACGTTGCCTGGATCTAGTTTCCAGACACCACACCCAGTTACAGTTAGTGCTATCGTACATCCGTCAGTTTTCTTTTCTACTTTGCTCGACGTCTCTTGACTGTCCGACGTATCGCGGTTGTTTCCCCGAGCACTGAGCATCGTTTGTAGTATTTTGCTTTTTTGTTTCTCTGCGGAGATTCAGCTGGATGGCGCACAACAGCTGTGAATATAATGCCATCAGTGAGAAGTCGATCCTTTCGAAGCGTCTGAAAGTGGCTGACAATCTATCCACTGACCACGTGGCGAGGCTTTCTAATAAGAATTCGTTAACCAGCGTTGCTCCGCCGGAGTTCAAGGAAGCTTCCTTGTCGACCATCGCATCATCGGTTGGCGCTACACCCACTAGCCTGGAACGCAGCCTGTTTTTATGGGTGGATTAGGTTGATGGGCAAAAGCGGGAACGCCCATCGTGACTCCACTGCTTGCCGGGCAAGGGTTTGAATTGAACGGCCCCACAAAGCGTCACAATCGCCGTTGCGTCACAAACACATGCGCTCAGCGGCGGACCTTCGAATACTACGGCCGAAGCTCGGATACCACACGCACCGCACGTCAACAGACAGCCTTACAGCTGTCATCGCCGCATTGATCGGTGAGGTATCCTGCAATGTGCAAGCCGTGGAGGAGGCCGGTCCGGTCCAACGTGGTCTAGAAGCGTGGCTATCCTAAGCCTGGGCGATCTCCTCCTCTCGTCTCATCCGTCGTACGGAACGGACTACCGCGGAAGCTACGCTTAGACTTACGTGGCCGCACCCGTTGGATGCACCATTAAGCATCACTCGCATGATGGGGCGCGATATCGTATGCACGCGGCCAGCGAAGCTCGTTATGTTGAAACGCTCGCAGCATAGTGTATTAAGGACGGCCGGGGCAGGCATCGCCTATAGACTCTCAGTCGGAGACTCACGCTTCCATCGGCATTCTCCTGTCTGTGCTAAGCCCACTGCGCATCGTCGCACACACGAGCTCGCTCACAGCGTTCACTCACTCATAAAGGAGCCGCTCTTTTGGCTAGGGTAGGTAAGGCGCAGCGGACCACGCTAACGCCTGCCTATATAGCAGCGTCGTCGTTGTCGTCGCCGCCTCCGCCGCGAGATGGCCATAGCCATGGCCAGAACGCCACCGATGACATACTAAGACTCCGTCCTCGTCTACCCTCGCCTATCAGGTAGGTGGGGAAAGGCCGTTCGTACGAACCGCTGACGTTCCAGACCGACTTCCTCAAGTAGGCTCAATAGGAGATGGTTGGCGGCGGCCTTATTGGCGGCTAGCGGCTCTGGTGCCGATTTGAATGGTGACTGGACTGCTCTACTGGCTTTCCGGGCGATGGTTCCAAGCTGCCGCGCAAGCAGTCCCTCGCCAGTCCCTCGAGGAGAGCCTTGTGTATTTCATAGGCATATCACTTTGCCACGTCCACTTCCAGTCCAGCGCAATATGCTCGTGTCGGTCGTGCACGATATCGCTTATTTACGTTGGCACATTACATGTACAGGACCAATAGCAGAGCGGCGATAACAACTTGCAAAGCAACACTCGTGGCAGGGACGTAGTAGAAACAGCTGATGCAAGAATAGCAAAAACAAAAACAGCAACAACAACAACAACAACAACAACAACAGCAGTACCAGAAAAGACAGCAACAGAACCAGCAAAGACAGCAACAACAAAATCAGCAGCAAGCACTTTTGACCATAACATTGTGTTGGTCCGCTTTGCTTGCTAGGCCGGCGACCCTGGACGCAAGACACACCTTTCGCGCAGCAATGCGAGGTCATTGCAGCAAAAGCAAGCCGAATTATACTGCTGCTTCTGCCGCTGTAAACAGAAGACTGTGCGGCAACAGCACAACAGGCTGTTGCCGCAGCTGTTAATGCTGCAGTGGCAGCGCCCCTACCGACTAGTAGGGCCTGTATGACTGTATGCGGTCAGACAGGTCCATCCTGGATCCCCTTTCGTTTACTGCTACTGTTGCTGCGGCTGCTTCTCGTAGTAGCGCATATGACGACAACGACAGCAGGGGAAGCAGCAGCGGGAGGAATGCCTGCATCCGCCGCGCGTATCTATGCGCTCCGGGCCCTGTTGCCCGGCCGACTGCGCCTTACTTGGGCAGGCTCTTGCCCGGGCTGGGCAGGCCCTTCTCGCAGACACCACCACCACCACCGCCCCCGCTGTTGGCGACGGCGCCAGCAGCCCTGTCGACGCCCCTGCTATTGCAGCGTCATTGTCGGCATCATCCCTTGATCTGCGGTCTTTCGTCTAGCCTTTCGTCAGAAAGCCAGGCCGAAGACTTATTAAAACTTTGCCCCAACCCCCAGCCTTCGCGGCACCACGACCACTACGTCCACTACGTTTGCTACCCCCCGAAGCCAAGGTCCCGAAGCTCAAGCCTTAAGCCCCAAGCCCGAATGGCGCTCGTGCGGAGGAGCTCTGCGCGGTGATATTATTAAAGCCATTTTATAATCATGCATCATAATAAAAATATGCCTGCTTACGGTCTGTGTACCCTTACTATTACTATTATTATGACACTCATATAGTAGATGCATGCCTGTCAGTAGTTGTGGTGGTACTTGCGACGCCATTATCATCGTCATCATCACAATCATAAATATGATTATTATTATTATTATTATTATCATGGCGCTGTTCTCTCTGACGCTATGAATCCCTTACCATGAGATGCGAAAAGTGTGCAATCAGAGGTTGTTGGCGTAGGCAGTTTATCTCTTTCCGACCAGGAGGAACTTATGCGCATATATATATATATATATATATATATATATATATATATATATATGTCCCGCATTTTTAGACAGCATATAAACCAAGATTAGTCATAAAATATATAAGAAATAATGTTAAGATTAAAGGCGCCAGAGAAGTAATCCCCAGATCGAGTGAACAAGCATGATTCGACATATTCGCGAAAACTACGCAAAATGCATAGCTCATGATAGAGCCCATGCCAAGCAAAATACATTACTACATGGCGGTTTGTGCGGCGGGGCACTACTTCTATGGCGAGAAACGTCACGTCAATTTCGGCATATTTTCACTCTTAGTTTGCGAGGTAGGCTGCAGGATCTAGTTGCTGCGAGATTTAAACTCCTTGATTACCAGCGGTGCCTCAACTAAGAGATAGGCCAGACTGTCGTGCGTGAAGCACGACTACACGCTTTAGAAATAGTTTATATCCATTTTTTTCTCGAAGCACGCTAAGGTTAGATTTTAGCAGATACTTTTGATTCCACAGCTGGCAGTTGGGATGCATTTCAGCTCGAATGTGCAGACAACTCTGGAGAAAGGACAAACAGAAGCTGAGGCTTTATTGTCGTCGAAATAGCTATTAGGGCTTTCTTGAATCTCTCCGTCACTTGATCCAAGATATTGCGACCTTTGATAGGAAGGAACAGACCCAGGTATGGAAACCTGCTTAGGCGAGAGATAATTTTGCGAGTGGTAAAGTGCCTTGTGACTCGATGCGGTAAGTTATTATTAGCATAACTGCGGGTCTTCACGTTTGAATTTCATCTCAACCGTCTTCGCAGGCTTATAGTGAGGCCGAGCTCTGCAAGTGATGTTTGCAGTCAGGCAAGTCTTCCTTTTACTGAAAATATCTCGGTCTCCGTGCTTTATAAATGCTGCGAGAGATAATTTTACCATATGCTGCTAGTGGTAACATTACGAAGTGTGTGCACCACGGTTAACAGTTTACCCATTAAACTATGGTCTTAGGTTGAACTGCTGGAGTCCATTATACAACAGTAGGGACAGCAACGGATAATTATTAAGAAGTGACAGTGATTATTTCTGTATTAATTATTATTCAATTACTACTTATTCGCTTCTAAATAGTTCAACAAATCATTCTAGCTCTAATCCCATAGATGTCGATGGGATATTGTGCTCGGGTTCATGGCAGGACGCCGTGCTAATATTTGCGGGTTCAGGCGCGGGGAAATGGGCTTTCTCCTTATGTCACGTGAAAGTAAGCTCTATAAAGCTTTCAGGCTTACTGCAATTGCCATGTGGGACCAAATGCCGGCGCCTTCCCTTAGCAATATAAAAAATTCGTTATTTTTTTACTGTGTTTAGTTCTGCTACTGCTGTTATTGCCAACTTCGTTGGCAATGCTGTTCTTTTTGTTGTTGTTAACACAATCGTTTCGTTTAAAACGAGTAAATGTTTATTTTGGTCAACTGGCGTCATTTTACATTACAGCTGTCGTGCTTTATGGAGAATGACTTGGTCATATTGTAGTATACACAGGTTACACCTATACACATCCACACAATTAGAATCACCACACATACAACAGTACACAACACCACACCAATTCTCCAGCCAGCTGTTCCCGCCAACAGAGAGATCCGCCTTCTCCAAAGGCAAACAATCGAATGGCGCACTGACCGCCAGAGGGCGCGACCTCCACGCCCGGTGGAGAGCTGACCTCGCTGCCGCCGCTGCCTGCGCCGCTTCACGGCAGCGAGAGTGGCTACGAATAGACGCTCCACGACCAACACGCGTCAGCCTCGGCGACGTAGGTTACACTCCTATAGGGCACCCGTATAGCAAACGACGCGACAGACGAGGCGGCTCGGAAATGGAGCGTACTAGTGGGAACTTGAATGTAATAGATAGTTATGTACAATGCCGCACCAAATAAAGCCGCTGACCTTGGTGGCCTGCCACTAAGGACCCAGCATCGATACCTACCGCATCCGTCTTATGGTTCACCTTCACTGACAAGTGCCGCTGCGACCGGCAGCACTACAGAGTGGTGGAGGTGCGGGACGATCCAGACCTCTCACTGAGCGAGTATTACCGGGTGGACGCTGCGACCAGCTCCCCGAAGAACCGAGCCCCCACTACAAGGCGAGTACCGGGTGGACGCTGCGACCAGCTCCCCGAGGAACCGAGCCCCCACTACAAGGCGAGTACCGGGTGGACGCTGCGACCAGCTCCCCGAGGAACCGAGCCCCCACTACAAGACGAGTGCCGGGTGGACGCTGTAACCAGCTCCCTAAGGAGCCGATGACGAGTAGAGCTACGACAGCTCACGGTCACGCTCCCGACCGAAACTCGTCACTGCGGTCAGACCACGCATAAGTACGACTCGCTCCGGTCGGACGTACAACACCGCCCCGATCCTCAACGTCGCGGTCACCTCGGACGACTCCTTCGAGAGCGTAACGTCGGGCCACGAGACTCCAGAGATGGCGCTCAACTCCGTCGTCGTGCAGGTCCCCCAGGACCCCCAGAAGTTCACGGGGAGGACGTCGTGTTCGAGGGCCGCCCAATGGCTCCGCGACTTCGAGGCTACGGCAACGTTCAACGGCTACAGCGATGATCGTAAACTCGCAGGCGTGCGGTTCGCGCTACAAGACATAGCCGCGGCGTGGTTCGACACAGCAGAGCAGCTGGAAAGAACGGGCCGACCGATACCGCAAAACCATCGACTTCGAGCCCGGAGAACAGGTGCTGCTACACATCCCGGTACGCACGGTAGGCCTCTCGGATAAGCTACAAAAACGATACTTCGGGCCGTACACAATCATACGGAAGACCGGACCGACAAACTTCGAAATCGAACCCGCGCCGAACGCAAAGATGCCAAGGACCCGGAGGAACTCATGAACCCAACCAACCACCCCACTAGTAAAGATCAGCGATCTCCGGCGGCGGACCAACAGCCCACCGATCATCCACAACCACAACGAACTTCAAGTCGGTATAACTTGCGCGCTCAGCCGAAGGAAACAGCCCGTCTCGCCGCGTGGAGATCCAATAAGCTAAACACTTTACGTTGCCAGACTCGGGACGAGTCTTTTCGTGAGGGGAGGAAGTGTAGTATACACAGGTCACACCTATACACATCCACACAATTAGAATCACCACACATACAACAGTACACAACACCACACCAATTCTCCAGCCAGCTGTTCCCGCCAACAGAGAGATCCGCCTTCTCCAAAGGCAAACAATCGAATGGCGCACTGACCGCCAGAGGGCGCGACCTCCACGCCCGGTGGAGAGCTGACCTCGCTGCCGCCGCTGCCTGCGCCGCTTCACGGCAGCGAGAGTGGCTACGAATAGACGCTCCACGACCAACACGCGTCAGCCTCGGCGACGTAGGTTACACTCCTATAGGGCACCCGGCGACGCGACAGACGAGGCGGCTCGGAAATGGAGCGTACTAGTGGGAACTTGAATGTAATAGATAGTTATGTACAATGCCGCACCAAATAAAGCCGCTGACCTTGGTGGCCTGCCACTAAGGACCCAGCATCGATACCTACCGCATCCGTCTTATGGTTCACCTTCACTGACAAGTGCCGCTGCGACCGGCAGCACTACAATATCATCAATCATAGGCCAAGATGGCAGCAATGTGAGATAGGTCCGCGTAATCCTTGCAGTCATTTGTATTCTGCTGTTTCACTCTCTGGCTGACTGTTGGGTTGCGGCCGTCGGTGCCGTTCTAGCCCAGCTATGCGTGTGACATCTATGGTGCGAAACGGCGCTTTCGTCGAGAGCAGCGGTGCCGGTTGGTTCCACCGCGCCTTTCGGATGACCGTCGTTTCGATCTCGACTGGGCGGGAATTCACACTCGAAACGCAAACGTAATCATGTTACTTTTGTAACGCATCGCCTGCAATGTCGCTGTTGTTGTTGCTGCTGTTGTGGTTGTTGCTGTTGCTACGAAAATCAAACGCGTGGCGCACGCACAGTTCCGGTCCTGCACAACACCTATACGCTGGCCCATAGCTCGTACGCCTCACTTCACACAGATCACGCAGGGAGGGCATATTATTATTATTATTATTATTATTATTATTATTATTATTCCGAAGCAGCTTAAAGGTGTGAAAGTTTCCCGCCTCACCTTTCGTCCCACTCCACTGTCTTTGGTTCGTTGGGCAGCTTTCGAAAGGCTTCGAGAATAATTTGCAGACCGTACGTTATATCCACATCGGCGTTTGCCCACTTCTGGGGCTTCGTCCTTCGTTTGTGGTAAGCAGCTATTCGTATCTATGTATAGCTAATTACAAGCTGACCTGGTAGAGCGTCAATTCGGGACTACTGAAGCACATACTGCGACAGGGACTTCGGGAGCTTCTGTCCATCTCTTTTTGATCTGGTATCATGTTTCTAACTAGCACAACGGTAGGACAAGGATAGACGTAAAGGTCTGGGTCATCACTGACATCGTGGTCGGTCGTTGCTTCTGCTCTGCTGGTGTCTGATCTTACAATTACAGCTTGCTGCTGCCGTATGATCGACCTGTAGTAGTTGACGCTAACGTTGTTGTTGTTGCTGCCGTTCGCACCTTCTAGCGTTCATTCGTCTGAGGAATTTTGCTGCTGCTGCTGCTACTAACACACTATGTTAGTGCCATAACTACTACGGCTTAGCATGTTGTGCTTTGATGGGCAAATCGGCTGCCTTCGTTATCTGCCTTTGCTGCTGCTACTGTCGTCGCTGTTACCACTACTAACTACTAAGTACAAGTCGGTTTGGCCGTTTGACAAGGGAGCACAGTACGTTGACGTGGCATGTAATAAAACGAAACGAGCGTCTAGAAAGAGAGAAGAGTACGGCAGAAACAAAAAGAAAAAGAAGCAGTGAGGAAGAAAGAAACAGCACAGAAGATGAGAACGCATACAAACGAAGTCGACGAAGCAGCAAAACCGGAAGAAAAAACGAGAAAACCTCGTGTGACAAAGAGAGAAAAAACGGGTTAGCGAGAAAAACAATGAGAGAGAGGAAGATATAGGGAGACCGACAGACACAGAGAGATAAAGATATATATATATATATATAAAGAGAGAGCGAGCGAGAGATATAGAGAGATAAGGGATACACAGGACAGCAGCATAACAGATACGCGCGAGACATACGAATAGACACCAATCACTCGTGTGGATGCCACAGATTGGCCGCTGTATTACAGAACGGTAGATCTCTGATGATGATAGCTGGATGTGCGGCTGGAGCACGGGATGCGACGGGGCGCTGGGGGGTTGCTGTGGGAGACGTCAGGAGACCGCCAGGAGAACCACAAAGCGGCAATGGCAAAGAAGCAGGCGGTGGCGGCGGCGCCGGTGATCGGCAACGAGGAACTCACTGCTCACCTGCGTGATGTGGCCGTTGAGCGGCCTGCAGCAGCTACAGACCGCGCGCTCTACAGATCCGAAGACGAACGCCGAATCTACAAAGGCCCGAACAACGCGTGAAGGCCGACCGGCCCGCAGTATTGCAGGCCGGCAGATTGGTGGTAGGCCGTACCAACAACTGCTTTGGGATTATGTCCCTTCCAATAGTGCGAGCAAAAAGAACGGAGCCTGAGCCTTCCGAGCCCTGCAGCCAGCCTGCCTGGGCCCTTGCAGCACATGACCTCGATTGGGCCGTGCCCTGCCCACCGTTCCAGCAGTCGTCATCCGGCCTCTTTCGGTATCTCGGTAAAGGCTTCTAGCCACCACCGGCAGCGACGACAACCCGCCGCCTCTAGTAGAGTACCGGTGCTGCCGCTAAGACGATTAGATATGTCCCCATCGGCGATATGAGATGATAATGCGATTACGAGATAAGTGTCTTTCATCATTCCGTCGAGGGTTGAACAAATATTAGAGCACACATGTCGTGTGTGTATATATATATATATATATATATAGGACAAGCAGATTATTACAGAAACAGAATTGTTAGGGTTTTGGAGGAAAATCTTCACTGATGATGCTTCCGCGCGGTAGGTCTTAAGCAGAAGCGGTTTAAACTATGCCTAAATAATAGGCACTGGAAAGTAGCACTAACGCAGTTAGATCAGGAGTATTTACAAAACTAGGGCGATGAGCAAACAGACTTGCAAAGGGCTTGGGGAAAGAATATGCATGCCCGAGCTAAAGGGCGGATGGTCGAGCTGCTCCCACTGGAACTTTGCCACTTTGTGAAACCCTGGACCCTGTGGACGCGCGTTATCGCGAAGTAGAACCACTCTCTCCGTGAGCAGCCGGGCCGTTTGCTCTTGATGGGGTAGCGTAAGCTACAGAGCGTCTCACACTATACGTCACTGGAAACAGGTTTTCGTGCTCGAGGAATTCCATAAGTATCGAGCTCTGACTTAACGGTGAGCATCATCTTGCCTGCAGAAGGCACATCTTAATTTTTTCTTGGGGGGGGGGGGGGGAGGGTGACGACGCATGCTTCCATTACATGCTGTCCTGCTTTGACTCCGGCTCGAAATGATGGCACAATATTTCATCACCGGCGACGATTCGATCCAAAAACGGCGTTTTCGTGAAACCGAAACACCGCGCGCACACCTTCCAGTCCCTCAACCTGTCTCGTGCACAGTTGTCCACACGCTTCCAACGTTAGCCCCAACCATAACTGCCAACATTCGCCTTACGGCAAGCCGATCACACCTTAGTAGGGCATTCATCCTGTAGACGAGCTCAGGAAATGGATTACCGTTTTTTCCTCTCGGGTCTCGGGTCATCATCACTCAAACTCTCCCGGCTTTTACGTCGTACGTTTTTTAAACGGGCACTTTAGGATCTCACTGACTTGTCGGACACAGCCTCCCCTGTACACGACAACAATTCGGCGATGAATACCGACCGGTTAGACACCTTTTGTAGTCAGATTTCTGACGTCACCTCGCTGCTCCTCAATTGTAGTTTTGCCATGGGAATGCCACGACGTCTTCACACGCATTGGGCGGGACATACAGCTGCCTGCTTCTCTCCTCCGTCACGCGCACTACCACGCAGGACACTCCATTCTCACATATATGTATAATGCAATGGCTAAACCGGGCGCAGGACGCACCCCTAATAATATTTAAAGGTTTCTTTGTTTCCAAAAAATCCGGTTTACAAAATTACGGCTAAGCAATCCTTTGTTCACAAGGGCCTCAGGTATCAGTCGTATTCAAATTGTTCACAAGGGCCTCAGGTATCAGTCGTATTCAAATTGTTCACAAGAGCCTCAGGTATCAGTCGTATGTCATAAAAGTCAGACAGAATCTCTCTGAAGTCAATAAAGCGAAATATTTACTCGATGTCGGGTGCTCCCAGATTTATTCAAACACAAATTACCAGGCTGTGCTTGACTCGTCTCTGACGAGAAAAGCCGTATCATGCATTCAACCTGGCGGCCGATGATGTTTCCCCCTAGGTTAGCTTGGAACTCCATGGGAATCTGAAAAAGGAGATGGGGACGGCTTACGGTAATTATATGACAAATCGAACCAATGTCAATTAAGTGGAAATCTCCTTAAAATGCGCATTTACCTGCATACGTGTATTTTACGGCGTAGTAGTAAAATGTTGAGGTATTGAACTTAAAAGCTAAAATATGCATCACAGGATCGATTTTTACGAATGTACTCCATTTTATTTTACTAGCCAAGATTGGATGTCTTCTAAACGGCAGAAAAGTTTCTTTCAAGCACGTCTGTATGTTGGTCTCACGATCGAATAACTAGATCTTCCGCCATGTTTCGTCATGCACATAAAAAAAAATTGTAATTTTACTGTCACTTATATATATATATATATATATATATATATATACACGTATGTATCTGGTATGCGTTCATCCGTCGTGTTTGTTATTCAACGAGACCATACTTTAAACTAGGATCTAAACAAACACAAACCATAGCCGATCGAGCAACTGTGTTCAAGCTATTTCAGGAAGGATTAGCTCGCTCTTGTTGCCCGTTTGAGAAACCCCTAAGTACTGTCGGCAGAATTGCTCACGAGGACATCTGGTGTAGTCTTATACCATACAATTTCGATAGAATCTCTCTGAGCTCGATAAACCAGCTCAAATGAATTTTTTTGATGTCGGCAAATAAACTTTCCAATGTCGGGTGCTCTTATTCTTACAAAGCAGCATACGTGTTCGGTTCGAGCGTCTGAGCATGCACCGGCATAAGCACTTGCAGCCGCCCTGCAGTCTTGCTATTTCACTCTGTGTGTGTGGCGGTTCTTTAGTGAGTGCTTACAAAACTTAGCAGAATCGCAGGAGAGAATCGCTCACAGCCTCCATTCAGCAGGCATTTCCGAACTTTGACAGGCGGGTTTTGCAAAATGGAATACCGCATTTGAATCGGGCGACGTCAGTTATTCCAGATCTAGATGTCGCTGTTTACCAGTACCATGTATACAGGGTGTCCCAACAGAGAACATTTACATTCCGAATGAAATACAGTTTTTAAAATCAAATACCAAAATGTATAATCTATTCATAAAGTATACATGTGGAAACTACGTGTGGAACAACATTTAGAAAAATATCCGCCTTGTTTGCTGGTACGTTTAACAACATTTTCAATCACAATTTAACATAAACGCGGCTGGATCTCAGTGAGACAGCGTCTAATCCTGTCTTTCAGGACTTGGGTGGTAGGATTGTGGACACTTATTTTGACTTACTTAAAACGACAACGAAATAGGACCCCAGGAAACCCCAGAAAACTTCCAGTCGAAAAGCGTTTCATTGCTCAACCAGGGGGCTAATTCTGGTCGTCCAGAGCGGATGTTACACGACCAGAGAATATCTTGGGCAATAATGCGATTGTTTTATGTGATGTGTGTCAAGTGGCACCGTCCTGTTGGAATCACATGTCTTTAAGATGTAAACTACCCAACTGCAGGACAAAAACTGGGTTATCGTGTCCCGACACTTCCCACTATTATCTGTTTGCGCATTCCCGGCAGCGTCTTCGAAGGTTTTTCTAATGAGATTTAAAGCTTTGCTACAAAATTCTCATTAGTAACTTGCGTGGGCGCCGGCGAAGAGGAGCTGACATGCAAACATTCCGAGAGGTACGGGAGAAACGTGCTGTGGCATATCGCAGCAACTGCTGACAACTCGGTCGTTGTAGCGCTGCTTTCTTTTTGTTTAAATTCAAAGCGACAATAATTAATAGTCGTTAAACCGATTTTGCCCTTTCATCACATGCACGTTCGATAAGGCGTGTCCAATTAATTTATAAGTGTGTCGGGAATGTGCTCGAGGTTTCCTCGGGGGATCCAAGATTCATCGAATTCCTACGATAGAGACTGTCGTCGGATATTCAGAGGGAAAATGCAGCATCTATGCGTGGAACTTTGTTTAGCTTGATTAGTTTAGGTTTAGAGGATACATAAGTGCTATGACTCTCTACGAGTGGTGTTATATCTGTGAGCACGTTCTCATAGAGGCACTTGTTTTTACGGTATTAAAACGTAAAAAATACATTTGCTTTAGCGTATGCTTGTATATATGGCTTCCCGTAGGCGAATGGTAACAACCGTCATCATCTTGTCACTCGTTGCAACTCAACCTACGCAAACGTTCGCTAAGCACTCCTTGCGTTAGCTGACCGCGCAGTGCTGACCGCGCACCATCAAGCTACCATAGAGCCATCACACCACCGCACTCGTCTCGTCGTCTGTTTCTCATACATCAGTGTTTCCCTTAATACAACAGCTAAGTTTCCTATGTCCACTAGGCGTGGTAATCTTCTAACGGTCAACTGTTTCTGTCAGCGGGTCGTGCCCCTCATGGTTTTCAATATTGTTTACGCACAGAACTCTTAACATTTATCGTTGTAGTCGCTGCAATCGCCCCTTTAACTGAAAATGTTTACCGCTTCTTCCAAGCTTCTCCGTCCGGTTTTCGCTTCCTCGGACTTTACGAAGACTGGGCCTACCTCTGCCGCCGTCCACGTGTTCTGGGTCCTCAAAGCTCTAGGCTCGGTTCCTTTATCTGTAACTACTCTAGGCATACTCCATAAGCGGAGCATGCCTGGCATAGTGTTGGCTGCATGCCCATCTAGAGGGTAGATTTCCACTACTTTCCTAGCCAGACTTTCCGGAAGAGATGCAAAGTCGGCACTCGCCGGTGTCACTTGCAGCAGTCTCTTGCTACTTTGTGGCATTGTGTCGACTAAATTAAGACGGATATCAATATAAACAAAATTGTCAGTGTGATTTATATCAATCTTCACCAATGATGCTAAAAATAGTTTCCGTTGACCCCACTACTGAAACCTTAATGAAAATACACATATGCAAACGGACTTGCGTATTCGTATGCGAACTGGCGCTGCCGCCGCTTTTCCAGTAAATATCGCGCACAGGAAAAATTAGCGCGGAAACGTGCTGTTTAGTGATTCAACCTGTGGGCAGAGTGCCCCATCGTGTCTGCAGCAGAAGGCCTGACAATGGCTCAGACATTTTAGGAACTGACTGCTGATAACCCGTCGACGCACAACCGTCAACGGATTTGTGATTCGGGTCTGTAAGTTTCACATGCAACATCGTGGAATCCGTGTACGGCAGAGAAATTTCATTCACGATGTGAATCGGTTGATTGATGACGACTGAAATCTGAAATAAACTGACCAAGCGTTATAGTTCAATGTGTCAGATACGAAAAACTCTGGATCCACTTATTAGCCACCTTTTTATTCTCCCACTTGCAGATAAATTGCTTGCAAGTCTCTGTTTCCGGGAGGAATCGTGTCACTTAATGAGTAATAGGATGTACCTGCCGAAAGATAGACGAGGCAATTCCTGCATAAGGGTTGACGATTATGCATTCGTTTCCGAAATGCCGGCCTCGTCCTGTCCAGCGAGTCCATCTGCTGCCGAGTAAGATGTGATCATGTGACTACTCGCGTGCCGCAGGATGCGAAGAGTCAAACGAATGTTAGCGCTCTCTTAAGAGAAATGGATTGCGGCTTGTGCATTTTGTGTGCATACCAATGGGCTTGTGCATACCAAGAGAGGCCACTAGTGCATTTTCACACGGTCTACGATACGCCGCGCAAAGTTCCACCCAGTAGTTTGCATTGTGACATTGAGGTACTTGTAATAGATCGCGTACCTGAGCTTCCTTGATGAAAGGATTAGCTTATCTGTGTCAGCAGATGTCCTGCCACCTCGGCGAAACTTAATGGCTTTGATTTCACTCAACGTATTATGTAGTCCAATGCGCTCGACGTCAATGGCAAGAGCCTCACAATCTACCGTTGCACTTGGAGGTATAGGGTCTTCTGCAAGAATCAGGTTGCCGGCATCCATTAGCGCTTGTAGCAGTTTCCGGCTGCCCTCGACCACCATCGGCAGATCAGCAATCAGCACGATTTCCGCAACGCCGTCACCAGTAAAGATAGGTTTGCTATAGAGGATGATCACCTCTATCTATCGATCCTTTGTGGCTGAGGCAAAGCAGTTGCAGTTCGCTGGTGGTACCGCTTTGTTTTTCGTGGATCAGTGAGGGCTTGCAACTTCACATACTGCGGAAGCAGCAGCGATCAGGAAATTCCTTTAGCAATCCACTCGCAACACCGGGTAAGCGAGAATACCAAGTGTTTATTCACACACACACACACACACACAGACTTACAAACAGGAGCGGCATATAGGCGCGTCCCCACTGCTACATACGTCTATCATGACGGCTACCGTAGGCGTCTTTGCCCGCTACCGGTATTACTCCTGCTTTTATCTCAATTTGCACGCTACCGTGCCAGGTCAACTACTATTAGTGTGAACATTCTACACAGTACCCCACCACCATTGCGTCTAGCGTGGTGGTGGTGGTGGTGGTGGGGTACTGTGCCTAGGATCGACTATCATTTTGAAACGATAGCAGTGTTCGAAGCAGCAGCGGCAGCAGCAGCAGCAGCCCGTCACCCCATGACCGTCAGTCAGTCAGTGCAGCCAATCGGTCACGCCCATCGTGACCGTCATTAATGACGTTGTCTTTGTCCGCACCATCAGTGTCACGATTACGACCCCCACCGTCATCATCATTATCATCATCATCATATATCGTCATCATAATCATTATCGTCATCATCATAATCATCAATACCACCATCATTACCACCATCACCACCAGCCCTAGAGCAGCCTCAACATCATCAGCAGCAACCACCATCACCCTCAACGTTACCATCCTCGACAAGTCCCCAGACAACAACGACGACGACGACGAAGACGACGAAGACGACGTGTAGCTCACCATTAGCAGCCGCCACGACCGATCTGCGACTACCGGCTACCCCATCCCCCCTGGCCAAGGGCTCTGCACGTCGTCCTGTATAGATATTATCACCATCGCCATAATCATTGCCGGCCATCGGGACATTGATGTCGGTGTCGTTGTTGCTGTCGTTAATGTCGTTGTCGGTGTCTGTTGTCGTTGTTGTTGTTGTTCTTGTTGTTGCTGTACGTGTATTTGTCGTCGCCGTCTATGGTTTGCGATCGTCACCCACCGGCTGGCCAGCCAGTTTACTATCATTTGTCTCTTATTCATCTAATGCTATTACTTCAGCTCACCCATCCCGCTAACCGCGTTCGTTCCCTTTATTCCTTCTCTCTCCGTCGCCATTCCCCGGTGCCGGTCCGGTTTGCATGCTCATACGTGTATTGAGATTGGGGGCGACAGGAACCGTGGTAGCGACTCTCATAAGCGCGTTCAACTGGCCATCGTCAGTAGTATCATGAATCGGTCGCAGTGCTAATAGGAGTAGTAGCGACAAAGACGAAATAAGTATCAAACGGTTGGGTTTTTGTTGTTGTGGAGGTTGTTGTTTTACGCCCAGCTTGCCTACGAATACAAATTCGATTGTTAAACAATTTGCACGATTAGCTGTCGTCTGTCCGTGTTTATGTCGGGACTTCCTAGACTCGATGACGTACTTTATTAAGACACACGCGGCCACCGAACGCGGTTAGTAACGTTTATCTAGCTGTACGGGTCAAGTGTCGCTCTTCCGCAAACGGTCGAATACCTCCCATCCTCAGACCAAATTTTGAAGCTCCTAACTAGCCGACAATTGACGAGAATGTTTATGTTTGTCCACCTAGAAGGCAAGTATTTCACGTTTAGTTGAGTAAATAATAATAATAAAATCACCTGGCTAAGGCACAATATTTACTGCGCTGGTAGGTACTGTATAGAATAGTGCAGCCTAAAACATGTTTACTGTGCTGTTAGTTATAGTTACTTGTATATGGCAACATTAGACACACTCTTATACAATTAATCACTTAGTGCGTAACTGGCAAGGCTTCATAACTTGGTTCTCCCCCAACCTTACTTTATGTTCATTTTTCGAAGCCTTGCTTCTTTATTGGGGAAACCCGCAATGTTGCTGACACGAGTGGGACCACACCAAAAAAGGTCTATTCGTGCGGCCTCGTAGGATAGCAATGCAAGCAAAGCAAGTGCTTACAGGTGCTCTGTCGTGTTTGAGGTATCTGGCACCTAAGCGAGTGCGTGTAGTTGAAAGGGAATTAGGTCTTACCCAATCCCCTTTTAACTTATTCGTTTTTTGTACATGATCGCCCAGTTTTATCTTTTCCTTCCTTCTTTTTGTTTTTGGCCACTCTCATCGTGAGATTCTTCTTATTTAATCGATCTATTTGCATCTGTGCTTGTCTCAGTCCTCTCTGTTCCTTTCTGCGTAATCTTTCCTGTTGGTCACCAATACACCTCAGTTGGCTCATTCACACCGTAGTAGATCTCTATTCATCATGGATTATCTTCTTTTTCACGTTGTTGTTGTTGCCGTTTGACGTTTGTTCGCATTATCCGCTAAGCAAGCGATCACTAGTTACCGGCAAGAAGATGTAGTACGTATATGAAGACGGCAATGGCCCAGCCAGTGTGGCTGAGCACATATATAGTTCCACCTCTAGTTTCCTGTTCGCATAACAGTAGTAGGCTAAGCGCACTCCAGGCCAAGTTAATCTGAAGAGGCCTGACTCGCCGGGAGACTCGCCGGACAGTTGGCTCTACTGACGGCCCACTTTGCGGCTGCCGCTCCGCTGTTATCGCTGCTGATTGTTCTAAATTCCTACAAGGCCACAACTACCATTATCTTCATTATTTCTACGATCTCTGACCTCATAACTACTCGGTCTGGCTTTCTATGTAGTTACGGCGGGTGGCATCAGTACCCGAGGGGAAGGACCACTTCCGATTGGACAAGAAACGACACCTCTTCACCCCACTCCCGTAGACAGCAGCAATTTAAAAGGCTAAGCTTTGTAAAAACCAAACACGAAATAGCAAATACATATAGTCGAGATACCGTCGTCGAATGCGACAATTTAGACCTATAACCTTGATCAATACTATTTTTTTAAAAAGTAGCAAACAAATATTCGTCCAACAATATAGTAATTAGCGTAAGTGGAAACGAGGTGTACAGATAGTGGTCAAGTAGGCAAGTCTAAGGCAAATCGCTCAAAAATCTGCGAAGCTAGGCATGATACTCTAGAAACCTGTGCAGGAATGCCCTCGACATTTTACAAGAGACACGCAAATTATAACTTGTGTTACACTTAATTCCTGACAACTCAATATACCCTTGGGCTACACTGATATGATGCCTAAAATACACTTGGCACACTTCTCCTCTGGCTATCTAGTTGGCAAGCATGAAAGAAACAAAGGACAGACAGACAGGCAGACATACAGTGGTGTCCGGTATAATCTGTCGACGATACAGGGTCGAAGGGCCACACACGGCCGGTTGGTAAATAGACACATTGCCCTGCCCACTTATCGCATTTTTATAGTAGCAGCATCTGATGTGGGTTCGTAGCTGTGTTTTTAGCCGCCGACAGACCTAACGACCGACCTGCAAACCGTATGCCGTCCAAGGTGTCCACAATCCCATAGAGCCATCGTAGTACCTAAGTCCGTCCCTCCCTCCCTCCCTCCCTTTCGTTCTCTGTTCGTCTCGTCGGCCCTCTTTAGAGACACTGCCCTTCTTCTGGACGTTTCCGTTGGTAAGGTCGAGAAAGAAGATTGCGGCATTTTTCGTTTGACCTTACCTCGTGAGGCCGGCGCGTCAAGAAAGCGGCGTTGGAAAGACACTGCAGTAGCAGTGGAGCGAGCGGTGGTTGTAGCGTCGAGAAAAATGGTTTTAAACCAGTGGCGCAGGCGAACGACGGTAGTCTGTTTCGTTCCCTACACGATCCCCCATCATCTGGCCGCCGTTTCGCGCTAAACGCCATAGGAGTTAATTCCAGGGGGGGCCCCCGGCTACCACTATTGGCCCACTTAGGGTGTGGCGGGCAGGCGTACGGACGGCCGCCAGTTGGGCCAGCGATGGGTGTGGATGAGGAGCGTAGTGGGGTAGGATTGAGATATTTGGTGAGCTGAGACTTCAGGACCCCTGTACTCCTCCTACCGCTACTCTTCCACTGCTACTATGGGCTCCGTGCTACTATGAGTGAGTTTTTGTCGTGAGGGTCGTCGCAACCGCCGCCGCCCCCGCCGCATTCGTCGTTGTTGTTATCTTCTTCTTTTTTCGTTTTTTCCTCTGTTTTCCTTGGCCATTTCTTCACTTCCTTTCACTTCTTCTTTTCCTCTGCGGTCGGGGGGAAGGGGGGTTAAGCCAACCCCCTGGCTTTCAAGGGTTGCCACCGGATGGCTGCCTGCTGCCATCACTACCACCACTACTACCCCCAACGCCGTAGCAGCGGTAGCGCCAACTGATGAAGGCTGAGGCGAGGCAGACCACGCACGAGGTTCGTAGTCGTTTCGCGACGTGAAGTTAAGTCGTGAGGCTGTCGTCGATGAGGCTGCAGTCGCTGCGGTCGCACCACCCCGCACGCGCTCTATCTCACTATGCTTGCGCGGCAGCGACGAAGAAAGGTCTGTGTGAGTTTAGTTATCATGAGGGCGGGAGCGAGAGAGCAGACTAGTGATGATGCGATTGACTGCCTATTGAGTCGACGCAAAACGGCTACGGGCCCAAGATGAGCCGGCAGCACGCCATCGCTCGTCAAGCGGCTACCCCAATCTGTTTACTAGTCTAACGACAACGACTGACTTTTTCTACGTTTCCCTCGGCTACTACAGCGTCTGCGAAGACAACAACCGCTCAAGCGGTCGCTACTCGTACTACTATGGATGCTACTACAGCTGCTGCGTCGGCCTGCTGCTGCTGCTGGTGCTGCTGCTGCAAGGAGTAACATTAGTTCGGTAAAAGCGCTATGTTGGAATCGTCGCGAGCAGCTTTGTCAAAGGCAAACATGCAACGAGATGCAGCGAGGTGAGAGACGTACTGAAGCAGTACCGGTCATTCGTTCGTGTCGTTGCACACCGAATTCAATGAGTACGTCGCTTGATTTTCCCCCTCTTTTTCCTTAGCCAAATTACCTTAGGTTGTTTCGTTTTGCGTTCGTTGCAGACCTGTGCAGACTGACAGAAAGCCAGTGTATCTGCTCGGGTCTATGTGTCTGTCGGTGGCCATTGCTCAAGCCCTTGCACCCCCGGCACAGCTCCGGATGAGACTGATGCAGTAGCAGCGTTAGGGGATGCAGTAGCAGCGTTAGGAGGCGCGGTAGCAGCAATGGAGTATCTTTCTCAGCTGGCTCAGCTAAGTGTACGCAACGATGTGTTTTGTCCAGCGGGATCAAGAACAGAAAAGAGTCGCCGCTTCGTATCTCCTGTCTATCACAACGACGACGGCTTCGGCGGCGGCCGTGGGACAGAACGAAAAAGATCAGGACGAGATCTAAGCCTGCTGTCGCAGTGTGATAGACGGCCGGCGACGGTGAGCCTAGGTTTTAGGGTAGTCAGGTTGGTGGGCCAGATGACACCGGTGGGCCTGACCGAATGCCGGCCGACGCGGCCTGCCCGCACTTTCTGCCTACTAGCAAGTTCCGTTACCGTGGTAGCTACTGTCGGTGGGAGCCGGTCCCTCTAAGGCAAGCTCTCTCTCGCAGGCCAAAATTGCAAACATGGGAAGAAGGACAGACAGTCTACAGGCTTGTAGCCGGCTAGCACTCCGAAGAGGACCAGATGTCATCACCACCTCCTGCGAAGAAACTATGTGTCTATAGAGCACCGAAACTTCCAAAAAGGCCCGAGACGGACTGGACGGGAAACGATGACTCAAAACCGAAGATGATGGGAGACACTACGTCAACCTCAGCAGGGCACACGAGGAGTCATTCTGTCTACTCCGAAAGACTGTGAGATGGCATGGGCCGCGACGGTAACAACGCTGGAAGTGGTAGACGGCGGAGCGGAGCTACCAGGGGGTAACTCTAGGGAGGAACACAAGAAGAATGTAGTAGAAAGAGATCCCGTGATGAGGCTAGTGTGATTAGTTTTTCGCTCTAGAAGAGAGTTAGCATACAGCGAGATAATGTGTGGCGAGTCAAAACGGTTCACTTCAATGTTGTCCGCCAAAATGCATCCTTAATAGAGGCGTCGCGCTTGCAATGTTTTGTGAAACCTATGCTCCTAACTGAAAGCCTGGTAAACCACGATAGGGGTAATGCCTAACGGGACAGAACTCGCCAAAGGCATTGCGGTACTAATGCGCTTTATTTTTTTCTGAAGTCTCTCCTGACGAAACGCGATCTGCGCATCTAGATGAAGTTAGTACAGCATTAACAATTCCTATTCTCATTACCCTATGTGTCTGCAATGGTTATATTCGCAAATGAGGGGGAGGCTGTGCGGTATATACGTACATCCTACTCTGTTTTTCTTGTCCCCGGCGGCTGTTTTAGTCGCATTTATGTAACTTAGGGATCTGCGTTGTTTTAAAGGAATGCTGCTCTATAAAAAGTTGCGTCTTTGGCCTGCACTGGCCGCGCGACGGTTTGAGTCCGTAGTGTATGACTGGCAGAACGGTGTCATGCACGGTTCGCCCTCTCTATGAATCAGACCGATCAGCCGATTTTTGTTGGGAAAGAGAGTGATGCAAAGTCCCTGTGGCACGTCGGGATGCTATAGAAGTGTAACGTGGCAGCTAAATTGTTTGTAAATAAGTTTCAAAGACAGTGGCAAAACGTGGTCTTGGGTCAATGAGTGGCGACAAGAAAATGGCTAGACTCAATGAAGCGTTGGTGCTTCGCGGCATTGCATGCTGTCTCAGGGAGTTATGCTCGCGACTTTTGAGGGCCTCGGACGGCAGATGCTATACCATCGTAGCAGCTTAACTATTTCTGCAGCTACCACGATCATTACCTCTACAATAGCACAAACAGTACTTTCAACAATCGCAAGGCAAAACGATCCACAATTGTGGTTGAAAGTTCGTCTTCAAGGCTTTAAGAAAGGGGTTCGTATGGGGGAGGGGATTGGCCTAGCAAGCTGACGGGTCCGTATGTCAAAGACGGCTGGTGGGTGTGGGAGCGGGGGCATCGGGTCCGCATATCAGAAGAAAAGCGTTGCGCCGGTGCACCCTGGTCGAGCGTTCGCTATCGTACTTAAAACGGACTAGAGCTCCCACGGGCGATATGTCCAACTGCAGTTTCTACGGTCCTGTCGTTTTTGGCCTATCGGCCTACGAGAGTAGTCGGTTTGTGTTTGGCCACATGGCAAGTCGCCGGCTGAGACGTTTTTACTTCGTTCTACGGCACGCCCCTCGATGGAAAGTTTCCCTTAGTACAGCTATCGGGACCAGCCTAAGTCTCCTTTGCCATCGCAAAAGACGTTGACGATGTCTTCCCGTGGGAAGGCCCTGCATCACAGCCGCCAAGAAACGGGGCCGCCACGCAAGACCAACAGCGAGGTTAAAAGCGATGTGGCATTAGGTGAAGCCTGCCGTTTTATCACCTGACCTTCTCAACGTCCTGGCCTTCTATACATCTCTCCGACATCTTCTAGTGTCTACCTTTCTGTGCTGCCGTCCCTGTTCTAGAGGTACACGAGTAAGCAAAATAGTACGATATCATGATGACTCACAAACACGTGGTTAGGTCTAAGCAAGGTTTGCAACGGTAATGTCAACAAGCATTCGGTTCATATTTTACGAAGGCTCAATATGGGTCGCATGGAAGCAACTGGGGTCGTCTTAGGCTAACAGGCAAAAACTGCGTTTTGGAAAAGAAAGTTAAGCAATTATCTGAGTTACGTTACGGCTCGCAACGAGACGAGGCCCATAAAAGGGCTGCTATGTAAGGCAAAACCAGTAACTCTCATTGTGTAAACGATTTTCTTCTACGAAAGTATTTCACTTAATAACCTCAAATAACAGCGACCGTTGAGAATGATTCATATATGTTATACTGGTGTATGTATATGAATAAACGCAGGCAAGTTGACGCGCTTCTACCCTTGGGCATGTACTCGTATCTAACAACTAGACATTATAGAGCTTAAGTATATTGCTGATCATGAAGGATAATGTCAACAAGTGATGAGCATACTTGCATCTGACGTCTGAACGTGGCAGTATACATGCAGGTTTAAGTCTCTTTCTGTGAACAACTTATAGGCTTCGTGTGGGGAGGGGAGTAGAGACACTGTTATGTAGAATGATACTCTAAATAGCGCACGTTGTGATCTGTGATGAGCAAACGACTATAGCAGTGGAAGCAGTTGCCGATGCCCTAAAGAACGGATTGTTGCTTCACTGCGATAGTGGCGGTGGCTTAGACGGCTAACGCACCGTTCGAAAAGGGGCGTTGCCATGGCAACCACAGTTAGCAAAACATCGCTAGTTCGAGCCCTGGCCGTGCTAGTTGAATTTGTTGGACGTGGTTGTCATTGCCTTGCTGCTGCTGCATACCTCTGCTGGAGAAAGCCTATATACAAGCTTACATACCTCTGCTGGAGAAAGCCTATATAATTCCAGTACTATAACGCAATGACATAGATAGATGCATTTAGACGATATCGTGCCACAAGCAACTTAGCTTATTTACGAGCGTCTAAAATGTGGTTGTCAGAGCGTTAAAAAAACAAAAAACAAAACAAGGTCAATTTTGGTGACGTTCTTTTCCCTCTACGCGCTCGCCGAAGGCACAGGCGCAATATATTAGCACTATAATTAAAGCATTTCCGCAGCTAGCAGTAGTCCCGTCGAAATTTCTCACCAAAAGCGTGGGCGAGCGCCAGTTTCAACTGACCGTCGACCGAAAGGCCATACACGCCTGTAGCACTCAAGTGAGTTGCTCCGTCTGCTTGTTGTCCACCCACCCTTTCGATTTGGTACGCCAGTAGCGCGGCTCCGACTACATCTGCTTCTACGCTGTACAGCGTTGTTATGCATGCGTTATGGGTCACTAACCTCTCTCTCTCTCTCAGTAGTGACCCGGAACGCAGGCACAGACGCTCAAACTTTAGCAAGCAACCCCCACCGCGCGTCCGCCATAACGTTCGTCGTACGTCGTACGACGTACGTTCATGGGGACTTGGGCTGTGCGCAGACATTGCAGTCGGTGGTCGACCCTAGCTGCAATGTGGGCCCCGCTTCCTCTAATTAGCGCGCAGGAGGGCAAGTTCCGTCGCGTAATTCATTATTCCCAGCCACAACTGTGGCCACCCTCATCGTTGCTGTTGTTGTTGTTGTCGTCGTTGCGGTTGTTGCTGTAGTTGCGGTTGTTGCTGTTGTAGTTGCTGTAGTTGCGGTTGTTGCTGTTGTTGTTGTTGTTACTGCTGTTGTTGCGATTGTTGTTGCTGCACAGTTGCCGTGGTCGTCAATGGGCGGCAGCTCGGTGAGGAGCTGAGGTGGTGGTGGTGGTGGTGGTGATGGTGGTGGCAACTTCTACTTGTCACCTGGAATGAGCTTGTCCGAACAGAGCGGCCGCTCACTACCTGATAGATACGCGTATGACTGACGCATCCGCTCGACCCTAATATACAGACGAGTGCTGGCAAACTTTGCCGTTTCCTACCCAACCGCCCAACTCGGTCTCGACCTATCTTTCTCTCCCTCTCTCTCTCGCTTAACTCTCCGTTGCTTTCTGTTCCTTTTGCGCTTTGTTCTGTCAGCGGTCGGTCTCCAGCATGACGGTGCTCATTGAATCGTCTTGGTCGTCTTTTGCAGGCGGTGCTAGGCTCTCTCTCTCTCTCTGAGGTTTCCGCTCTTGGGTCACGCCTCCCTAGTTTACCTTCTACTTGCTACGACACTTGACGTCCACAGTTTCTTGCGGCTGCTGCTGCAGCTGCCGCTGCCGCTGCTCGAAGTAGGAGCTGAAACGACGCAGCTATGCGACCAATCCTGCATCACTGATTTCTCTCTATACCAAGTGTATTGGCTTTAATTAGACTAAAGAGCGTCCGTCGTCGTAGATTGTGATGCCAGGCCTGACACATAGTCTGCTGATAGTTGGGATACCATAATTGCAGTTGTAGTTGTTGTAGGTTTGTCGAGCCTGGTGGCGTGGTAAGTTAAGTCTGCGCCTCGCAACCGGAGGAGACACATAGGTAGGTGCGCGGGTTCGAGCCCCACCGGGGCACATTTGTATTTATGGGGGTCCGTCTATAAAGCAATGTGAAAAACAGTTCCGTGGACGTTAACTCTTGGCTGAGGGTCAGCCCAAAAACTTACTAGCTGTTGTAGGTTTCATATTTGTTTACTGTAATTATCGTCATGTGTGTCAATTGTAATTGTGTGTAATGCTTATTTGAACCAAGCGAAGTGAATTAACATTGCACAATTCAATAACATTCGTTGCGTGATTCATAGAACCACAAATTCGTTTTACTTCGTGCGAACGTCAATCTGCGATAGATCCTGAACAGATCGACCGATATGCGAGCTATGTTTGTTTGGTTGGTTGTATGCACAATTCAGGGTCATTTACAAGAGTGATCTTCTAAATAAGTTAGTTTTCTAAACACTATTTAATTGCACGATCCAACATAACGGAATTGCGGTAAATATTATTATAGGGAGATAGTAAAATTTAATATCATTATTATATTTTCTCGAGTTATACGAGTACCATCAGACATATTGTGTGAAGTGATCGTTTGTCTATTACCACTTTAGTCATTACTTCTATTACGGCTTGTCTCATGGTTTATTTATTTCATTTACTGTGGCTTTAACAACGGCGCTTGGTGTGCATCATGCATTTTACCAGGTAATTTCTATAAAAAAAAAAAAGATAAGCAAAACGCTTACCTAAAAGGTGCCCTACAACTACGCTTGAAGCTATATAGGCAGATTGGATCTACTGCAGTGAGTGTGCATGCGAACCGATGCGACCTCGACTACGAACGAGTTTAAGCGCGGTATCGTGGTTCGACAAGGTTATCTAGTTTTAGTGCCCTGCCCCCTTATTTCTGCC
>QVRM01001598.1:152500-387267 GCA_003439945.1 Dermanyssus gallinae
GCCTCTTTCGCAATGCTTCATATTATCTTTGGAAAAGTTTCAGTTAGCCACTTAAATTATTTTATATCAATTTTAAACTGCTTACTTGACCCTGCCCACCACTTATCATTCTATTGTACCCAGCTTTTGGAAATAACCCAGGACTGGGCTGAGTTTATAAGTGCTCGAAGAACGTTTCACTGCGTTTATTTTGACCAAAAAAGAGCGTACTTCATTTTCTTCAGCTCCGCAAAGCGGAACGTCTGGGTATCCACATCGGTACAATGCAATATGGGTGAGTGTTTTTAGCGACCTCTACGTTCAAGTAAATATTGGTGATAAACTAAGTCGACTTCATCCTACATTATCTGGTGTGCTTGAAGGGGGGTGTTTATCCTTCATTTGTATACGATTTTTGCTTTAGACGTAAATAAGTACCTGCCATCTTACGTAAAAAATCTTGAGTATGTAGAATACTTAAAACATCATTATCATGTTTTCACAAGTGACTCCTATGCTGTTCTGCAGTCGGTCGCCGCATCGGCATCATTCAACGGTGGTCTGAAATTGGCATGGTTTTCTTACTTCCTAAATGCGTAGTATTCAGAAGCTCCATCTGACTAACTATGGAAAGTTAGTGAAAGGCGCCCAAGACGTGTTCCTGACACGCCTGCGGTTCAAGCGCCCGCGAAGAGTGTCAGCTAATATTGTTCCTAGTATAGACTCGTTTTTCGAGCAAGGCAACATATTTCTCCGCGTCAACTAGCAAAATGCGAATTGGTAGAACGCTTTTGATGTACGCTCCAACAACCTTGAAAGCCAGGAGTGATCCATCACTTCAAAAGTCGTGGCCCGTTTCGAGTTCGTAAACGGCTTGAAAACATACACATACTTGGCCATGATAAGTTGTAGCACACACCCTTCTTATATGCTAATAAAGGTGATTTTATAATGTTAAGATTGAAATGATTGGCGGCACAGCGATGACGCAGTCTATCGTAGGCCTTGGTAAATTATTACAATACGGTAATAAAAACGCACCCAGAGCACCCAATACATCGAGCGGACATCGAGCCTGAATATCAGCGCAGCGCCCTTTATGCTGGCTTGCCAATATATTACAATTTTGACAAACGCTGCAAAAAGCAAACAACAACATTTTGTTGGTCCCTCGGGTACTTGTACTCTTGTCGCAGTTCAAGCCCACGTCGGGCCTTCTTTACTCTTGTTTTGGCTCCACCGCTCTGCCTGCCTGTATAAGTCATGAGTGATACGCCGTTCTTTGAAGCGGCCCCTCAATGGTCTTGTTTGAGGGACAAACGCGTTTTTGTTGGCAACTCCAGCCAATCCTTGTACAACGAAACTATTGCCCAGGGCGCAAATAAGGCACACATGTCCTTCTCTCTACAGCTGCGTCCTGCCCATAGGAGATGCTCGTTTGAAGTCCCCGGCCCGAGCGTTGTTTAGTCATAGCGTTATTTTGTCTATGTTAGTCACGAATATTCTTATAGTAGGCGGTGCACCCAAATGGCACATGCACAACAACTAAGAATTAGAGTGGCATCTTTTAAGGTGGTATGACGCAAACGCCCTCCCTGTCCGCCTCTCATTACTGAGATTATGAGTGATGTACGTGTTCATTACCTCTGCTAGTTACCACTAATATTAGTTGCCAAGGTGTGACGTAGGCGCTATAAAAGGTAGAATCCAACTCGATTTGAACTCGACACTTAAATACAGAGGGCCACATTCTTGAACATGCTTAAATGTCTGCTAGTACGTTAAGACTTAAATACATTCATGCTGTAAGTTTCAATGCCTTAACAGCGCCTAGAACATGTGCGTGACAGTCCCCAAGACAATGGAGACCCCCATGCCTCTTGGCAAATAGTAAATCGCATACACCGCAACTAAGACAAAAATAAGCAAAACATGTAAACGCGACGATGATAGCAACACTAATAAAAGTAGCTATAATGCTGTTTTTTTCTCATTATTTAGATATTTAATCAAAGTAGCTATAATGCTGTTTTTTTCTCATTATTTAGATATTAAAGCCTTCCGTAATAATCATTGGCATATCAAGGAACAAATCATAATAATCCCAGCACGCAGTATAGTCTATATATATTGTGCACTGATATCTGACAGACATTCTACGAAGATACTACAGTTATCTTCTGTTATTTCAGCAAAAAGACGCCCTATAGCTTTTACACAGGCACTAGCGCCAATTAAATACAACATCTTGTTATAGAGAACTAGCTGGGCCGAAAATATTGTTAACAATAAGAATGTATGCAACAGGTTTGGAACGTAAACGTATACAAGAAAATGAGACCGTTTACTCAAACTTTCCCCTGCAATGCTTTAAAAGCGGTCCTACTCATTTGTCCCAAATCATTGTTGACTGCATGGATGTCAGCCTCCTTATGCATAATAGCTTGGCCACATACCCTTTCGAGAAAGCAAGTTCACGTAGGCCACACGTCACATGAACTTTGACGATAACTTGTCCGTTAAACGTATATTTAAAACCGGCATAGCATACCTTGAACATAAAATATTTTATGCCATTTTCCGCGACAAATTGAACCACGTCACCAATAGCCGCCTGTGGCAATTGCCGCGATTTGTTAATAGCATACACAGTTGGGTGGGCAGAGACTGAGACCAGCAGCAGAATCCACACAGGAGGAACGGCAAAATAGGGCGATGATCCACGTTTAGGAACAGCCAACAACGAGGTCCGACGTTTTGATGCGTCGTTCGATCTAGACCTACAGTTGAAATGATAGTGCAATTAGGTCCGCTTTTTGGCATTAAGGTCCGCCCGCATTCGGCGCTGGCTTCTAGTTAGCTTCTACAACCGCTGCCCTAGACAACTGTTATCGCCGTTTCTAGTCGTTGCATGGTTTACTTTCGCTAACTTGCTGGCTGGCTGCGAACCGACAAGGTCTGAAGGCCGTGAGACAACTGTGTCTGCCGATATGTTTTTCTGCGTAGGAAAAAAGACGCCTCCCTCCGCAAATTTGGCCTCTCTGTGTCATGCACAGTCGCATCCCCACTTACTACAACGACTAGGCTCCCACCGCTAGCAACGGCGGAATTCATCGTGTTGTGTTGGAGACGCACAGGGGACGTGATCCTACCGTGGACTCAAACGTAATGCAACCAGAAAAATACGTATACGTACACACACACATATTAGAGTCTAGAGTGGAAGACGACGCATGAGAGATGACCCTCCCTCCCTTCCTTTGCCTGTACAGCAAGTGCCGTCCGACAATTTCTCGTTGTTCGCAACCTCAACAGCTGCATAGGGAGCAGCCGAACAGCTCCGGCATGTGGGTGGTCAGCGTTCATTTTTGCTGTCGTTAGTTAGTAGTCGTAATCGTAGAAGCAGAAGGGGTAGCAGAATACACGCCCGTACCATGGCATCTCTGTCCGTGCTTGTGCACCATGCATGCAAAGAGCCCGGCACCCTTGGCAGAAGTATGGGCAGCCATCTCGAGCAATGAGTAGTAGTGTGCCCGCTGCGCTGGGCTGTCGCTAACAAGCTGTCTGTATCCGCTCCACCCTCCCGTTGCCTAAAGCACGCGCCTTATAGCAGGCACTTTGTAGGGTTTGGTGGCCCCTATAAGTCAGAGCAAGCCCACAAGGTACGATTCTAAACGGCGACGGGACAATCCCACATTTGACATCTAAGAAGAGCTGTCCTAACCATGTCAGGACTCGCCGCCCCCCCCTCGCGCCCATTCTTTGCTCCAGGGGTAGCCGCTCAAGGAGTAGTGTGTGGAGAGGATTTCACGTAGCCGCAAGCCGATGTCCGCCTGACCTACATTGCTGAGTCGGATTACGCCTGCTTTCGGTAGCGGTATTATAGAGAGGAAGCAGTATGAGTCGTTCACCTAGCCGCGGCCGTGAGGGGTTTGGTGGTAGAGAGGATGTGTTTTGTCGAACACTCGGGCACTTCGTCGCAGCCACTATCGACACTAGGGAGGTGCTTATACGTCTCCCAATCCGCTTTGTTTCTTTACATAAAGAAGCAAAAAAAGAGCTAGACAAGTTCTAATAGTACAAGCTTAGAGGTAGTATATATATATATTTATTTTTTATTTTATTTTTTGGTATGTATACCTAAATACAGATGTCATCTTTTTATACTAGGGTCACCTGGAGCGACAGAATTAACGAGCATGGTGAGATTTTTTTCTCAGCAGTTCCTATGGCAGCATGGCCGCTGATTTTTAGCGGTATGGTTTGTAATCTATTCTAATTGAGCAGCGCTGAAAGAAAATTGGATTAACAACGGGAATCGAACCGACTACATCCCGGCAGGTGACACCCATGACAAGGACACTTGTCTCCTAGACGGCACCGCCACCTAGTATATAGATTGTGTTAAAAATACTCTTTAATATTTAAAGTAGCACACAAACTAAGAGTGTTTAGGATATTTAGCAAAAAGTGTATTGAAACACAATATTCACCAAAAAACTGTTTGGTTTTAACAAACTTGAGCACTTTTGTACATACATCAGACTCAATTAAGGCAGTGCACGCATTCACGTTAGATTTGTTTTGCTCGATGGTGGTCGAATTATTGGCGTATACTTTACTTTTAAAAAAAAACACATGCAAGGTCTAACGGCACTAAATTGCAAGATCTAGGAGGTCAGAGAATATCCCCGTTGCTTGAGAATACGCGTGTAGAACACTTCATCCTCAAAAGCTCAATTGTCTCGCCAGCTGTGTGGAACCATCTCGTTGGAGCGAAACTTTATTCGCATCGGTTTCATCAAATTCGGTTGCAGGGCAATTAAGGATCATGCTGCGATCACGCTCGCCATTCACCACGGAGTGAAACAAATAGGGCCTAATAATTCCTTTATACCAGAGGCCGCGCCGAGCTGCCACATACGGCACATGTCTTTGCGAATCACGTAAGGGTTCCCTGTTGTCCAGATGCGACAGTACATTTGCACTTCCATTCCGCTAGAAATGGGCTTTGTATCACGCTGCATCATTTCGGAGGCCCAATTGGTGATGTTTAGCCGTCCCTGATGGCCCGTTGGCTGGAGCCAACGTTGTGAGCCTAATCTAATTTCGATACATAGCTTAATCCGACCACCAAACACACCAGATGCGCGAAAGACCCAGTTGATAGGCGCGCCGCCGAACCGACGCGGGACAATTCGGGACATTGTTTCACACTGTCGGCTTTAGCGGCGATATTTTCCTCCGAGTGAGCACTCCGTGGTCTCTTGCACGGTTTGGCACATCACGTACCTGCGGCATCTGCCGTGCAACTTGCAACCTCTTGCGCAAGATTACGAATGGTGCTCTCACACGACCGGTTATGTCGACCGTAAATTTTACGAAGAGCTCGCAAGCGTGACCGCTTAGAGTTTTCTCTTTTGTGAGAAATGTTTACAATCTCTACACGTTCTTTCGCTGTGTAACAACGCTGTATCTTAGATCTGGCAGCCCTATCCCGTTCTGTTTACGAAACAGAGAGAACAGCCAACAGGGCAGAGCTGAGTGCAATAGCTCCTTAAAAACACCAACAGATTATTCGGACACGCAAACTAACTGATTACTCGAAATACGTAAGTATATACTTCTGTCCAGTCTTACTGCCGTTGTTTTTTCGCTTCGTCGACATCGGCTTGAAGGTTCGCGCACACTTGCTTCTTCCTTGCTTCTTCCCTGAGAACTGTTTGACATCTGCTATGATCGATTTACTGTGGGAGAGCTTGTCAGTGCGAGGACGGCTTAACATGACTGGTGAGTGCCCTCGCGTCACCGTAAAGTCATCGTTGGCGCATAGTCATCATCACAATCACAGCACATCAACGTGCACATGGTCATCATCAACATGCACATGATCTTCATCAACATGCATATGATGTTCATCAACATGCACATGATCTTCATCAACATGCACATGATCTCTATCAACATGCACATGATCTTCATCCGCATGCGCAGTGTGCAACACACCTGAGCATTTCCAAGATGAGCATGTTGGGCTTTTTAAATTAAAAAAAATTGTAGGTTTCGGGAATATTTGACCAGCAGCAAGCAGTGGTTAGTGTATGCTGCCAGCCGTCCTATGGCAACAACTATTAAGGTTGTTATAAAAGCCAATTGTCTGTGGGCAGCAGTATCTTTAAACGAGACAAAAAAAAAAACTTTTAAATCTCTTAAGTTATAGAACGTCTCAGCTCAAACGGAGCATCAATAACTTTACACATGCATAACTAAACCAGAGTTTCCCACTCTGTCAGGCGCACACGGAATCGCGTGGTATAACTTTGACATTGTCGAGTTTCTCGGGCTGAATCGGACTGGAGCACATCTAGCGGTCGACGGATACACTTGTACTCGGTCGCATACACGCATACAGAACTATACAGGGCAAGTCTATTATTGTCATCGTTAATTCCGCTGCTCGCAACAGTAGTTCGCCTATCTGATAGACAACTTAACCGTTAACCGCTGTTAAGCAATAGTGATTGCGTGCCAATCAATGATGGTGGTGATGATGCTACAAATAAGAAGTGTGCTTAATTAGGGGTCTAAATAAACCGGTGGACAACAGTTAGTGTTTGTCGTTTACCGTTTATGGTTCGCCATAGGTGTCACCTCGCCGATGTCTACGACGGCATTCGCTAATCGACCTGACGTGAGTCAGAAGCACACCGCCATAAAAGCAAAGCTTCTCCTTAAAGTCACACTGCCAAGGCAAGCTCAATCGCGTCAATTTCGTCGGCATAACCGCACGTGCCCACCAAAATGAGTCTTTGCATCCGGCACATCCCCGAGCCCCAGAGAAACGATATGCGCTAGGTTTTCGTTCACCGCGTACGAACATGTGTGGGGTCACAGCATGACGGTTTACATCTGCTAAATGTCGATTCTGATTGTCTTTGTCGTATATATATATATATATATATATACGTTAAAAGTCCTTGTTACAAAAAAAATATATGTACTTCTTTCTGCCTCTTGTTCATGCAAATGTTCAGACGTCGGCGGTATTAGCTATGTAGCCTCTAGTACGCGTTACGCGTTATTACCTAAAATAAAAGCTGCAATTATATTTAACCCGTTAGCTTTGAATTGCAGCCTTGATAGCTTTAAACGACAAAAGCAGTATCAAAAGAAGCCTATCTGGAACAAACTATTGCCGTATCACCTAAAATAAGAAGTTTTTTTACTATGTTAAAGTTGTGTTGCGTAGCTTGCAGCCGATAAAGCGGAGAGCAAAAATCCGAAGAAAAAACATGGAAATCACTAGCAATAGGCGGGTGGGGGGACAGACTGGCCGCGTTTACCAACATACCGTCCAACACCCCAGCCTAGGCATTTCGGCCGCTGGACTTTCTAAGTGTCGAATCATCCCTCCCTCAAACCATCTACCGTAACCCCCGTCTATTGACCCTCCGTTACTGTCTCCGCTGCCACCCCGTTGCAGCATCCACCTGTGTACAACATCTTCAGGCTAGAGCAGAACGAGAACGAGCCCATTCAGTCAGCTATGTCGGAACGACAACCAACAAGAGACGACTGATGGACGACAGTAAGGCATACACGAGATTACGAGACGCTCGACAGGAAGCTTTAGCTTACCTCTTTGTTTCCGAACAAGGTCTCCTGCTCAGTGCTCAGGAACAGGCCACCGGTCCTGATCTAAATCTCATGGATTCGAATGCTGCTTTTAAAGCGCGGAGCGAAAGTCGAAACAGCCAGCGGTGGCCGTTCATTTCGCCAATACTACGCTTCCTACTACAGCTATTTCACTGCAGCAGCAGCAACTACGAACGACGACTGTCTACCGATCGATGCGGGCCGTGCCGTGTGTTTCGCGTGGCGCACAGGCCGAATACGTTCATGCGGCGGCCCTACATTCCGCCTGTCTGGCCTGGCGAACGATAGTAATGAAACGCCAACAACTCGACGTCGTACGGTATGAAATGCTTTACACAATATTCGAGCAAAGGGGAGCCGCGTTCTGCAGCGCCTGCTCTATGTGTATGCCCGGTGTAGCTTTCAGGCTGGTAATGCAAAACATTCACGTTTAGAGTTTCAGTTTCTCTTTTAGTTGTGGGCATGTATGTGCAAATTACAATCCACGTATTACCCCGTACTTCAATTGTCGTAGCTGTTTGCGTGCGTTGCCATACCGAAGACAACTAGAATTATCCGCAAGTACTCATGAGCTCACGTTATATCTCTCTTTCTATTTCTCTTTGTTTACTATAGCTACTAGAAGTAACTAACAGACGATTCACACCTGATTGCAGGTTTACAATCTATATACATACACAGGCAACCCAGTTGGACGACATAGCCTAACCGAGTTGGACATAGGCACTGCATTAGTGGGCTATATGCGTCCGAAAGATGACGTGTCACATAGTATTTTGCATTGCTGTTGTTGTTGTTACTGTTGCCGTTGTCATTGTCGATGTGCTCTATCCTGCGATAGCGATGAGTAAGTTTTGCTATGGCCAGATCTACATCTGGACGAAGAAGCCTGGGTTCTCAAGGCAAGCCCGTCCTGCAAGGACGAGGAGACGAAATCGGGATGCATCCAGATGATGTGCTGTCTTTTGTAGGCTGTTGTACTACTGTCATAACAGATAAGCAGGCATACGTCTAGGATAGAGACGCGTGCACTGACACCGTGACCTGATTGATCGTTGTTCTACTGTCGTCAAGTCAGCTTAAGACTCGTTCGTGGCAGATCCTGCACCTCTCTTGCTTAATATCTTGCCTGCGTGCAGGCGTCTCCTGTCTCCCGCACAACACAAACACACTGGCTTGGCGCTGGTCGTCGTCAGGTCCGTCTGTTCCCCTAATGTGCCATTATCGGCGGCTTGGCTTTGCAGCTAGACCTAAACACTCAACACGCTACTGCGACAGCGGCGGAAACTGCGCAACAGTATCTCGATATGGTGATGCCGACGAATCTCGATAGGCGGCCCGACACCCGGCGAATCGCCACTCAACAACAGATCGGAGATCAAGGAGCAAGTTAATGATAGAGAAGAGAAACGGCACTCTAACGCACTGCACATGTGTTTTCCGGAACTGTTTATCAAACGTGGGATTATTTGATCAAGCATTGGCTAATAATCATTATAATATTGAGACCATAGGGCATGGTGCATTCGTCTTCATACAAGTAGGACGTTTTGCAGCAAAACCTTTAAAAGAAGTGGGAGGCACTATAAAGGTGCACATTCTCGTAACTCCCGTGTCGGGGCAAGGCGTTGCTGCTTGACGACTCAGCTGTAAATAAGGAAGACGAGCAAGATCTGTCTGCCTTTTCGCTTAAAGAACATTTAGTTATACCTCAGTATGTTGTTGATAACTTGTGATTGGGTTTTTCTAGTGCTTCCCAGGTTTCAGCATGTAGTTCGATTATTGGAGGACGCCTTGCACGTCTAACTATACGTTACTCCCATGAGGCTCGGGGTTTTCTGTGTCTTCTGCATTCGTATCCGTGACGATATGAAGCGAATTTTATTATGGTAGAAGCAAAAGGCCTACAGTCTTGCCCTTACTTCAGCGCTTTGCAGGCGCTTCTGTATGAGAATCCACGCTCGCGAAAGATCACGCATATACACGAACATATCCATACGTATAATTTCCTGTGCAGAGATTCACATTTTATATGTGCCCCCTGCTGCAAAACGATACACAGGACGTATTATGCTGTTCAAAGGAGGAGACCCGTTAGAGGCGTAATGCTAGTACGTCGTAGGTTGTTCAGCGCACAGTTTCCATTGCGTACACTATGCTGTCTGTTTCGAGCAGATGCAGTATTTGTGCCTAGAGTGCGCGGATTGCGACCGACCAGTTATCAGTCAGCTTTAAACGTAAAACGTTACTATGGCCCAAGTCACGGTCCGACTGAGGCCGACGTCCCGAGTGAGAAGAGCGACGTGCTCCCAGGTAGATCGTTGTTCTCCACGTCCTGGCCCCCTTCTCATTGTGGCCCGCCCTCAGTCTAACGGGGAAGGGCAACGCAAATGGGCCCCACCCCACAGTGTGTGTACTACGAGCGCAAGCGAAACATGTCGACTATTGTTATTATGGTCCCGTTGTTTCTGTTATCTGTTCGGCCTCGGTACTGTGATTCCTGTTACGGTAGGTTGTCATTGCCAGTCTGTCTTGTTGTTGTCGTTGTTGTCGTTGTCGCTTATGTGTTCACGTTAGTTGTGAGACCGTGGCTCATTTTCGCTACGCTACTAATCACTGCCAGCGGTGCCTAGGCGAAGGGGGACAGTTATCTACGCAAGGGGAGATTCCACTTCAGAAGCTGTTTGGATACAAAGGGCCAAACCAAGCTGCACTTACGGCTGCCGATCGAATAGCTCGATCACAGATAGGATAACATTTCGGGCTCATGCAGTTTAGCCCGGAGGTGAGACGAGATCTAGTGTTGTTCGTACGCTGGCGGACAGAAACTAAGTCTCTCATTGTGTTAGAATGCTGCGCGAGCGCACTTTTCGAGGCGCGTGCCGGGATTTGCGCGTATGCGTTCGATATACGGAAGCTGTTGCCTTGCGTGTACTTCCGGTGTCTCGTCAAGCAGCGGCGGAGGCCGTACTCTAGTACGGTCTGTCTAGACACTTAGAGCGCAATCAGATGCGAAAAAAAAAACAAAAGCCTTTGCTGCATTCAATAGCACACTGTTATCATGCTATTCAACATGGTGTCAGTATCTTCACCAACACTGCCAGCCGCCATCTGTTCTGGTTAATCAATTTGTAACCAATTATCCAATCTAACTTTGACCCAAATCTGCAAATATTGCGAAAGCTCTCGCTTGCCCCTTCAAGAGGGAATGGGTGTAGGGATCGGCGGTATCAAATCTCCGCGATTCCTAGTGCCCAAATCCATGCCAATCAACCGGACGGCCATCTTCTCCACTCCAACGTCACGGTCAGTGGGACGAGAGCTAGTATAGCCCATTGAAAATATCTCTGCCTTTCTGCCAGTAGCAATACTAGTAACTATAATACTAAACTATATTGAATTTGTGTATATGCAGTCGTGGTTGTAGCAGACACAGCTGCTACTGTGTTGTTGTTGTTTTTCGTTGTTGTTGTTGTTGTTGTTGTTTTTCGTTGTTGTTGTTGTTGTTTTTCGTTGTTGTTGTTGCTGTCGTCGTTGTCGTCGTTGTTGTTGCTGTTAATAATGTACCGTTTTGGCTTGCTTGGTTAGGACAGAGGCGAGCCTATTTGCGTGAGTGGGCGACTGAGCAAGCGGACTCTCATTATCTCAGATCAGAAGTCTTTAAAAATCTCTGCTGCTGCTGCTGCCGCCGCTACTGTAAGAATCGCCACCTTCCCCCCTTTCTCGTGGTCCTCGTCGCCGCCTCTGAAGAAGTGAACGTCGTACGATAGTAGTAGTAGTAGTAGTAGTAGTAGTGGTCGTAGTAGACATGGCCTCCCCCCCCGTGTCCAATGACGCCTACTATAAATAGACGCTTATTGGCTTGAGACGACGACTGTTTGTTTATCGACGCACAGACAGTCAACGAACGAACCGACCAGCAGAGAGTAAACGGAAACAGATCAGCCGTCTTGAGACAAAGAAGGGATACCCATGGAATGGAAGAGAGCTAGTTAGTCACTGTGCCTGCCATTGAGGATGGCGGGGGGGGGGGAGTCATGTTGCTCAAGCTCCCTATTGGGCTCTCCACTCTCGAAGCTCTCCTTGTAATGGCTGTGATAATGTTGATGGTGATGATGATGATGATACTAACGTCGTTTCTGTCGTTGCTGAAGCGGACAGTAGTCTAGACTATGATTTGAAACCGATACTTGTCGTGCAGTTTAAGCTAGAGTAAGGTGCAGGGTGGTTCGGCTTATTCGTTACTTCCTATTTCACTTCATCCCAGTTTATCTGTCGACCCCGGTGGCGTGGTGGGTGCATTCCGCCTGCGCCTCGCGACTGGAGAAGACACATAGGTGCGCGGGTTCGAGCCCCACCGTTGCACATTTGTACTTATGGGGGTCGTCCGTCTATGAAGCACTGCTAAAAGTAGTCCCGGAAACGTTAAATCTTGGCTGAAGTTCAACCCGAAAAAAATATTTTATTCCGTCACATCAGTACGTCCTACTTTTTCGGCCTGACCCTCGGCCAACATTTACCGTTGACGGCACTGCTTGCATTGGCATTGGACTTCGTAAGACGGACAACCCCATACATACAAATGTTCAACGGTGGGGCTCGAACCCGTGTCGCACCTATGTGTCTCCACCGGTAGCGAGGCGCACGCGAATGCACCCACCACGCACCCAACACCACGACATCAGTACATTCACCCGCTATAGAGTCGACATCTGCCCGATTAGCTGTTGGTAGCTGGCTGTCAATCGGTTGGTCGAACGTCGTGTGAATGCTGCATGTCGCTTATGCGGGCCGGTATTCTGCGGTGTCGATCTTGTCGTCGTCTTGGCCTTCCATGTTGTTCTGATTGTTGTTGTCGATGTGGTTGTTGTCTGGGTCGTCATCGATGTTGTTGTTGTCGCTGAGGATGCTGCCTTCGTCGTCGTCGTCGATGTTGCTGTCGTTGTGATTGTTGTTTTTGTCGTTAGTAATAATGATGTGTTTCGTTGTCTTTGTTGTTGTTGTTGTTGTTGTTGTTATTATTATTATTATATTATATTATTATATATATTAGTATTAAATGCTACAATATTATTATTATTATTATCGATGATGGTCGTTGTTGTTTTCGTTGTTATTGCTGATGATTTTGTCGTTGTTGATGACAACAAGACATCGCCGTCCTCGACCTGCTATTCTTCTATCAAAGTTTTCCGGCCTCCTCGTTCCTCGCGTCTGGGAGGCCGAAATGACTTAGACAGCATGCAATCTGTAGATGAGCGGGTCAAGACGAAGAGTCATATAAGGGAGAGAAAGAGACAAAAATAAGATGGAGAAAGGGGGGTAACAAAAGGGGAAAAGAGAGAGATACAAAAAAAGCTAGATGCCGCTGGCATCATGATACGGTAACAACGAAATAGGTCTGTGGAAGTAGAAGGGCACAAGTGCTTTTCCTTCCGTTTTCTTGCTCGATTTGACCGCTTCGATTCTGCGACTGCGGCGGCGGCTGCTGTAGCTATGTATTTTCGTTTCCTACCACACTTACTCCTACTACACCTGCTGCTACCAGTACTCGAGAAGTACCCCGACCTACTTCGCCCGCCCCTCTACTACAATTCCATGAGGAAACTCTCGATCGACTTGCGAAGGTCCTGCTGTTGCTGCTGTTGCAACGGGACCAGCTACTGGATCTGTGCCGCATCATCATCATCCTCAGTATCATCGCCTCTATGGTTTCGGCACCGGTGCAGCAAACATCTATCTACCTGGCCGTATTGAATAGAAGATGGTAGGTGGGTGCGTGGGGTAAACACGCAGCTTGTCGTGCACTGTGTCGCTTTGCCACTGTTTCATCGCGTCGTCCCTTCACGACGGCGCCGAGGACGACGACTCAACGGGCCATTCATCATTGGGGGGGGGGGGGCGAGGCGCTCTGGCATGAGAGACAAAGCGGACGGCTTTGTTTGTTTCATGATCAGCGAGCGGCGGCGGCGGCGTCATTATAGTTGTTGTGGTCGCATTTCCCTCCGCGCCAGAAACCCCCGAGCCTCTTTCTGTGTTTCTGAATGGCTACCTACCTGCCTGCCTGCTTGGCTGGCTACCTTTGCCCCGATGACGTGCACCCCATTCCATACAAATTATGGTTATTGATGTCGACGACGACGACGACGGCGTCATTTGCCGCCTGTTGTGGCGGCGGCTCGTGGTTCGTATTACCTTCCTCGCAACCTCCCGTAGCCGCTCTCGATTAGTGATGGTTGCGGGATTGCTGTTATTATTGCTATGCTGTTGTTGCTGTGGTTGTTGTTCGTATTGTTCAAATATGTTTTTGAGCTTTATCTTTTAATTGTTTGCTACTGCTTTGCGGTTTGCTTTACTGTCTCGATATCGATGTTGTTTATTGCTTTTGTTGATGTTGTCGTTGTTTTTGTTATTGGTGTTCTTGTTAATGATGGTATAGTTGTCGGCATCAAAGCTAGCGTTTGCTTAGTGTTGCTATTTCGTCATTTTTGTTGCACTGCATGTTTTGTATGTGTTACTACTGCCAAGCGCTTGCACCTTGATTTCACTGCTAACGCGTCCCGGGACCTTAGTTGGCGCGCTTACTGAAGGTTCGTAGGTGTCTAGCAGTGACAGATCTGTTGAACATCTACATATGTGTGTTGAGGACAGTCCTCTGTTACAGGTGGCTATGCGAGTTGCACCAGTACGCAGTCTTCGCGTTTACACGACATCAGGTCCGAATTGAATTAGAATCGACTTCCACTCGAACCGCCTACTTGTGCGTGTGTCTCGTCGTCGGCCCGCCGTGTTTACAATGCATTTTAATTCAGTGTTCCGTGTAACCTACTTATAGGTGGACCGAACGCGCCGCGTTCATCGCCAGGTGCGCTGCAGATACATACCTTCTATGCTGCTATCAGGCATCTGAGGCCGAACTCAATCCTTGCGTGATTCCTTTGGCGTGCAATCCAGTAAGGGTCGTTGTCCGCCGAACACGAAACACGAATAGTGGTAGCACGGCACTCTGCAGCGGTGTAGCCGAAAATCGATGCCTATCTCGTAGCATTTGTGCACATATCTATGTAGCAGATGGTCGTGACGCTGCCAGTGGTCAAGGATTTGGTGGTGGTCGTCGTCATTTTTGTTGATGTCATCGTTGTAGTGGCAGCAGCGGGGGCGGTGGTGGCGGCGGCTGCCGCCATTCTCATCTCCGTCTTCGTCGTCGGTGCTAATTTCACTCGTGTACACTGCACAACCACTCACTGTACTTCGTGCAGCGTTTCGTTGATACGTACTCGTATTCCTTATCCTCGTCGTTGTCGTTGTTGTCGTCGTCGTGGTCGTCGTCGTCGACGTCGAAACCCGACGACCGGCGAAACCGTTGTAACAATAGCACCTCAGACGACGGCGTGAAGAACAAAGATCGTGAGCGGCGGTGGCACCTGGCAGCTGAACGCAGTGATCGACTGCTCTTGGAAGAGAACGAGGCTGGCCAGACACAACGGCCAGGCTCTGTTCCGGCGCTCGACAGGCGCCAAGCAACGGGCGAACTCCTGGCCGGCACGAGCTGCCGGTCGAGAAAACACATTCCACCAGCCACACCTCTCTGGCAGGACGGTAGGACGACACCGAAGATGAAGTCGAAAAGCACGTCGACTTCGGCGGCGGCGGCGGCAGCGGCAGCAACAATCGCAACCACAACAACAGCGACCACAACCAACACGAGAACGACGACACCAACAACAAGAACAACAACAACAACGGCGGCAGCAGCAGCAGCAAACACAACAAATACAACCCCCAACACCGCGGCAACGACCACGCGAGCGACGACGTTGCTGACAACAAGAGCAGCAGCAGCAGAAACAGCGAGCCCAATTGCGGTGGTTGGACCAACGACGGCAATAGGACGAGTTGTATAAAAACGCTACAACTAGAACCTGTCGCACTTGGACCACCGCAAAGGACAACAGCGACAACAACAACAACAGCAGCAGCAACAACAACAACAACGGCAGCAACAGCAACAACAGCAGCAGCGGCAACAACAGCAGCAGCAGCAACAACAACGGCAGCAGCAGCAGCAGCGGCGGGAGCAGTAAAAACGACGATGAGATCAATGCCGCCGAAAAGTGCGGCAAAGATAATGCTAAAGATAACAGGTAGCACAGGTTGGCTCTTTCCTCTTTGTTGCACGTCGTCGTTGTCGTCGTCGGCTGTGTTGTTGCTGTTGTTGTTGTTGTTGCTGTTGTTGTTGCCGCTGTTGTTGTTGGTGTTGTTGTTGCTGCTGCTGTTGTTGTTGCTGCTGTTGTTGTTGCTGTGGTTGCTGTTGCTGCTGTGGCTGTGACTGTTGTTGTTGTTGCTGTCGTCTTCGTCAACCACCTCCCCACGCCCACACGCACTCGCAGCACGAGCTTGCTTAGCCACGACCGCACATGATTTTCACATCTTGCCGCTTTGACGCCTCCAGTGCCCTCGCCACGTTGTTGTTGCTGTCGCTATGATCGTTATTTTTGTTAATCCCAGCTGCTGCTGCTGCTGCTTCTGCTGCCGCGGGGCAACTGCTGTAGCAACAACAACAACTCCAGCAACAACGTTGTCAGCACCAATTGGGGAAGATTATCCGGGCCGGAAACAGCAGGACACTTAGGGTCAGGGCGGGCAAAACTTCGCAATTGCGTCAAATCGGCTTCTTATAGGAGTATTATTCCGATTGCGATGTGTTGAAAGTAGTGCTGCTTGGACGATCCATGGTAACTAGCAATTCCCTTCGAGTTCGCGCTGGGTCGCACTGGCGCGGTAGCAGCAGCAGCAGACAATGCGGCAGAAACAGCAATAACAGAGGCACTAGTACACACAATCCGCTTGGATGGCAGGCTTCGTGCTCTACAACTTTTTTCTTGTCGTAGTGGTCGTCGTCGTCGTCGTTGTTGATGTTGCTGTAGCAGCAGAAATTTTGAAAGTTGATCCTCGACCCACAACTAGGACTACTGCTCCTTCTATTACCACTTGTTACTACGGCTACACTTCTTCATCTTGTGCACTTCACTTGACTTTACTTTACACGTATACATACACGCGGCCAGAATGACCGAAACAAGCACCACACCTCGCGGCCGTCGATGAACACTGCCTGATGGCTACTCGAAGCGCCGTGGAGATTGTTGACTGCAAGCATGCCCCGTTAGAGGATCGATGTCGACCGTGAGCCCCATTACTACGTGGATTACGGTGTTGTTTCGAGGGCTTCTGTTGTTGCTGCTGCTGCTGTTGCTGCTGCCAGAGATCACGCTAATTGTGATAGCGACCATATTTGTAATTACACTAATAATAGCGACGCTACTGATGATGGCAATGACTGTGCCATTGTCGCTGGCGCTGCTTCTCCTGGTAATATTGCTGTTGCCAATGGCACCACTGCTGCTGAAGCCGGCGACGATGTCAATCTACACGGACTCGACAGCTTTCGGAACCACCCAACAAAATTCGGTGGCATCTGGCAACTGTCGTCGGCTGTGGTCCGCAAGCTTTTCAGCGGCTTGCATACGAGTTCGGGGTAGCCACCCTCTCCTCAGCCAGCCAGACATGCAACCTGTGATGTCGCTTACTGACGACCTAATCTCCCCTCTGTCGTTCTCACGATCTCGTTTATCGTCGGGCCTTGGGTACTGCTGCTTCGCTTTGCGAGTCGTTTTCTGTTTATAGTACTACATAGCGACGTTGTGCTTTCTGATTATCCTTACTTGTCATGCGGTTTCATTTGTTGCTGTCATGCTGTACACTGTAGCATTATCCAAGGGGGAAGCGGGAACTCCACTCACGATGAAGAACGACGGTCGGTGTAACGATAACCACAACAATAATACTAGCAGCAGTAGCAGCAACGACAACAACGATAACAGCCACTACAGTAACGATAGCGGCAGAATAACCATAACCACCACCACCATCACAAAACCGACAACAATTGCTAGCCTAGGTCAGACTCAGATGAGCTCGGCGACAAGTACCATCACGAGCTGGTGCGAGCTGCGGCACAACATCATCACGATGGCAATCCTGGTGGCAGGACGCGGTGATGCCGGCCGCCGATGGTCAAGGTGGTTATGAGACGTCAAGTCGTGCATACATTCGGGCATGTCCTCCGCACGTTAACACGCTTTTCTGTACCCACCGCGGATGGGACGGCCGAGGCCGAGCGACGGAGAGAGCGAACCAGAGAGAGAGCGAGAGAGAGAGTTGGAGGAGGAGAGAACGAGATGGAAAAACAACAACAGTAACAAACGACGACGACGATGATGACGATAACACAGCAACAAGAACAATAACAACCGAGGCCAGGCAGAGTGACGGTGCACAATGAATCGGGCAACAGAGGCCAGACCGACCGACCGGCGGAGTAAAGGAGAGAATAGCAGAGAAAAGCTCACCAATGGACGCCGTCACGGCCGGACTAAATCGAACCACGCCAGACGCACCACTTTCAGCATCTTGACGGCATAAGTAAACTCGAGCTGTTCTTTTTTCGTCGTGACAAAGTTGGCTACACTTTCTCACGCACGACAGGCAACCGTTTTGCAAGCTGAACTTGGGCCACGAAACACCTTGTTTGCTTCTGCGGTTGAGCCTGCTTCCTGATGTCGATGTCACTGCGGCAGTTTCTGTGCCTGCTGATAAGCTTTGTTGCCGTCGAGACTGCTGTTGTTGTTGGTGATAGTGGTGTTTGTTATGATTGTATTTCCCTTCATTGTTGTTGTTGTTGTTGTTGTGCTCGTTGTAATCGTTATTACTGTCGTTGTTAACGAAGAGGAGGGATTCCCCTTTCACTGTCTCGCTGCGGCTGCTGCTAGCCCGCTGGATTCGTTTGCCCGTTGTTCCTTGCTTTGGTGGTCTTTGCTTGGTTCGTTGGTGTACCTTGTTTCGGTTCGTGGTGGTTCGGTTGGTTAAGCGGATGTTCCTTTCTTTCATATGGTTTCTCCTGTTTTCCTTTTCCTCCTCTTCGTTTCTTCTTCTTCTTCTTCTGCTTATCACTCCTCTTTGCTTCTTCCTTCTTGTCGTTGTTGTCGTCGTCGTTTACCGTCGTAACAGGGGCGCATAGCACCGTTCGTATGGGCAAACGGGGAATAGACAGGCTGCTTGCAAGCACACAGGCCCCGCTAGGCAAGCCCAATAGAAGACGGCAGCCACCGGCCCTGCTGCTGCTGGTGAGGCGGCAGCGGCAGCAGCAGCAGCAGCGGCCGCGGTAGGGCCTAGCCCTCACACGGTGGCCACCGTGCGCGGGTGGAGGGAGGGCAATGGGAAAGAGCTACTGCTGGTGTTCTGTTGCCGTCGCTGATTGTCGTCTTCTTCGTTACCACCACCGTCGTCGTCGTCGTCGGTGGTGGTGGTCGTCGTTGGGGAGGCGGGGGGAGGGGGTAGGGGTTAGATGGGCTGGATGGGGTGGAGGTATAGAGGATAGTAGCGATCGTGGTTGTAGGAGTCGTCGTCGCAGCGACAGCAGCAGCAGAATCAGCCGTCGTCTACTGCCTGTTCTAGCGGGACCGGACAGCGGCAAGGGACGAATGGACGGACGAACCGGCGGGCGGTAGGGTGCTTGCTTGTATGGATAGGAGTGTGCTTGGGCGAAGGGGAGAGGCGAAAGGTCCTGCAGCGGGTGGAAACGCAGTATATATCGTTCTCGGTCTGATCTCTCTGTTTCTTTCTGTCTCTCTCTCTCTCTCTCACATACCCTCTTGTTCTTCTCGTCGTGTCTGATGATCTCCCTACCTCGTTCTTGCAGCTCCTTGTCCTTTGCCATGTTTTGATCTCTCGCTTTTTCTTCTTCTCTCTCGCTTTCTCTCGTTTCCCCTTCTCTCTCGGTTTCTCTCTTTTCCCCTTCTCTCTATCTGTGCGTCTCTTTTTCATCTCTCGTTCTTGCTTATTCCCGTTCTCCTTATATACATACGACAGGCATACTGTCCGACGAACCACGACGACGTCGACCGGGACACAGTGACGGGAGGAACGTCGGGTCGGCTAGGTGAGGTTGCTCGTCGTTGTCGCTCGCGTCCAACCATCCACTTTCTTGTGCTTCGCTTTTTCTCCTCCGGCATTTGCTCCTCATAACATCGACGGACGGCGGGAGAAAATGGACGTAGGGCATAAGGGCAGAAGGAGCGGGGGGCGGAGAGAAGGCCGGAGAAGAGATGAAAAAGGAAACAACAACAACAACAACGACGAAAAGTGGAGAGTCAGTCAGTCAGTCATTCATCGGAGCGGGGTTGCTCCGGGGGTCGGCGGACGCTACCGTCGCCACCGCCACGACAACAACGCTGACGACTACAACGAGTGCTTCTACTACTACTACGACTACGACTACTACTAGAACGAGTGCTATTACTACTGCTACTGCCTGGCATCCCAACCAACCCACCAAGCAGTCGGCCCGTAGTAGTCAGCAGAGACTGCTCCTTCCTACATAAGCATGAGCAGCATCAGCAGAAACAGCAGTATCTCCTCATCATCATCATCATCATCATGAATACCATCATTGGCGGCAGCAGCAGCAGCAGTATTCGAAGCAACAGAAGCAGCGAGGCAAGCTCTAGTCGGTACGACAACGGGACGAGAGACAGTCAGTGGCAGCGCTAGCGCCTCGTGCGCGCGTACTCCGCTCTCCTCTCACCTCGTGGCGTCGCCAGAAGTAGCGGCAACGGCCGCATTGCCTCCCACCCCCGCCCCAGCACAACCAACTAGCCACGGGTGTTCGTTCGCTGGCTCGCTCATACGAAACCCTCACTCCGCTTTCCACTACGGCAGCCACCACTCGTTGTAGTGGCGGTGGTGGTGAAGGTAGTGCCCGCTCGTACCCCCCCCCCCCCCCGCCCGCCGTCCTCGGACGGCTTCCGGGCCCACGGAAACGGAGGGAGGGGGGGGGCGGTGGGGGGGATGAAACTTCCTTCCCTCGGTTCGCTCCGCTTGCCCACTGCCTACGTACTCACCCATCCCACATTGGAGCGCTTTCACCATCGCGCTTGGCGACAGACACGCGTCGGACGTCGTCTGGCACGGATCGCCGACGGGTACTTTGCACGCGCATAGGCCCGAGCTTTTTCACGGGCGCCTAGAGGCCTATCCGGAAACCTACACGCGCACACAAATACAGACACTGGTTTCTTCAGATGGACGGGACCCTCGATATACAGGTTCGATCGTGGTTCCTCCAGATGGGGATCCTCTACATGGCAGGGCTAGGCGGAGCTCACAAAGGAGAGAAACCTTATGTACGAGTTCTGGCTCCTACAGCGTCGCCAGGCTATGACCAGTATACGTTTCAATGATAGATTAATGACTGCTAGCTGCACCATAGCTATATTATAATAGCTAAACCACATTTCTACTTCTCATTGTTGCTTATATTCGTCCATTATTGATTCGTACCTTTGTTAATATTATCTGTTTACTGATTCTTGCATTTATTGATATTATTTGTTTATTGATTATTGCTTTCATCAATATTGACTATTTAGAGGCCCTTGAAGAGATGATAAATTATTGTTTGTGGTCTTTTAGAAACACGCCAAATAATCGTACTCAAGCCCTAGCTAGTATTTCAGCAAGATTTAGTTCGTCTACTAATCTGTGGCTATTGGCTTAGTAATGCTTACTTTGCAAAACCACCAAAGCGTTTGGCAGAGTCAGCCACAATATGAATTTAAAAAAACTAGATTTTCTGCGTGGATCGCCACTTGTTAATTGGACTGGGAACAAGTGCGTAATAGATGTTTTGTGTAGAAAAAAAATCTATCATGCGAATAAATGTCCCTCTGATGTACATCGTGACTCCTACCTTAGACTAATGTTATGTTTTCTGTTTTTACATTAAATCTTAAAAATATGTTACCTATTGGCATTACTCACACACTATACGCTGACGACTTGAAGTTTTATGCTGACGAGCATGCAGTGCTACAGAGTACTATCGACTACACCTGTTTCAAAGTGTGCCGCAATTTGTTTAAAGGTACGTTCGACGGTAATGTTGTACGCATTCTAAATTTAATGCGAGATCTTGACGTAATCATGACTCTATAATAATATGTACATGTACGAGGGCAAGTTGTGGTACTTTGAGTTTTACCTCTAAGTCAGTACTACCGAACTACCGAGGTCTTCCGGTTTGCTTTGCTTAAATGCAGAATTTGTTAGTTATGCGACGTATTTATTGTTTGATTTTAGTTTAAAGAAGTAAAGAAAACAATATTGGGCGATTTCTAAGGAGCAGAAAATGGGATAGCAACAAATCTGTAATTATTTCTCTGTCACTTCTTCTCTCCGTGGAACGGCAGGACAACAAGTAATTATGTTTATTAATAACATGAACCTTCTTGTACATACTCTATTTAAGTCAAATAAATATGATTGATAAAGTTTTCTGTGAAAAACCAAAACATATCTTCTAAAGTGGAAATGCTAAATTTGAATGCTCGCAGAGACCATGCAGTGTCCCGAAACGCGGTGTACATGCAGTAGCGTCGATGTTGCGACGGACGTGAAAGGACCGAATATGACTCCCGTCTGGGACGGCCTTCGACGGACATAACAGAAAAAACGTTGAAAAAGGTTTGTGATCTTGTACTCAACAATTATTAAAACACTATCAGGCAGATAGCTGACTCAATTTCCGAAGAGAAGCGTTTAAAAAGACGTTTCGAAGAGTAGGACAAAAGGTTGGATATGTACACAATAGCGGGCAGAAGTTGTTTTGATAGAACAAAAACAGCTTGGAAGATTAAATAAATATATTTTTTAAAGGTATCAGAACTTACCAACTTGTCCTAGTACATATATCAAGCTCTATCCGATCTACCACACTCTTATGCAACACAATGCTCAAATGCTTAATCGTAAAGAACACCAGCATTTTATAACCACTTGTATTGTAGTTTAGTGATACGAAAATTTACATAGTGTTGCAAAATACGATGACCACAAATAATCATACTGATGCTAAGAATGAGAAAGTTCAGCCCAATTGTTTTACGTATATTTAATAGGTTATGTATAAAATGTGGTTTAGTTGCACATGCATTTTCGTCACCGACTTGATTTGGCTACGGTAGAACGGCGAGTTCCTTACCAGTGGACAATGAACTAATGATCAACGCAGCATTTCCGCGTTGATGTTCAACAGATCTCCTATGCAGCAAAAAGTGGCATGCCCTCATATTGCCGGTTGCCGCAGCGACTCTGGTTCCCAGATCTGCCAGGAAGCACATCGTGATTTTTCCCATTGAGTTTACTGTCTCGAAGGCGATTGGTTGAACGATAAGGTTTTGCTCAAGTTAACGATATTTAGCCAGCTTGCGGTCTTCAGCAAGGCGAGCGGCTGCTCCGGCTTCCCGGCCGGTGCGGCGAGCATACAAGGCGGCTAACGTGCAGGACACGGTGACGTCGTACACGAGGCGGCGGCCTTCACTTCATGGCACTAGCGTGAAGCCATCCGGATACAGTTGGCTGTTTGGAGACAGACCGATCGACTCTTTAACTGCGGGTACGTGGGCCGTGTGCACTCAATTTCGTCGCTCAGAGCCGAATGCATTGAGAACCTACCGGCGCTCCTCTTGCAAGCAAGAGCATGCTCACCCGTTGGATACACCGGTATGCACAAGACGTCGTAATGAATAGCAACACACAACAAGCATGCAAACATTAAAGAATTGCATAAAAATGCCGATTAAAAAATACACACTAATCGCGACAACAAATTGTTACTATTTTAATATTCGCCCAAAAATATCAGAAGCAATAACACGATAACTCTTGCTGAAAAGCCTGCAAGGACAGAGGCAGTCAGTAATATGTTCTCGTGGCGCATGGCACGGATGCTTAGAACATGCGTTTGCGAGATTGGAGACACTTTATGTTGAACGTTTTGCGATTGTGCATTTATTTCATGCTGCTGTAAGTATATCCCCCTTTTTGACTACATAACGGTGTTTTCGATTTGATTTAAAGTTGAACGACAGCCTAGCGTCGTTAAGGCCGTGGCTCATGCAACCCTGTCTTAGCGGTTGAGTTGCCCGTAGCTAGGCTATTCATTAATTATTCATTAGTGATGGTTAGTTCCGCTGCTAAGTTATACTTCTGCGTTAGGCTTACTGGTAGCCCTAGCCGTGACTCTTTGTTAGATTCAGCAAGGTCACACGTTTGTCCTCACCATTGGGCAATACATAGTCAGCTTCATTTGGGCCATAATTAGCTTCAGCTAGACTATGCTTAGTCTTAGCTCTGCCTTATGCGCTGCCAGCATAAGCTAACACGCGTCGTTTGCATTAGCCATTTCATCATTAGCAGTAATTAGAACATGGCTGCAGAGCCACGGCACAATGCAGTGGAAAAATGCTATGCGGGTCCGATGTCATAAGCCGTAAGTCGCTTCTGACATGGCACATATGACGACGAGTGTGTACTGTGTAGATGTCGGGGGGACTTGAACTTCTAACCCGAAAGTTCTATGCTGACATATTAATATTGGAAGTTTACAACAGTGAGGTTTGAACATTGTATCGTTTTAAAAATAATGTTTACTTTTTTTTTTTTAATATTATTAATATTATTATTATTACCATGGAAAATGTATAGGGCAGAATCGGTTATGCCAAGGGGTCACTTTGTTCGTGCCGGCGTGCAGGTGCACGATTTCGTGAGCGTCATCTTGTACACAAGCTGTGCGCACCTGTCTCTCCCACCGTTGAAACGCTGGCACGGAGGGTGCAGTTATTGCTAGGGCACTACTACCATTGAGTGGCTTTTCACCGAAGCGCATGTAATTGCATGTAATTAACGTTAATGGATCGTGTGTTTGCGAGCACGTCTTCTACAGTAGAAGAAAAACACGACCGACGACAACTGGTGTACGCATGCATGCCAAGCGTGACAATAGACGCGTGCATGCCAAGCTACTAGTGATGCGTAGACGGAAGAGCAAGTGTTGGCCGTGTAAGTATACTTGGGCTAGTCCAGATGAGTATACACATCTCTGTCCACGAGAGCACAAAACGTCGGAGACCGACGGAGACCGATGAAAAAGATTCGACGGACAATGCAAAAAAAAGACGTTTGAACTTTTGTCAACGAACTTGATACCTGTTAATATACCTGTAAAAGACCTACCCTAGCATATCAGAATCGCCTTAAGTACGAGCCTTAAGAACATTGCCTGTTCTGAAAGCTGGATGGAGGCCGCCTGCCTCCTGAGCGCAATAATTGTGTTAACAGCCAAACAGATTGAATAACCCTTTTTATGTCAAGAACCCTAGACAGAGACGCAAAACTGGCAATTGCTCAAGGCCACATAACCACGTGCACGTCTCCAGTTGACTTGGCTATTTCCCGCACTTCACTGCGTTTTCAGGCGCATCTAATCTACGAATATAATCGTTTTATTCTCTTATGGCTAACTTACGAAATCCGGACAGAGCTTGCAGTACTAAAACAAGCTTACCAATAATGCTATAGATTCAAGGCATTTTTCAGCCACGACGCATCATAATCAATTTTTCGAGATTAGGTAAATGTCTAGTGAGCGAGTTGCACCTAGAGGCGCTACGTTCTTGCAGCCGATCATTTATGTTCTCGATCTTTCCTTGAACCCATTTATACATTTTGCTGGCGCCATGTATACGTGATTTAAAATAATGGCTAAAAAAATAAGTGGCATTCGCGCGGAAGGTTTTTGGTTATTTTACTAAAGTGACGCTTTGGGACGAGTCGTAAGACCCACGAGTTCATATTTGAAATTGGCTTATTAACTAAATAATATTCATTTACATGTGTGTATATATATGTATATAAAGATTAGATAATTATATATGTAAAATCAGAGCGATACACGTCGACCTGGAACGTCCGTTCGTGAGGTGCTCGAAGATCAAACGCACTGGCCTAATACGTGACTATGACTATTGTCTATCTCTAATAAACTACTGCGTCGGCGTCTTGAGTCGCCTCTTCGCGGCCACCCTGCAACGACAAAATGTAGAATACAATCGAAATGCCATGCGGTTCATGTCGTCCAGTGCACCAATCTGAAAATCGGACCCATACGACTACTGAATGAGCAAGTGCGCTGCTGCTCAGGTTGGCAGTATGTCTGCAGTAGGTCCGGACAAGTGGGCGGCGAGTTGCTACTCACGAGCAAATTATGCTGTCCGCCGGACCTTTGTTAGCCACACACGCCGTCTATATGTATGTCTGTCTGTCTGCCTGCTGCGGTGGTTACAGACGTGGAGGCGGCGGTGCGTAGTTCCGCCACGGTGCAGCCTCCCAATGATCTCGGCGCGTCCGTTGCCCGCTGTCCGCCAGGCTCGGCCGAGTCCGGCGGCGCCGGAATGAATTCGGAGGAGCCTGAATTTCCATTCTCGGGCCGCCCCGGGCACGACGAAGTCACTCAAGGTCCTACTGCACGCCGCCACTGTCGCCGCCGCCGCCGCCTACTCAAGGGACGACCGTCTGTCGAAGAGCCTGCACACATAGCGACAAGCCTGCTATAGACTAGAGGTTGCCCTCGTTCCCTCTCCCCGGGAGCACTCGGCCCGAAGCGTGCGAAATGTGTCGGTGGCCTCGCCGTCCTGTCCTGGCGCCTTGCGAGTAGAGGCACTAACGCTGCGCGTCGCTGCGTGGTGTAGGGGGCGGGGGGGGGGGGGGGGGGCTAGGGCACTCGTCATGGTTGGTTGTCATCGACATTGGTCGGTCACCGGTTTGATTTTATACTGTTGATCAAACTTTATTTGAGCGACGCGCCTATTGAGAATAGAATAGAGACTGGCGAGCGATATCGCTGAGAGCCGTCAGCGGCCATGCTGCGACCACAAGGACTGCGTGCGCTCGCGTGTCCGAGAACGTGGCTGCTGTCGTTTGAAATGTCTATGTAGCCCTGTGAGAAGGCAGTAGCAAACAGATAGATTGTTTAACAAGTTGGAGCAATGCTGTACCGTGGAAACATTGTAGACAGTTCAAAAAGGGGTAATCAATTATATATATATATATACACATATATATGTGTGTGTGTAGCCTTCTTGTCAGACTCGGTATGCAACGACGGGGCAAAGAAAATCAACGACTGTTGAGAAAGTCCGCTTGAACTTGCAATGCAGTTTTAAAATTAAAATCTGATCTCAAGCGGTCGAAATATATTTCTATTACGTCCGGTTTATACTGGGCCTCAAAAGTTTGAAGAAAGAATCCGTTAAGATGACGGCGGAGGGAGATCAGCTTTCATTATGCTAATTTTTTATGTCAGCTGCCAAACTTCAACTTTGTGCATCGGAATGGAGTGTTGAGTGAGAAAATAGCGTGTTGCACGCAATTAGGGCAAAAAACTCTCGAAAAACTTTGTGCGTTCGATTATGTTGGACAATTTCAGCGCGAAAAAGGAATATACGCATGTTTAAAAAGACTCAAGCGTTTGCTGGGAAATAAAGCCCTCCAATGTCACTTCCTATTGCGGCCACCACCGGTTCCGTGGGACCTTAGCATCGTGCGAGGAACAAGAAACTATAATGCTGAACGAGGTTTGGACCTAGATTCTACTTGCTTTAGAGCATACACGACCGCCGAAAATGCTTGTTGGTTTTTTGCGAGCGTAATTGCAGTCAAGCGGCATACCCAATGTTACAGCATAAGCATTAGGGCGGCGACTCTGCAGGGTAGCTCCCGTAAACTCATTGCCTTAGTGATACTATCCTATGCGTATCATGTAGCATCGGGCCCTAGATAGCAAGTAAGCAAAGTCCGATAGAGTCAACGGTTTTCACAGCACAAAAAGCAAACCATCTGACAAGATTGGGGTACATATGCAAACAGCACGTAAGCCCAACATCAGATAAGACTGTCGAATATAGGTACCAAAAACCAACGTATTGTGCACACATTTGAGTACTCTTTTATATTGAAGGCTGCTTCGCACCTTCTCAAACAAAATCATTGAGCATCTGTCTTGGCGCTGCAATATTAGTCATACGGAGATTGTACTGCCGAAGGTAGACGAGTTCCAACGACAAAATTGTCGTATTTTTAAGAAAATCGTTGAAAATCGACTTGCAGAGCGTCCTGCGGTTAGGTCGAACGGCCTACGGAGTGGCGTAACTATCTATGCACTTGAAATAGCCAATGTTGATGTCGTGAATAATGCACTCGTGCAGCGTTTAGCTCCCCGCGCACGTGACTGTGATGGAGTGTGTGATATATTTTAAAGCCTGTTTTCCTATAAGGGAGACTGTATAATGCATTGTATATAAAAACTGCGTGCATGGCGTTTCCACCCTTGCTAAAAAAAAGTACTTAATGCGGCGTTCCTTCTGGGAGATCAAATTCTTGGAATCCGGCAGAGCGGCACTAAAAGTTGCTGTGAACGTTGTAGTAAAGTTGCAGCTGAATGTTAGTTCGAAAGAGAAGAGCAACCGCGTTAAACCGTATTCGTGACGCTACATGCTACTAAAAGGAGCCGCATACGAGCTCAAGTATGCTATTAAAACTGATACCTTCCTTTCTGGAATTTCGATCGGCACTTTCTCATAAATAGCACTTTCTTCGAAAATAGCGGTTAACAACGACATCCAGCAAGACACAACTTGACTTGATATTGAACTAAAAAAGGCTGCGCCTACACGCCGTAGCCGTCAACCCCAAACTGGCCTTCGACACATCCTCAAGACACACCGTAGTCCAAAAACTAGAAACTCTTGGTGCCCGTTGCCGAATGTACTTAGTTACTGGTTAAGCAGATCGCACAGGCAAATCAGATAGATATAGGCGGTGACTTAACTTAAGTATGATCCTTTCATGCAGTCAACGCGGTATTCTTAGGGAGGCAGTGTAAGTTAGCTGCTATTGTTGTGTTCGGTGATTTGCTGGGCTTATAGAAAAACGCCACCCGACTGTCTGTGTGTGACCTTTGAGCCAATGTCATGTTTTTTTTAGCAATGGGATTCACCCTTCAGGCAGCACTGCTCGTCACACGTCCACTGATTTATGAAGACGCTGCCTAAAGTCATACTGCAGGAATATTTGTCGGTCGATCAGTGCTGCCTGGACTAAAACAATGAAATATAGGTTCGGAGTTATTTTGCAAACCTGCATCTGATCATTCCATTCAAAATATAAATAAACGACTTCACCAATACGACGCAATGGCCGTGCTACCAAGCCACCTTTCTTGCCTGTGGGTTTATTTGTCGCTATGACCTGACTCACCAGACAAGGTCGCGAGCCGGCCAGGCCGGTAGGCATTGGACTCGACAATCGTAACGAGGATGACAATGTCGACGGCGACGTCAACAACGAAGACGCCGATGATCAAGACCAGGACAGGATTTCCAGAACGATGGCAACAACAACAACAGCAACAACAACAACAACAACACACCTCGGCCGCCGATAAATATGCTGGCCTCCTACGTATGTCCACCGAAGCCAAGCGGCACCGGACGTGGACAAAACAGTGGCGGGACCGGCAGTGCAGGCAGATGCAAGAGGCGGCATTAGCAGAACCAACGACTGCAGCAGCAGAAGCGAAAGGAAGAATGGCCGAAGGAAGATGGTCAAAAAGAACCAAAATGAAAGAACCCAGGGCACCGTTCTCGCACCGTCCGACCCATAGACTGCCCGAGCGGCAGACAGGAACATTCCTCGTCTTTCCGCCACCGCGCCTGCCAGCCAGCCCGCTACGACGCTCGTCGGCGCCCTAAGGCGGCGCCAAGACGACGTCTCTCGGCGGCGGCGACAGTTTAATGCAAGAATGCGCCGCCCGTACCTATGTGGGCCACCCGTACCTATGTGGGCGCGCCCCTTCTGATTCTGCTGCTGCTGCGGTTACTGCTCTTAAGCATCACGAAAGTGGCGAGGGGAACAACAACAACAATAACAGCAACAACAACAACAACCGCAACAACAACAACAACAAGCACAGCGGCAGCCACAACGGGATAGCAGCCCGTGGTGGTGGTAGTGACAGCAGAGCCGGAGCCAGGTCAAGCGCACGGCTGCTCATATCATCCGGTCGTTTGTTCATCGGTATGGTTATAACTTACTGTCTTTCTGTATATCGAGCTGTTTATGCACAATCAAGTCATCGATGGATTTATTTTTTCGTCGCCTAATTGATCCGATCGAGGGAACTCGGTCTGATTGACTCGATCGAACTAACTTCTCTAGTTGTACTTGCACTTACGCGGTATGCGCGGCAGATCTTTAAAAGTTTATAATTTAATTAAACGATTACTCCGGCTTAAGAAGAAAGTTATTAATAATTAATTAAATGTAGTTTATAAGCGAAAGAAAGCAATGAATCCACTGGATGGCTTACTGATTTTGGTGCTAGCAAAGCTTGACATCGTTTTCAGCAGTTCTTTCATCCTAAGCGCGCGTTCGGGCAACATAAATTTGACTTCACTCTCACTCGAAGATCTGGAAATCGGAACATATCTCGTATTAAGAGTAAGAGGTTGACCGAAAGCCAAATTAAGACGGCCTTGTTGAAAACGTTAGGCAGAGTATGGGACAAGATCTGGATTCTGGTTGTGCAAAGTTGACGTTGATTAGAGTATACTTGCACAACGGTTGCGCGTAAGCAGGCCTAGTTTCTGCTTACCTACCTGCGCTTAGAAAAATGTATGTTTCCAAAAATGAGCTTTTCACAGAGAAAGGGCTTGCAGAACCACTTCCAAAGGGTGAGCAAGCTACATACGTTCCTCCTCACTTCCTTGTCGTAAACCCGTAAAAACATACGTATACAATGAAGCCGCTATTTAATGCGTTATCGCATTCAAACAAGCAACTTTCACTAATAAATGTTCTTTTGACGTCCTTCAAGAAAGCAAGTAGGCATCTCTTAAAAGCTATTTCTTCCTGGTGGAATATCGGGGCCCAAGCTTTGACCGCACACAAGAGATGGTCCCTCCGAAAACAGTCGAGGGCGTTTCCAACGTCAAGCTTGACCACAAAAGTGGCTCAGAGCGTGACTCTAAGAACGATCGAGGCGAATGCACCGCGGCCTTGCATTCTCCTACTACAATCGTCAAACCGTCCTCCATCAGTAAAAGTAGTTTCTTTCCGACGATAAGCACTAAAAGTGGTCATTTTGCCCACCATCGGAGAGCCGGCGGAGGACAACGTGAGCAAAGGAGATCCAGGGTACAGCCAGGCCGAGTCCTTGTTTTCTGTGGCTAAGCCTGCGGGACCTTAGTAAACTCTTCGGCTGCTTCTTTACGTTACTGACCTGGGTAAGGTGCGGACCAACCACCAGCAACGAATGACACCTTAAATAACGTTGACTAACTTCTTTGTGGTAAACCGAGAGTACGCTGGCTGTGACTTGTCGGCAGTCTTATGAGCAACTGCTTCGTGCTTGATCGTTATGTGTCGACGCAGGCCTCTTCCCTTGTAAGTGAAAACCACTGCGAAACCACTGCAAAACCACTTTGGTGAATCTTTCGCAGTTCATAAGACCGCGTGGTCGTCCATTCGTTGTCCTTGCGATACCAAATTGCCGGCGTCGCTTGCAGCCAACGCGATTATGCAATAACACATTCTGCACTTCCACGTCTGCCGTCGCCGTTGACGGTAGCAGTACACTCTATCTCACCTTTGGTCATATGTGACGCGGCCGCCTCTACCGTCGTAGAGTCTGCCGTGGTCGTATTGTTTTCGGCACAGCCGGTGAACGCCCTCAGTCTTGATAGGTCCAGCAAATCAGGTGGCTTATTCTGACCGAAGATCACCAACTTTAATAGCATGCCTGTGCCGCAACAAGCGACGAGACAGAAATCATACCACTGCACTCAAAAAAAGGAAAAACATCTGGGAATTTGACCCAGTGCTGCTGCAGTGGTCGCCGTCGTGACATTGCCACAAAGCTACGGCGACCTGCTGGCTCGCATTAATCCGTAAGCTATAGTACAACGCCTTTCGCTGTAACTAGATGTAAACCAATGTTGTGCGGTGACGCTAGCTGATCGAACTCGGTCAGCTAGTTGTTGAGAGTCAACACAGTCAGAGAGGCTGAAAAGGATCCGATCCCCCAAACACGCGATCCGAGTGCCTTCCAGTGTGCACTATCCATCAATAGAGCAATCACTACGCACACATTCTTCAATACAAATATCACTACAAAAATAGTCAAGGTCAAACCTCACAAAATTGTCCGTTTTATGGGAGTCAACAAAAACACGACCTCTGCGGAACTCTCTGTCCGCTAGAAATAGAGTTATCAATACGTCTTATTGATACTGCGCCTATATGACCCCTATTGTGTCACCACCACGACTATATAAGTGCTACCAATAATAAAATAGTATTGGATCCGAGAGTAGCACTAATACTTACGGGACTACTGTAGAAGCCTCCTCCCCTAATTATTATATCGTAAATTATTAGTCCGCTCTATAGCAGTTCCGTAATCTAAATGATTTTGGTTCATGTTTTCTGAGAGGAGAGTTTTCTCGTATTTAGTTCCACCTCGAGCAAGGATTGCCTTCGTGGCGATCGCGTGCCGGTTAGGTTCAATAGGGGTATTCCTGCTATTGTAATAAAAATATATATATATATATATATATATATATATACGGCATACACATGTATGCCTAGGCTGCTTTACCTGCCTTGGGTTTTGACCCCAGCTTTTCTAAATGTCCACCTCTATATATATATATACAGGTAGTTCAACAAGTTCTTAAAATGAGCTTTTCAGAATTCGAATTTTGGCGCGCTTTCACCGATATTGGAAACGGCAACTTTTTGAATGCTAGCAGTCAAAATATTATAGTGATTGGCCGTTGCGATTTCGTTTGATCGCTTTTCCCGTGCACCGTATCGGCGTGATTTTGAAAAATTGAGAAAAAAGAGTTTCGAGTGGTTATCAAGCATTTTTATTTCAAAGGTTGGAATGCGACCCAAGTGAAAACTGAGTTAGACGAGGTGTACGGTGACTCTGCGCCATGTTTTGCCACTGTTTCCAACTGGATTAATGAGTTAAAAAGAGGTCGCAGGAGCACCGAGGATGAACTACGTTCAGGACGCCCAAAAACGGCAACTGATGAGGAAAACGTGGAAAAAGTGCGGGAAATCGTTGCCGCAGATAAGCGAGTGAACATTAGGGAGATAGCCTTGGGGATCAGTTTGGGTAGCGTGCATTTCATCCTGCACGAAAACTTAAAGATGAAAAAGCTCAGAGCAAAATGGGTGCCGCATTTGCTCAACCAAGGCCAAAAAGACGCGCGTGTTTCCGCTTCACAGCAAAATTTGGCCAAGATGTCGAAAAATCCGTCGGATTTTTGGCGCAGATTCGTGACCGTCGATGAAAGCTGGGTCCATCACTACACTCCCGAGACCCAAGAAGCATCTCGTCAATGGTGTGCACCTGGTGAAGGACCTCCGAAGAGGGTGCGGATAACGGCATCGGCCGGAAAGATGATGGCTACGGTTTTTTGGGACCAACGTGGAACAATTCTGGTCGACTACCTTGAGAGCGGTAAAACGATCACGGGAGAATATTATGCAAGACTGTTGGACTGCCTGAAGCAAGAACTCATCGTGAAACGGCCCGCTTTGCAGAAGAAGGTTGTCCTGTTTCACCAGGACAATGCTCCCGCACACAAGTCGCGGCAAGCAACGGCAAAACCGGCCCAACTGAGGTTCGAACTTATTGAACAACCTTCCTATTCTCCAGACCTGGCCCCCTCTGATTATTTCCTCTTCGGACATTTGAAGAATAGTCTCGGTGGAAAGCGTTTTTCCAGCAATGAAGAGGTTAAGGCTGCTGTCAATGCCTATTTTCAGTCTAAAGACGCGGAATTCTACTCAAGAGGTATAAATGCTCTGAAATCTCGGTGGGAAAAGTGTATTGAGCTTCTCGGGGAGTATATCGAATAAGAAAAAATTAAAAACAAGATTTGGAAAATTCTGGGTTTTTATTTTAAGAACTTGTTGAACTACCTGTATATATATATATATATATATATATATATACGGCATGCTCATGTATGCCTAGCCTGCCTTACCTATGCTGTATATATTAATAGGTAAGGTTATAATCGAGTGTAATCATTTTCGTATGTGCGCAAAGGCCGTAGTCGTAGTACTAACATCGGTAGTAACACACGTTCGTTTTCTTCTTCGACGCTCAGCGGCAGCAGCAGCAGTAGATGGTCCATGGCATCTACTTTCCTTTGGCTCTCCTACTTCCTAATGCATCTCGGTGGGTTTAGTCCGTTTGCTGTGCACACCACCAGCGCTCCGGGGGTAGCGAAACAGGCGCCGTTGAAGACAACGCTGACGACGACGAAATGAGGAAATGGAAAATACATTTTTCTTCAGTTGTTTCTGTCTCGCTGCTTGGTAGGCAGGCAGACTACGACTCTGACGGTAACAACAGCAGCAATAGCATACAGACAAAAACAAAAACATCAACAACAACAATAACGACAGCTGTGCAGGATGATGATGACGATGGTGATGTCGACGATGCCGGAACCAAATTGAGGGCGGCAGAAACTCGTTGAACGCAAACAGGATATGTATATAGATTTATTTGCTTAGGGAATGAAACGAGAGAGAAACAGAAGTGCTGATAGCAAAGCAAGAGAAAAGGGGTGAAATCAAACAAAAATACATGGTTCTAGCTTGCGTATGTTCAGTGTATTTTGGGGCTGTATTAATGCCTCTCTCTCTTTATATATATATATATATAGCTGCCGTTGCACTGCGTCATTTCCAGGCTGCACTGGTTTTGCAAGAATTGCGGCGTATCTGTTGTCGACGCCGTCAGTGTAGTCTACGAGTTTGGCTCTGTTGTGGTTGTTGCTGTCGCTGTCGTTGTTGTTCTTGTTGTTGTTGTTGTCGAATGTGATTCCAGCTGCTGCTATTGCTGCGAGGAGGGCCGACTTGTCATCATGAGTACAAGCCCGACGATGATGATGATGACGACAATGACGATTATGATGATCATAGGAACGAACTGGAACCGAGCAGGACCACGGAATGCTACATATAGGAGCTTCGGAGCCCAAAGAGCACGACAGCAGGACCCGAGCTGTTGGGCCCGAGAACATCATGAAAAGTGTTTGCCGTGGTCGAGTCGTTCGAGGTCGTGGCATTTGCAGTTGTCGCGGGCGCCAGAAAGCAGCAGATCATAGCAGACGTAGTTGTAGCACCAATAGTTACACGAAAAACAGACTCGAGCCTCGTCGGGGGGGAAGGTCGGGGGGGGGGGGGGGGGGTGAACGATTTCCAGGGGACGCGGGGGGCGGCGACGGCCAACAAAGGCCAGCCAGCACGCATCTGCAGGACGGGTGTGGGCTGCATGGAAGCGTTGTATGTGCGAAAGATGACTGATTGACCGGCTGGATAGGGCCGCTACCCACCGTACGGCATCGTCGTGCCGTCTACCAGCGTAGCACAAAGCCGACATTAAAAGCGCGCCATAGTGAGAAAAAGATCGGGGGGAGAGATACATGTATAGAGAGAGAGAAGGGGGGGAGAGAGATATGAAGAGAGACAGACAGAGAGAGAGAGAGAGAGAGAGGGAGAGAGAGAGAGGGAGAGAGAGAGGGAGAGAGAGGGAGAGAGAGACGAGAAATGGAAACGCCCAGGCAAAGATTTTAAATTCGATCCGGTTCGAGTGTCGAGGACGAGAGCGTCCTTCTCTCATCTATGCTGTACTCTGGGTACAGCAGCTCCGGTCTCACGCGCGTAACACTAACGCGTACCACCTAGCGCGAAGAATGGATATTTCTATATTTCTTGGTTGCAAAACGAGCCTAATGTGTGCGTGATTATATTAAAAGAAGAGAGAACGAGAGGAATCTGATCTGAATGCGCACATTGCCGTAGCATATATTGCAACATGTTATGGCGGCACTGTTTTGGGCATGCAATAGTTGGCATTGGCGAATCATCGTCGTCGTTGTTGTTGTTGTTAGTACTATTGTTGGCAATCATGATGATGACAATACCAAGAAGAACACAAACGATGTAATAGCTAGTAATTGTTCTACCGATTAATAGTAATAATAATAATAATAATACTAGGATAGTAATCATACATAAAATACAAGCTATCTGCAGGTGTTAGGAAGTGCCGCTTTAACAGTCGATATTTTTTTGTTGGTCGCGAACCCGTTGTTTTAAGAGTTAGAGTCGCCGGTCGCATCTTTCACTTCATCTCGTCGAATAATAATATTAATAACCCGTGGACGCAACCTACCCATGCATGCGACCAATGTGGACGGGTTTAAGAACGCTACAGGGCTTACGAGCACACACGACACGAATTCATAGTCCAAGTTTCTCCGCACGCACCTCTAACAGAACAGACCGACAGACAAACCAGATTTCGACGGATCGCCCACGTGACTTGTCATACAGCCCTGCACTGAACAACGATGCCCTCCTGCAACTCCTGGCCCAAACGCACAAACGTCTTCGCTTCATACGAATAAAACCCAGAGGCGTCAGGGAACCATGCGCAGCAGCGTTTGCAAGAGCACTTGGTGAGTTCAACCGAAAGAAAGACGTTACATCATGGGTAAAGGGTTCTTGTCGATACCAACACTAAGATTTGCCCTTTCAAGACATAAAACTTTTGACTCAACGCTATGTCAGGTAATTCGACGTAACATAACACACCTAGACAATACTAACCTTAAGATGTAACTCACAGAAGATACGTATACATCAACGCAGAGGTAAAAAGCAATAAAGACCACCTGTGTGTTGGCCCCGCAGAGCGCTGGTTGAGGACGACATACGAGCCGCGGTACGTGCGCTGATGTTTTCTGACGTTATCGCCCCGTCGATCACAACACAGAGGAGGAAGTTAAGCGCAAGCATCCTCCGCTTGAGAATATTAGCAGTGAGAATATAGAAGCAACGAATGAGCCTACAATGGATAAACACAGACCTGTGTCAGAGCCCTCCTGGTGTCGGAAGCAGTGGGATCTTTCGCACTAGCTTCAGGAGCAGGGCTAGATGGCTTACGTCCACGACACCGAAAAAATATGCTAGACCAAACAATTCCAGCTTCAGCAAGACTGTTAAAGAAGCTCAGAGTTCTTATAGAGAATACATTAACTGGTACACTACCACCGTTCTGCATCTCCAAGACTGACCTTGAGGAGACTGGCAGCAAAAATAGCTTTGACCACAAATAAGAGAGCAATACTAGCAGCGATAAAACCGCACCAGGTCGATGTAGCAGTTAAGAGCAGAGCGGAAGTGGCTGTTCACGTCGCCCTAGCTTACATTGAAGTAGAAGGACCTGCGCGCTGATTGGTTAAGCTAGATTTTTGTAATGCATTCAATACAATCCGATGATATTTACTTCTGCGGAAAGTAGAACAACACGTTTGTACCTCACAACTGTATTCTGATAATAATAATAGTAATAATAATAATAATAATAATAATAATAATAATAATAATAATAATAATAATAATAATAATAATAATAATAATAATAATAATGATAATAATAATAATAATAATAATAATAATAATAATAATAATAATAATAATAATAATAAGTAAAACCATCCCGATACGCGCGATGTCCTTTATGTGGAACATTTAGCTGCGAAGGGCCAAGTGAAATGCTTACTCGCTGGCGTTGTGTTTACGAATCTCGATAATCGGGTTACAATGCCAGGGCGTATCCCTTTTTGATTTGGCGTTTATTTGGCAAGTGTTTGATTTTCCATTGTTTTTCACCTAAACTTGAAACTTTAGAAATAGTTAATAGGACAAATAGAAACGGAAACTTCTAACACAAATGATGATCCACGGCACATAACTGAAAGATCGCCGAACAAGCGATGCGTCGTATTCGTAAGATCAGCATAATTGCTTAGATAGCTTCTGAAGCTCACAGCGTAATATATAGTATATAAATAATGTGGTTGTCATTGCCACTTGTCCAGAATGTGTCTAGCCCTAGATTGTCAATTAATGGCAGTTTTTTGTCTTTCCCTCAACACGGCGCTGGGATTTTTTAACATTAAGAGCGCGCCTATGGCATCGTACGGCATCCAGCTTATCGGGGAGAACTTGAGCGTGGCCCAGCTCGCGAGGCTTAACCGAGTGAAACCCGCCTTTCTCAAGCGAGTGCTCGGTCTCCACACGTCGTGCCGCAATCGTCTGGTCTATCTACTTGCCAGTACCCCACTCTTCATAGAGGATCTGCAACGCCACTTGCGGCTGCCCGAAACACAGGCCTACAAGAATTGTATCTGCCAGTGGGAGGAGAGAATGGCAGACGTGGCCCGACTTCTTTAGTACGGGTGCAATGACAAACAATGCGTGGATGGGACTACAACGCACTAACCGCAGTGTGGTAGTACGCTATGCAGTGCACGGCTTCCACCATGTTTTCTGTTAAACTCAAGGGTACCATGAGCCGACAGAAGACTGTATCTGTAACAGGTGTGGGAGAGCTTCTGGGAGGTATCATGCGGGGGAGTGTTCCAGAGTTGAATCACTTGCCAGGCTGGCTCAGTAACCGTGTTTTTATGTATAATATTTGATTATATACCTAACAAAGGTGTTTAATAAATGAATGAATGAATGAACATGGAGCTGTTTGTCTTTTGAAAAGCTTGGCAGCACGTAAAGCAAAAATTCAATTTGAACAGTGTTCTTAAGGGCTCAGGGGATCTATTTAGTCAAGTTCTAGATAGATAGGTTATAGCGTATCATTCGCAGCAAGACCTCGCAGAGGATTTAAGCGAATGTGATTGAGCTAATAAGATAAGTATCACATCAATAGCATAATCCAGTTAGTTTTAAATTTTGCGACACGCATGCGTCTAAGAAGCGGGAAATCACATGTTGAATCAAGCGTTCTGGCCCCTGTCGATAAGAACAGATGGTTACGTCTTCAGTACATCTGCTCTGAAACGTTCTGTAACAAAATATAAATGCGATTGTCGAACACAAGGCGTATTGGTCTCCAGGATGAATGCTGAGTGACAGACTTTTTACGTACAAGCATCACTATGACGTTTTCTTAAAAAAAACGTTTATCAAGCGTTCTGCATAGCGTGCGTTCGTATGCAAGTATATGCATATATGAGCACTACGGCTTAGCGTAGACACCCCGAAGGCTGGTCGTAACGCAGCAACACATCGCCTTTGCAGAGTATACGCTGCATGCATTTATTATTGCATAGGGTGGCATTTTGTTCACACGAGACTGGACCTGGCTTTCCTGCGCTCTCTCCTTTCGTCCATATTTCGCTCGCATCTCTCGCTCTCACTCATATCTGACTCAATTTGTTTCTGCTCAGTACACAAGGAAATGCGAGCCTAGTCAAACACTCGGCACGCATCAGTTCGAACGAGATGACAGATACGGAGGCTGGCACCAATATCTGTGTATGTCTCATCGTCAATCGTTGGACGGCGTCGGGATGATGGCCACGATGCTGCTAACGCTGTTACGGTCATGGTGGTCGAGATGGAGATAGTCTTTATTGCCAGACACGCGAAGCTTTTGGCTATCTTCGGCGCCAAGAGGCCAGGAGTGGAGGTGGTGCTAAATTGGGCTGATTGCCGTTTCCGAACCGAGGAAAGATGCGATGCGCAACGGGGCGGACATCAGACCCTGTGGCGGAAGCGGCAGCGGCGCCGGCGGCGGTTACCCAAAGGTGATCAGTCGCTTCATTGTTGTTGTTGTTGTTGTCGTTGTTGTTGTTGTCGTCGTTGTCATCGTCGTCTCGTCACGTGTGGGCGCGCTGCGTTGATCGTCATTCTCGCTAATGACTCGACAAGCCGAGGCCCCGCCTGTATGATGGCCTCAACTGACCAAGCCCGCCCCGCGGTCTTTATGCGGCAGCAATAACAGCAGACCTCTTACATAACTATGATCTAATCAGCATCATCATCATTGTTGTTGTTGTTGCTGTTGTCGTTGTTGTTGTTGCTCATGTTTTGTATTTAGCCTTATTTTTGTTTTTGTTGTTGTTGTTGTTCACGGTCTAAAGTTGTGTGCGTATAGTGTTTGCATGTCGCTCCTGCTGCTGCTGCTGCCATTCGGTGTGTGTCTTCCCCTGTTGTTTTGTACATTCCCGTTGACGTCTTCACTTATCATTATGTCTTCCCCTTGCCGTTTGCTGCGCGTTCGAACAACGTTACCCCACTAAAAACCCCACAAACAAACGACATCACCCCCACAAATTTGTTTGAACAGTTTTTGTTGTGTGGGTAACGTCGTTTGTTTGTGCGTTGTGTCTACGCGCCTTGTGTCTTCTTTCCATGTTCCTTTTCTTCTTCTCTATTAACAAGACTGTCAGAAGTCCGTGACTCGTTTGCCTTGTTGTAATGAATGAAAAATATTCCTGTACATTATAAGTTGCCTCAACCCCCTCCGCCCCCCGCCGCTGTATGGGTGGGGCTGCTGTAAACGACAATATTTATTGCAGCCGTGCAAGCGTGAAATAGTCTTGCGCAAACTCTTTTGCGTGTCGTATCCCTCTAGTCGCCTATTTTTAAGATGCGGTAGACTAATTGTGCCAATGATTAATTGCCTAGCCTAAGGCACGATGTCCTTTTTTACAGCTAATTAGTCGGCAACCCAGCAGACCGTATCGCACCATTTTCTAATGAGATGCCACGTTGCATTGCCACGTCAGAAACCAGAGAGATTACGGCGACACGTTCATAGAGAAAACGTCACATCTACTAGCAAAATGTCACTATGGTGTGCCCATATAGTCAATTGGTGACACACTGCTCAAGGTCTTACAGCTTTTCCCGACTCGTGCAATGCAACCCGAAAAAAATCCCATAAAATATTGAAGCGGGAATAATTGAGGTTTCGCTCTTGACATTATTTGTATCACCTTTAGCAGAAAAAGAAACAATGGCTTATAAAACTTTAATATATATATATATATATATACATGAGATGGAGTAATTTTTCCCGTGCATACGTCCCCAGGAGACAATTGACGCTCCACTTACATTCTTAATAAAAACATATATATATATATATATATATATATATACATCAACACGCTTTATTTCCACACTAGATTGGGTAAAATGTACAATAGTTTGGTAAATATCACTGCAGCTAGCTTCGTAATGATATTTCAATTGAAATTCACTCAGTGCTAGTTTTGTTAGTGAGGATACTGCATTGCGCTCACTGCCATGATACCCTACACATACACCGTAACAATATTTACAAACAAGTCTGACAAAAGGCTCATTATAAGCGTCTTTTTGGTATAGGAGGTGGTGAAAACCGTGCACAGCGATTGTCCGGCCTATTTGTCCTGCCCGTGCCCTTCCATTCTGACCTAACCATTGCATCTGTCATATAAAAATGTAGGCCGATCTCTACCATATTTTCTTCATATCGCCGCATGAACTCGCTGTATGCGGGAATGTCTGGGAGCTCAAACTGTTTTTTCACCTGTTCCACAAATAGTGGAGTATCGCACAGCAAATACGTAAGGCGATTTTATGCTGACGTATGTAAGCCCCGTTTCAAAAAGCTGGCTTAACCCGACCGAGTGCACCAAGTTGAGCCGAGCTTAGCTTTGTCTACACAAGCTGGACTCCGTATAACGCAATTGGTGCTATCGTCATATCGAATAGAGCTAGCGCTGCATTAATCTAGATCTTGTGCATTTAACCTAAGTGTATCGGTCACGGCCAGCCTGACCGAATGTCGGAACTTCATGGCCTCTGTCTTCTACATATTTACTTCGAGGCCTTCTACGTTCATATACGCCGACAATGTAGCCAGTGCCTGTTGCAGATGGTATCTGCTGCTACTGTAGAGTACGATATAGTCAGCATACATTTTATTATGTTATAATTATCATTACAGCTGGGTGTCGGGTGTTTACGCGTGTTGGTACGTCGGCTACCAGCAGAGAGCAAAAGCAAAGGGCTGAGATTATGGCCCTGAGTAAAGCCTGTCGTTTGTGCATTGCTTGGGTGCTCTCCTATTCCGTCATCCAGGCTGATCTGATTGGACGTCGTTCATCAATGTTATCATATCGTATTGGTTGACCCTGATTTCGGTGAGCTTAAGCAGGACTTGAGTTCTTGAGCCAGAATCAAACGCGGCTCGGAAATCCACCAATATGCAGTACAAAAATAGGCCATTTCGTGCCAGGGTTTGCTCGATATCTGCGAGGACGATTGTACATGCAGTTAGTGTTAACCGTTGCGCAGGAAAACCCTATTGTTCGTCTGGTCATGCCTTCTTGTGCTCGACGAACGACGATAGACGGGCGGCTAGGAGGCTTCAAGCAGTTTGTAAGCGTAACTTTTCTTGGTGATGCCCGTCAGGAAGAGGGTTCAGTCCGCGGTCTCTTGCCCTTCAGGACAAGTTCCATAACACACTGTCTCCATGCTGCAGGTAGTCGACCGTTGTAATATACCTATTGGAAAACGCGGTCCAGTGTGCGGTGATTCTGGCTGTTTGCTGCAAATGCTCATTACAGATGCCATCTGGCCCGGGTGCTTTGTTTTTGGGAGTTGACGCAGAGCCTCTGCCATTTCTTGGACGGTGAAATAATCGTCCAGTTGGGTTCTCCACTGCAGATCCTCTTTGACCAGACAGACATGAAGGTTGGCACTGTTTTTGGCATTGTGTCCTGTAAGCTGAGGATCGATCTTAAGTGGCCCTAGAGAACTTTATTTTCAATTTGACATACAGATCTCTTCCTGCAAATTGTGAATTTCGCTCGGTATTATGGAGCAGTCGGGCATTCAGTTGTTGCTCGTGTTGCCTGTTGGAATTTCACAGATATTATTGTTAAGTGGATCTCGTCTCTGCGAAGAGAAGTCTCATATCTGTCCTTATGCGTTGAAGCTATTTTGCTTGGTAGTGACAGTTCATTGTAGCTTTTCACATCTTGCTCTGCTCATTCGGTGCTGAGGACTTCGATGGATTCTTGGAGGTGATCCGCCCTTAGTGATCTCAGCACAGGTTTCCGTTTGTGCTGCCGCTCATGCGGGCTGGGACCACGATATTCAAACCATCGAGTTTATGCGCCGTCAGGTCCGCTCCTTCTCTCATTTGATGATCTGTTCCCACGCAACACACATTTAGTTTTGGTACATTTGTAACAAATAAATCTGTAGTCGATAAACCCATTGCGCCTTTAAATGATGACAAACACGGGTCATTCGTCACCCAGAAACCCAGATCCGACAGTGCTTCAGTGGGTGCTTTCGTCCTCGCGTCCATGGGCCTGTCGAGTCTTGCGTTCATATCTCCCGCAATCACTGTGGAGTGAGCACAGTCTACCTCTTATGCTTCTTCACTTCGTAACATTCTTTACAATAGTAAATGTATCCTCAGCTGCTGCTGGCTTCACATGCATAGCAATCAGATGTAGTCTTCTTTTTCATAACCACGCAGTTGTCTTCTGACAGGAGTACTTTCATAACTCCTAGCCGGCTTTTGTGAAAGATTGACACCCTCCACCGGGACGGCCCAAGGAGGTAGATCGAGAAGCGAGACAGTGCGCTGCGTAATATGCTTGCACTGCGGGGGTGTCAGACACTACGTCTTTGTGAGCGTTAGAACGTCGATCCCGTTCACAGAGGTTCGTCGCTGAGATGGGCATATGAACTATTGATTGCTCAGAATCTCCGCAGTCCTGCTGAATTATTCTCAGTGCGTCCGTTGGCGACCTACTAAGTTTAACAGTTCTGCCACCATATCGTATAGTTTTGGCTTTTGCGGTGGCCGGGTCTACTGGTGCTGTTCGTGGCCCACGATCTTGGTCATTCTGCGGACGTTTTGCGCAAGTACGTGTGTCCATTCTTATCGGCGGGGTTTTTCGATGGCAGATCCCATATATATATATATATATATATATATATATATATATATATATATATATATATATATATATTATTGTAATAGCGATGCGCATTACTGATAGGCGTAACCAGACCGTTTTAAGCAAATATGGTGCCATTTTTCGTGGTCTACGTCAATATTTTATACGACAATCTCAGTAACATAATGAGAGACAGCGCAAGAAGTTCACATCAACGGTTGTGAACTTGATGTGCTTTCATATTTCAACTACATGTTTATCTATACATACGAGTTGTTCAACTATGGCTGAACCGTACAAATTTTCACCTTGCTAATACAATGCCAATGAGTAGCCGCTGCGTAGGGTCCTGCAAACCAAGCTCTTCGCAGTCCCCTGGGGCTCTCTCAGAACCTTTGGATACGCTGTTTTTTGGTAAGGCCATTTGAGGCGCTTTCTTTGGGCCGAAAGCGACTGCCATCTTGACGGTACAATACAAGGCTATCTGAAGGTCGATTTGTCTTAACTCTAGTAATCTAAATAAAATGTTTGCTAGAAAAATGCGCTGTCTGTTTAAGGTGTAGACCACTATAGTGGTAGCGACATATGATTAATAATAGTAATACTAATAATATGATCTAGACATCAAGACCATTAAAATGCTTGCGCCAGGTGTAATGGAAAACCTAGGAACTGTCAGCAATGGCAAAATAATACCTATGTACAAATATATATTCCTTAATACTATCTTTATCATGCCGCATTATCTTCAATTGTGTGAGGTCATACAGCCCTTTACTCAATCTATCGTTAATTTCCTAGACCTTCTCGTCTCCGCAAACGTTTGACGACTTCAGGCTGATCCCAAAATATGTGTGGCCAGACTACACAGTATGTGCAGCAGATCACTCGTGTATTTCTCGTTGGTGGATCGATCGTGAGCTCGTCGCAATTATTACACTGTAGGCAATTACATCAAAGGGCTAGATAAGAGATTTTTACAGATAATAATAATAATAATAATAATAATAATAATAATAATAATAATAATAATAATAATAATAATAATAATAATAATAATAATAATAATAATAATAATAATAATAATAATAATAATAATAATAATAATAATATATCATCATCATCATCATCATCATAATAATAATAACGTTTTTCTGAAACATCAAATCAACTTAAAGAAATATATAAAATCTATAAGTATTAACTTAGGATACAACACGTCTACATATAGACATCTTTTTTTACTACCGTATACATCCTACGAACGGTGCGCGCCCCTACTGCTCTTGATTAGATGCTTAAATTCAACTTATATCGCCAGACTGGGTCTACCAACCCAATAAAAATTCAACATTAAATGTAATTCTAGTGGTCAGTTTGTTCTGCTCGGAATTTTGACAAAGACTGCTTGGACAGGAAGCCCAGCGTCAGCATATAGGTATTGCGCAGGCTATTCAATTAGATAATAATCGCTAGGCGTTGTTTATCTGAAGTCGTCTTGTATCGCCCGTTCTACAGTTGATTGATTTCAGTGGGCCAGTTGTGCCTATAAAAAAGCACAGCCTTTATTTACAGGGTGAAAGAGGCTAAGATGCAGGTGACGCCTGCGAAATCACCTTGCTGTATGATTCTTTGGCTACCGCCAAGCAAACATGTTATTGGTGATTTGGACTTTTCCGATACATTTAGATACACTCAGCTTCAACTTTTTGGAGTTGTTGTAATCAGTATACATAGTCGTACAAATATATTTATTGCGCGAAAAAGAAAAAAATTGCATTTTTTGTTCTTTCGCACAACAAATAAAAATGGCAGTAACGGACAATTAACGACGCTCGGCTCCAAATCACATTTTCTGCTAAATTAATTTTCAGGAATATATTCGGAATATTCTCAATCATATCTATGCACTTGTAGAAATATAACACAATTTTTGATGATATACATACTCGTAGTGTAGTTACACAAACGAGTATACACCTAGCTAACAGTAGCGCATGGTTTCAATAACATACAGACGAATAAACATCTTAGAATTCTCAATGATGGAAGAACGGTTGAATTTTTTGTTGCAAGTTTGCAAGTACAGAGGAAGATTTGACTAAAAGTTTATTATGTGCAGATAACGTAAATTTCGTTGAGCTTAGCACACCTAAGTCCCGTGTGATATTTCCGGTTGTCAGTATTGACCCGTTGAGTTGGTAGTCTAAATCGGAAAAGCCGTGAGTCATGAGGGGACACTTTGGAACGAAGAGCTCTATTCCGTTATCACTACACAAACGACGAATGCTGTATAACTAGCACGTACCTTAAACACAAGCGGGGGAGTGTTGTTGCCTTCGAATGCAATGTATGTGGCCTCTTATGAGGACTGAACCTCAGATGATTCGACGCTCAAAGGAAGAGGCGTAAAGATTCAGCTTGTCGAATGATGCACTTTTCCGTAACCCATCGGAACAAATGCTTTTATTTGCTTAGAGTATGTTTCTAGCGAAATGATCCCTTGAACTTAAAGCACGTATCTTTTTTCACCTAGCTTATTCCCTTGTTTGCTCTGTCACGATACGACTTGTGCGACCATGGCCCCTAATTATTATCATTAATTGTTAAATGCAGCCGGCAGAAGTAGAATTAACATAGTAAATATAAGTCCTTGGTTTCACCATCGAGTCAACATAACAAGCTAGTTAGATGCGCCCTTAACGTGTGCCGTCACCAGCAACATGTTACGCCGCTCACATATTAACATCAGCAATAAAGTATAAAGTGGGCGATATTAATTTTATACAATAAGCCAGTGGATATATACAGCGTGGCTAGGAAAAGCGCTGACCTAAAGCAGCAGTCTCACTGTCAATACACGTGAAAGATGGTTTAGTGGCAAGGCCTTTGTCTTGTATGTGGGAGACCTGGGCTCGAGACCCAGACCGGCCACTCTTAAATTGGTTTTTATGATTTCCAAACTAGACAAGGTAAATGTCGGAGTAGATTAAAAATCGGCCAATACATTAAACAAACCCTACACAGGCAATCGCCTTACGGAACAACTAAAAAAAGATCAGAGCGACTTCGCTTTGCAAATAACTTAGTGAGTGGCCAGACCTCTGCAACAATCTAACCAATGGTTTGCTGCTTTAAAGAGAACGTCTACAGCATATGTTTGCACAAAAACGTGAAAAGTAGCAAAACATATTATAAAGGTGTTATCAAGGACTTATTTACAAAAGAGACACTGCAGCCGTTTACGGCATACTGTAATGTACGAGTGTACCGCCTGTCGGGATAATACACGGCATAGAGATAGGGTCGATTTGCTCGCGTCGTGTATATAACCGTGACATATTAAGAATACTGTTTTATTGAATTCCGTCTTCTACAGCAATATCAGTCGTTCAGCCTTTTAGCCATGTCTAAAAGGTTATCCGATCGCTTGAGCGATCCGAGCTTATAATGTAAAATTACTTGTAGAGAAAAGCCTGACGTTTGCATATCGATAGTTCTATCTTGAGCAATATTTTTCTTCACGTTAAGTGGCCTGATGTTTGTATTATTTATGTGGCAGAATAAATACAGAGCAATAAGACAAACCTTTCATAGTATTCACAAACCCTTTAGGCCATCTTTAGATGAGACAAAGAAAAAAAGAGATGATTATCCTTATTCGTTAAGGGGTTACTCGGGAGGGTTACCCTTGTGAAACAAGGGCGTTGGGTCGCTGGCGTCAAACGACAGATGGCTCTGTGGAGTACATAGTAGCCAACTTGAGGTCTTGCATGCGTGTGTTGATCGTATCGTTTGGCAAAGCTTTAACTGCATCATATATGCACTACAAGCAAACACTATATGTTATGCGCAAAAGGCTAAGGGAGGAATTCATCGCTTCCTCAGATCTTGGACTGTCCTTGCTGTGACTTTCCACTAGAACAGGTGGCACGCACTCGAAGCTCAGCGACGACAACGACAGCAGCTACAACGACAATAACGTTAAATGGCTGTCAATTTGCGCCTCAACGTGTACGCTGTCTACGTCATACGCGTGCAAAGCTAGGCACATTGGCTTTATTGAATTAGTGTTGAAGGGAAAGTGGTCAGAGAGGAGGGGCCAAGCTGCAACAGAGCATGGCCTGCGGCCAGCGCGCGAGGTGAGTGGGGCAGCTTGCGGCAACGGCGGCGAGGGTAACTAACCCCAAACCCTTGTAACTAAAGAAGGCTACCCCACAACTAACTAGTGACCAACGAACAGATAGACGGATAGACAGACATACAAGTGACGGATTGACAATAGACAGACAGATAGGAAATCGACGTGGCGAAACGGCGAGAGCCCTATGATGGATGTCGGTTGGGAGGGAATGGAGAGAACGAGGAGGAGGAGACCTTGTACGAGACCTTGAGGTTGCAAGAATCGGATCAGCGCCAGGTGGTCGGGCCACCTCCCCCGCTTCCCGCTGCTACCGCCGTCCGTCCCCACCCACTCGGAGTTACCGATTGCACTCGAATCCCTCACGTAATTGAGTTACGCGCGGGGGATGGTCTCATGTCGGTGCTGCTGCTGCTGATGTTGTAGCGATTGTCAAGTGGTATTGACAATGTCGCATTGACATCAGCCATTTAGATAACATTGGCCAACCAGTCAGGGGGGCGGGGAGGGGGGGCAGCGGCAATCGCATAGCGTCGATTGGGTACGTTATGCATCTGGATAGAGGTTGGGTGGGGCTCTAAATTTGCTCCGCGACCTGCACCGACGGCGCAAACCGCCTCGGTAATCATAATCACGGCCTCTGATTAACACTGCATTAGGAACACAAAAGCAGTTGAATAATCGAAGTGTAATACATACAGCAAACGGAATGTCTCCACATAGAGCTGTCAGTGTACTTAGTCTATCTGGCGCATGTGGACGTCGAATAGAGTGAACGCTCGAACTGCGTGGTAAGGGCAACAGATGTCGTGCATATATATATATATATATATATATATTATCACCAAATTTCCTTCACTCATATTAAGTATGCATACAACATAAACATTCAGTTGTCAGCTGCTCGGGGCATGTAAGGATATGCCGAGGAGGTATAAGTTTATAGGTATATATATGTATATACAGGTAGTTCAACAAGTTCTTAAAATGAAAACTAAGAATTTTTCAAATCTTGTTTTTAATTTTTTCTGATTCGATATACTCCCCAAGAAGCTCAATACACTTTTCCCACCGAGATTTCAGAGCATTTATACCTCTTGAGTAGAATTCCGCGTCTTTAGACTGAAAATAGGCATTAACAGCAGCCTTAACCTCTTCATTGCTGGAAAAACGCTTTCCACCGAGACTATTCTTCAAATGTCCGAAGAGGAAATAATCAGAGGGGGCCAGGTCTGGAGAATAGGAAGGTTGTTCAATAAGTTCGAACCTCAGTTGGGCCAATTTTGCCGATGCTTGCCGTGACTTGTGTGCAGGAGCATTGTCCTGGTGAAACAGGACAACCTTCTTCTGCAAAGCGGGCCGTTTCACGATGAGGTCTTGCTTCAGGCAGTTCAACAGTCTTGCATAATATTCTCCCGTGATCGTTTTTTTTTTAGTCGACCAGAATTATTCCACGTTGGTCCCAAAAAACCGTAGCCGTCATCTTTCCGGCCGATGCCGTTGTCCGCAGCCTCTTCGGAGGTCCTTCACCAGGTGCACACCATTGACGAGATGCTTCTTGGGTCTCGGGAGTGTAGTGATGGACCCAGCTTTCATCGACGGTCACGAATCTGCGCCAAAAATCCGACGGATTTTTTGACATCTTGGCCAAATTTCGCTGTGAAGCGGAAACACGCGCGTCTTTTTGGCCTTGGTTGAGCAAATGCGGCACCCATTTTGCTCTGAGCTTTTTCATCTTCAAGTTCTCGTGCAGGATGAAATGCACACTACCCAAACTGATACCTAAGGCCTCCGCTATTTCCCTAATGTTCACTCGCTTATCTGCGGCAACGATTTTCCGCTTTTTTTCCACGTTTTCCTCATCAGTTGCCGTTTTTGGGCGTCCTGAACGTAGTTCATCCTCGGTGCTCCTGCGACCTCTTCTTAACTCATTAATCCAGTTGGAAACAGTGGCAAAACATGGCGCAGAGTCACCGTACATCTCGTTTAATTCAGTTTCCTTTGGGTCGCATTCCAACCTTTAAAATAAAAATGCTTGATAACCACTCGAAATTAGTTTTTCTCCATTTTTCAAAATCACGCCGATACGTTGCACGGGAAAAGCGATCAAACAAAATCGCAACGGCCAATCACCATAATATTTTGACTGCTAGCAGTCGAAAAGTTGCCGTTTCCAATAGCGGTGAAAGCGCGCCAAAATTCGAATTCTGAAAAGCTCATTTTAAGAACCTGTTGAACTACCTGTATATATATATATATATATATATATATATATATATATATATATATATATATATATATATGTATATATATATATGTATATGTATATATATATATATATATATATATATATATATTCTGGAACGAAACAAACAATACTCAGATAGAACTTTAAAATACGAGAATACATTTGTGTGTGTTGTCTTACATATGCACATTTACAGGGGCATTAAGCGCTGCGAGACCAATTATTAGGGTGATAACGCGCTCAAGTAAGAAAACACAATTGGAGAAAGATCGTTTAAGATGCGCGTGCCATATGTGGCAACTGATCAAAAGCTATGCGATTATGTGAGGTTTTCTATAGGGCTTGTAAAACCGAAGCGGGCGCTTTTTATGGTTAATTTCATAGTTGCCCCTCAACATAAATGAATTATACATGGAGCAACACCCAGCTCTCTCTCTAAGGACAATCATGCACCCTCTTACGAACATCTTATACACTGATCCCTTAACAGTTTAAAAAATATTAATTACTAAAAATGTTTAAACAAATAATAAAGGCCTCGCAATGATCAATATGATGTATATGTGTATGCTGTTCTTCGTAAAGAATCAAAAAGAGTGATGTTTCAGAAAACCCCGTATTATTACCCGTTGTGGAATGATACAAATCCTCTTATCTAAAAATAGCAGCTGCTAATGAACCAGCAATAGTCATTGATGTGATTACACATATCAATGACAATTGCTGTCACATACAATCACATACCTTATCGAAGGAAACCAATTTATATTTTTATTAAAAAAAATCGGTAGTACACTTAAGTACAGCTCACACCTTAGCTAAGATCGAGGCAGCCGCGTTTCATAGCATTAATTTGATTATGCGCTTGTTCGTCATTAAAAATATTGATCCACAAACAGTATGGTATACTTGTAATATTTCTTGCATCACATTGTGTGAAATACATATCGTTGTAAATGTATAGAGAGACTTAATATCAAACATGCATTAAAAGCTTCTTGGGTAAGTGAACATTGCTTGAACTTTCTTCTTCTTTCTGAAATTTTCTCTTCGCTCAGATTATTCAAGAAGAGCTTGTTAGATCTGTCAGAGCTAGATATGAACTGCGTATAGTAAAATGATTTGGACTCCGTGTTAGTCGAATGAAAGTTTCTAGACAGCGTTGCTTTATAGGCAAAACACCACTTCAAACAGCAAGAAGTGTGTGTGTCCTTGGTCGTATTTCGAAAGGCCCGGTCGTAATCACGGTACGACTGGGCGCCTCGTCGTGGTGGACCCCTCGTCGATGTTGGGTCCCCCCAAGGAAGACAAAAAAAACAGGCAAGCAAGCAGGCCGACATCAGCCAACACGGCAAGGTGATCGTTGCCTTCGTCCGTTCGGCGTGAGGGGCGGCTCTCGTGCCCACCTCTCGGCACCCCAGGCGTACCCCTGAACATTGAGACTAATCTCCATGAGTGGCTTTTCGGTCGTCCAGTCGCCGCTCGTTGGTTCGTTTTCTGGTCGTTCAGTCGCCGTCTTCGGCTCCGGCGGTGCAGTGCGTACGTTTGTCATTTGGGCTGCCGGATCGGTCGCCGATTGAACCAATGATGAGATACGGAGAATGAAAGCCGGCAAGCAGCGCAAGGAGAAGCGCAGGGAAAGCACGGAAACTAATACGAACAAGGATAACAGGCAGATCAAGGAGAACGGCCGGGGCGAAGACGACCTGAACTATGTGTAAGGACCACAGAGAATAGAGCAGGGTAGGGTACGTAGCAGTGAAACCCTCTAACAGAAGGTTAGCTAGCCCCTAGCCGCTTAGGCTTACGTAATGCGGGGTGGTGGCATCAGAACAACAAGCGGGTACGACTAGCGGAATTAGTGGTATTGGCACTAGCAGACATTCTACAGACGCGTTCGGCGGAAATCGGGTTGCGGAATCTACAGAAACAGTGAGATCTACATCGGCCATACTTGCGTAGGACGATATTGCAAATTCGACGAGTAAATCAGTCGAGAGCCAGCTTCGGCCTTCGTTGAGTTGAGCATCGCCCCGCTCGCCTTCGTTTACTGTATCCCAAACAACAGTTGCCAACTCCAGCAACAACAATACCTAATAACAAGAACAACAACAATAATACTGATGAGTGAGTCCAGACACCGCGCAATAAAAGGGGGCACCCAGATTATTTACGAATGCTCTACGATGCATTTAAAACAGGCAATACCAATATATAATTGACAATCAAATCCTAGGTCCTGAATCTGGCCTAAGTTTAGTACACAGTTTTCTAAACAGTATCGCTGTCTGTATCTGCCAAAAAAATGCTACGTTTTTCTCTCGCCGCAACCTTTTAATAAGAAACGTTGTTTTGCATTGATCAACAGTGTAGGTCTGTATTCTCTTCCTTAGGTCTTAAATTAATGTTCGCCTTTATCGGGCCTATTGTTTCTATTCAACTAACTCTGAAATACAGATTGAGAATTAATGGGTTCACTCTTTCTAAATATATATATATATATATATATATATATTGTTCCAAACACATTGCGATAGTCGCCGCAAATGCCTGCAGCTGTCTTGGTTCGAATTTGCACTTGCAATGCATGTGATGATGTTTTTCATTCGGTCTCGGTGAATTACATTAAAATTTCCACTGTTAATTGACCATCTTTTGTCAGCAACTACGTATGATCGCTTCTGCAGGCATCGACCGGAAAGGTAATATGCAAGTTTAACGGCCCGGCCCGCCTTGCATTTTGAACCTCCAACAGTAGATCGTTCCAAACACTTTGCAGCATGTAGGCCAGGGTTGTCGAAGACTTGTGAGTTCGGTTTCAAAGGTACTCTACTCACCTAAAAGCATACATTTTATTAGCGGCAACTCCACAACGGAAGATAAAGGAGACATGATCCATAACCCGCAATCTATTTCAATCCCTTCCTTCTAATTCGGGACAGCGATAGTATATTCACCGCTGGGGCACACTACAGGCACTTGTTTACGTCGTCTTTGAGAACCCATCAGTAATTTTTTGTCTGCCAAACTTTGCTAGTCAAAACTTGAGTGCTTCATCCAGTTTGTGCAGTTGCTAGAGGTGAGAGGCCGTCGTGGTGCCTTAGCAGCATAAGTATGCTCAGTACTAGTAATGGTACAGCCCACTAGCCGTTTAATTGACCTTGGTTGCCCTCTGGGAAATTTCGCCGCATCTCATGTTTTAAGCGTACGGTCTTTGATAAACGGTCGACCCCGCTATGTATATACCGCCGCCCTCACACACAGCACGACAGTTTTCCGGTTACACTTCGGGATGTCGAGAAAACCGTTTGACGTCAAATGTCGACGGCAAAGAGGTAACTTCGTTGAAAGGGCGTGGCTCTTGCTTTTAAACCTACCCGTAAAACGTAAAAAGGGGTGAACGCTGCCAGGTGTGTCGTTGGCATAAAACGGGATAGCCATTCCTTGTGGCTGCCAGAGTGGTTTACAGCGAACGAAAAATTATTATATGGCCGAGCAGATAGTGGAGCACGCAGAGGGCGCCAGATGGCCGCGGTTTTACACGCCGCCTGCCGTCGCAGTGCATTAGGCTCGCACTACGGACCCGCGCAAGCACCTGACGTTGCGGAACTCGACGATCTGCGCCGACTTGTCGATGACACTGTTCAATCCCGTCTATAAAAAGCTCGTTTTTTGTAGAGATGATCTCCGCTCTAACCCTTCGCAGTGTAGATGAGGGACCAGTTTCAAAACAATAATTGTATGCGTGTGTGCCTCTTGCGGAGAATGTGAACGAACATTATAAAGGTCAGCGCATGCCAAAAGTGGCCTTTTACGGCCGGTTTTGTGCTAACTGTGTCCTGTTATCGTTTTCGTCAAGCTCACGCCAACTGCGCCTGGTAATAATAATAATAATAATAATAATAGGCTAATTCGTTCTAACGGCAATTTTTGTTCTGAATGTCGCTAAGTAACGAGCCGCCATCGGTTAGTGTGCTAATTGGATCGGCCACAAATCGATGGAGAGTAAATGCATATACATTCATCTTGTAGAACAAAATAATGGCCACATAGACTAATTGCCTGTCAGAACAATGCGGGACTCATTCAGACGACCGCACGAAAGCTGTCAAGCCGGCCGTTTCGTTTTCGTTGGTCTGCTCGCGCCCGCTGTGGATATTGGGGTTATATAAGCAAATCGGCACGACGACCACAGGTACAACCGATGCGCAGTTCCCACAAAACGAATAAAATTATGCAACTCGCTACGCCAGAACTATTCACCACCGCGGTCTGATTATAATCCGAGCGGTGAGATTACGTATGTATTCTTCTCTCTATGGACGTATGTTGTGTGCTAAGCTGTGTATACGTTCCGCGTGCGTGTAGGCGTGTTTATAATAATAATAATAATACCACCAGGCAGGTCATGCGTCTAGGTTAGCAGAGGTTAACAAATGTAGAAAATACTCTGGCGTTGGTTATCCGCACCAATTTTGCGACAATGGGACGAAACAATGGGAGGACCACGCCCGCTTACATTGGAATTGATTCAGCGCGTGGGTAGAAGCCTTAACCTCTCCACGGGAGACTCAAGAGCATCGGAATTTTTGCGTCAGAGGCTGTCGCTTGACACCTAGCGAGGAAACGGAGCATCTGTTCGGGGCACATTGTTGAACTGGCACGAACGTTTACTGTTGCAACGTGAATGGGCTTAGAACGTCAAGAAGTATGTGACCTTTATCAACTGTATATGAACAGCTATTAACAGTAAACGCGAATTTTATTAGGCAACATTCTAAATGTGTAAACGTCTATAGTGTATTAATTAACCGGGGAATTGGCACACCAAGACACGTCTAATTCTAATAGTTGTCCTTTGGTTGCACTTTGCTGCTTGACTGATGCCCGATTGATGATGACCTCGACATATTCACGGTCATGTGACGCTTAAGGTGGCCGTGTGATGTCAAACTGCACAAAGAACCGATGCGAGAAGCGCCAGTGCGTGACCAGTACGAGATCATTCTGTTCGAGGTGATACGACGTGTATCCTCCATACTAGTTACCAGGCCAGCCTACTATAGATTTGCGACGGCCGCTCGAGACTCACGCGCGACTGGACAGGTGTCACGGGAGCAGTAGGTAAAAACTGGTAAGGGCAGGCCGTGGCCTACAACAGCCAAAAAGATGAACAAAAATAGCAGTAACAACTGCAACAACCACAACACCAACAACAGCAATAGCAGCAACAACAACAACAGCTGCAGCAACAATAGCCCATCACCGCCCCTATTTTGCCATAACATGAACAGAAGACAAGACATGAAGAAACTCTTTCGTGCGTTTTTTTTTTAACGAAAGCATCGCTTGGCCGACTGACAACCCAGTGTGGACTCTCGGGGACTGGCTCGGAGGATCGTGCATATCTACGCCACCCATATACGCACACATATCGTATCATATCGTCTGAATGACCATCATATCCGCGCGCGTGGTCATAGTCGACGTACATAGAAACTGTACTGCTGGAGATGAGTGGAGCCACTTGTGGTTGGCGCCCCACTGAGAACAAGTTCTCTATTAGCCGTTGCGGTAATGGTAGTAGCCATAGTAGCCATAGTAGTAGTAGTAGTAGTAGTAGTAGCAGTAAGTAATAGTAGTAGTGAACGTAGCCGTAGTAAACGTCGTTGTAGCTCTGTATGACTATGTACAATATATGGCCGAGAGATTGTTGTTGTTGTTCTTTCTGCTGCTGCTGCTGCTGCTGTTGTTATTGTTCCTTAGGAGAGCAAGAATGCTGGAGACGGTGCGCTCGCCGCTGCTGCTGGTGGTGTTTTAGCGTCTTGTGACATCGTCGCGACATGGCGGTGTGGGTTGCGCCTGTTCGTGTTCTGTCTGTGTCTTGGTCTGGGTGCGTGACGGGTGTGTCCCGCATAACCGCGACAACGTTGTCCCGTCGTCAAGGACTACGACGGCACGAAACGCCCACGAAGCGTCGTCGTCGTCGTTGTCTGCCCGTCTTGCCAGCATAGACAGAACACTTCATTTACTTCAAGCACGTGGTGTTCGCATATAACAGCAGCAGCAGCAACAGGCAGCTGAACGAAAGAATCTTCCTCAGCACTGAACAGAAGCAGAGCTGACAAAGAAGAAAAGGGTGTAAGGTTGCTTCTGCTTCTTCTGCGGCGACGGTGGCGGCGGCGGCTTTGACTTAGCGTCGGTGGTGGGCAAAAGCATACAAAGAGGGAGAAGAAACGGAAGCCAAAGCGGTAACAGTAGCACCATCGGCACCAGCAGCAACTGCAGCCTCCGAAGAAAAAAAAACAACCATGCGAAGAATAGGAGGAAGAAGATAGAGCAGCAGCAGCAGCAGCAGCAGCAGCACAAAAAACAAACAAGAGTCAGCAAGAGAGGTGAGAGCTAGAGGCAGAGACTGTACGTGAGCGAGTGAAGAACAACGGCACTAAGACAGACACGCACTGCGACCGCGACCTGACGGCGACAACGACGTACACGTACGTAGGTCGATGTACGTAGGCCTGACCCGTCGCTAACGCTCCTCTGCCGTACGGTTGGCACGGCGCGTCTGAGCGCAGGAGGCACATGAGTGCAGACACATGCATATAGAATAGACGCTTCACAAAGTGTCCGCGAGCGCGGCGCGTATGGGCGGGCGGGCGGACAGCGGCAGCTTGTGCGCGAGCGAATGAAAGTAAGCCAGCCCAAGCCCAAGTCCAGCCAGACTTCTGCCTGCCTGCCTGCCTGCGAACAGAGCCACCATTACAGTGAGTTTTGTATGGCTACGAGAGCAGAGAGCGGGTGTCATTTCGTCGCGCCGCTGGTCATCGACGGTGTTGTCGTCGTCGTCGCCGTCGTCGTTGTTGTTGTTGTTGTTGTTGTTGTTGTTGTTGTTGTTGTGGTTGTTGTCGACGTCGTTGTTGTTGTGGTTGTTGTGGTTGTTGTCGACGTCGTTGTTGTTGTGGTTGTTGTTGTTGTTGTTGTTGTTGTTGTTGTTGTCGTCCCGTCATCGCCCGTCATGACCGACGCCGCCATGATCGGTCGTAAACAGCTGCAGCTGCTGCTATTGTTACTGCTACCGCCACTACCGCCAAGCAGTTTCCTTTATGTGGGCTTCCTGAGCTAATGGAATATTGTCAACGCTGTTGTCTGGCTGGCGCTGGCAATGCTGAACTGCTTCATTGGTGGCGGTAACAGCAGCAACAGCAGCGAAAACGGCAGAGCAACAACAACAACAACAGCAACAACAACAACAACAACAACAACAACAACAAAATCATCAACAACAACGACAACGACAACAAAGACGGCGAATGATGCCGCCGACGTCTACCATAACGCCTCCAGCAGCATCAGCGAACAACACGACGTAAACAAGAGGGGGAAAAACTCGACCATTATACTAACCAACCACCAGGCCAGCGGTAAGAGGAACACGCGTCGTTACGTCTTGTTCGTGTCTGTGGCACCTCGTCGTCAGAGCTGAGGCGAAGGTCGGCGCTCAACAAGCGGAAACTGCAAGAGATCACACTGCGACAGCCGCAACCCAGATGTCTGTGCCGGCAGCAGGATGCAATGCAGTCTCGTGCATGCAACGGCGAAAATTGAATCGATCACTTCCAGACCAAGACCCCATCACGCCGTCACTCTATAGCGGACTCCTACGACAGACCTCGAAACGACAACGAAACGATTTCGTCTTGGAAAACTTCGTACACTGCTTGCTGATATCGCCTGTCTAAGAAACTGATCTCTATCTTGAATAGATACAACGTGTGACGTACGTCTTACAGAACCTTGCCTCACCCACGCATATGAACCATCTTAGACCAGGCTCACATGGACTAGTATTTCAGCTATTCTTAAAAGTCTCCTAATAACGCTGTTGAGCTATGTGTGTTTTATGTGCCTACCAGACTCGTTCTTTTTTTATGTGCTTTACTAATCACGAGTAGCTTACACTGCATAACATCGTGGCAAAGAATTTTCTAACCGCAGCCTAACCTGTAAGAAAGATCGCAAAAAAATGTGCTCTATTTTGACTCTACGTTATACGACATGCAGGTGCGGCGGTGCCACACACTTTTATAGGGCGTTTTTTTATTTGGCTCTTACTCTAGGGCAACTGCACTACGTACGAGGGCTTATATATGAAATATGATGCATTACTTTCCATCTCACGATCGATGTATTCGTTTCATATACAATTCAGAAGTAACAGTGCTATTAGTAACTCCATATATTTTTAGACATACTGTTTCGCCTAGCGAGACTTTCGGCGGGGAGTTTAGAAGGTCAAGCAAGCGTACTTTATGCAACAGGTTAAAATGAGTTGTTTCACAGAGCGGCTATTGAGGAACCTCCTGTTACTTCAGAACGCAATGCGGACGCTGTCCGCGGATCTCAGGCCTTACCTGATTCCGATACTGAAAAACGAAGCCCTACGTCCAATATGCGGTGCATCGCGACCTCCGCGGAGTTCGGAGACCGGACGATCAAGCCTCTCCATCTTCCAAGGGTCCGAGCCCCTACGCCGCGTGACATACGGGCGGCAAAACACCAACGGCGCCCTTTTTTTGTAAACGGAGGACTGTCAAAAGGAAAATGCCCAGTCCTCAGAGTATCCTGCAGAACCTGGCGTCCTCCGTAGCAGAATTTCACGTTCTTAACGACACGGCGAAACGGTGTGTTCGTCAACAATGTCCCTCTCCGAAAACCACTCGTTTTGGAGTGTCGATAATGAAGGGTGACAAGAATAACATATACGGATTGTTTACACATCATATATCACAGCGGAGTCGCTGACTAATGTCTTGATGACTATATTCACTGACAACGACGATAAAGCATGGTCCGCGCTATATTCCTTTGTACGAGAGTCGTTACGTTTATCAACAAGAAGAGGGAATAAAGCATTGCTAGCCAATAATCCGCGTTAACCTTAAGGGCTTCCAGAAGGGAGTTTGACTGCTCGGTGTGGCCTCCACCCTATGCGAACAATAGGAAGATGTAACGACGCCAGTGTGACTCGGCTGGCTTGGCGAAGTGAAGCGACGGCTATGTGCCTGCGATCGTCCGCATACGTTTGCCAAACGAATCAAGGGTTAACAACGAAGACACTATCAGAAAGTTTTGCGACGAGTACCTGCCGGAACGTCATAATCCTTGCGTAAGTATTTGTCTTTGGGTAGATTTTTGTAGGCTTTGCCTATTGGTGGGCCTGAACGTGGAGCCGTTACGAGCGGCCGCCGTCGACCTTACTGAAGCAGCGTAGGCATCCTGCGCCAACGTTTCGGACCGGTGGAGGCTTCTTCAGAGCAAAATTATTTGCGCTGAAAAAGACCAATGGATCAGCGAAATCTATTGTTTGTCGTGCATTCGACAATTTGCGTACCGCTTATGACGCTCGGCCCAGGCAGTTGCTAGGTCTCGCACCGAGCCGACAGTAATATTGCAGTTGGACTTCAGGAAACCTTCCAACATTGTGCGAAGGACCTAATTGTGATGAACAGAGTAGTGGATTGGAAGGCTTATGATTTTAATTAGGGACTACAACATCCGGGCGGGACACTAGGAAGCCTCTATGCTCACGGCGTTGGATTAGATCAGCATGTAGAGGCAGGTGTTCAGCTAGGCAACCCATTAGAGCCGCCTTTCGGCTGCCTTATGAACTGGTCGCTATAGTAAAAAGCATTGATTCTGTAAGAAGATTCGACTAGTAACGCTGCTGCGACATGCTGTGAGCTCTTCTTTGAGAGAGCCAAACCAAAAATATATTGATTGAATAGATTTATGTATTCAGGTCTTGTCGACCTGGAATATCGCGTATTATATTTTTAGGGGTACGTAGCAGAGGGGGCTGGGGCAAGAAAATGTCATAAGTATTTCAATATTGGACATGCGTCTAACTTTACATACGTCGCTTTCGAGGCGTTAGGGCCAGGAGGCAGTCTCAATATATATATGCATATATATATATATATATATATATATATATATATATATATATATATATATATATATAATCTCTGTTGAATAAGTAGAAGAACCTAATTTCTCCTCATAAAAGGTTCTGCAACATGCGCTTTTTTAAGAGGAAATGTAATAGGGAATATTATGCGTATAAATGTGCCTTGTACCGCGTTCAGAAAGTTGTCAATTACTTGGTGTTGGTTTCTAAATTTGTGTAATACCGCTCGCAGAATCGTGGATTGTTAGTCTTTGTCGCTGACTGAGACTTGCTTAGCCGGACACACCAATCTTGCTGTAACACCCCAAGTTAACGTCATGTATGCTTTGCCTATTCCTTTCATCGAAAATGCTACTAAAAAGACGCGAATCCAAAAAATACTTCTGGCAGTTATTACGTTATGGCGTAGCTTAACAACATTTAAAAAAACTCTTCTAGTAACTGCTAAATCGCTTCAAAATGTGTGCAAACCAAAAAAACTTCTAAACTTCTAAGTGACTGGTTAACTGTTCCTTACCCATGAATATATGTTTCTGAATAAAGAATCAACAGACCTTAGGAAAATGTCAGGAAGTTAGACCTAGATACCATGGATACGATTGTGTGTATCTGTTTATATATGTATGCAGCTATGGGTGGAAAATGAAAGGGATCACACGTGTGTTTTGGCTTAACCACACCAACAACAAGCAAATATTGGTTTATTTGGGTCCCAGACATGGCGCTACTATCATAAATCTCAGCTAATTGCACACTTAATAGGCAAGATACAGCAGCCCTTGTTAGACTTTGTCGGAACATACTTAGTACTCGTTACTAAAGCTATGTTGCTCATTTATACTACGACCGCTGTAAGGATAGAGGAAAATATGTGTAATCTCTGATTAAAGAAATATTGCATTCCGATAAGTGCAAATTTAGGGGCAATTAGCGAACATTTCTAGCGCAGACCGTTTACGCGGGGTGGTCACAATAAAGAAAGAAGACGCTTAAGGTTGAGAGGGTGCGTGTATGTTGTCAATCGTCCTTTAGCTTATGAGAGCCAATTACCATTACATCAAACAGATTCTGAACGAAAGATTGGCGATTATCTGAAAATTGCTGATTTACATTCACAAAAACAGAATATTTGCAAGATGTTTAAAGCGCAGAATGATTTGTCGGAGAAGTCCTTAACGTGTTTACAATTAAGCATAGTGCAATTAACATAAGTGAGCAGCTTACTTCTGCTAATAAGTAAAAGTTTGCATATCTGAGCAGCAAAAGAACTCAAGTCTTAGACTCTGGAGCAGTAAAACAACTAGTCGCGCACATGTTCAATGATACTTTTATGCAAACTAGGATATAGCTTGGTTCTGTCTAATAGCTAACGCATGTAGATTTAGGTTTTATGTCGCTCCAATATGTGCCTCTACCAGCATCACTAACATATTTTTTTATTAATAGACTTAATAGTCGTAATTATACTTTTAATTACTATAATATTAAATGACGGCTTTGGTCTACTCTCGCCGAGCTTGGCTAACCCCTTTCTACTAAAAGTAAAGTTTTCGGGCAGACCCTTAGCCAAGATTTAACGTCCACGGAACTGTTTTTCACATTGCCTCATAGACGGACCCCCATAATACAAATGTGCAACGGTGGGACTCAAACCCGCGCATTTATGTGTCTCCTCCGGTCGCGAGGTGCAGGCGGGATGCACCACGCCGCCGGGCTCGACAACACTTTTCTACAGGGATTGATAGTTTTGCTCGAGGGTGCTTCATCTATAAAATAATGTCAGTTGTACCACAACTATCTTTGCATTTATGTAGTATTTGCTTTCTAAAAAGCAGTATTCAATTTTTAAGAAATTCGTTACAGAATGCATGAAACAAGCCTTAACAAAAGCGACGCATCTATGCTTTTGCAACATGGCCAAGAATTTATATGTATGCCTCTGTATGCCTCACCAGACTATAAGGTGTCCCACACATATACCTTGTCTATATAAAGGTGGGGCGTGGGGCAAACGCACATAATTTTCATTGAGCACACGAGAATCCGTAACTATGCATGGCAGGGTTGCGTCTCCGTTAATGCATGGATGAGTGAATAGGTAACTTACATGTCCTCATACACTTCCCAAAATATTCCATCTAATTACTGAAGCAAAGTTGATCAAATAAAAGAACCGGTCTTAGTGCGCGATCTTGGGGAGTCATAGCAATATCATTCGTCGTTGCTTCGATTACAAAGCACGTTATTTGAACCTGTTATCTGAATAGATCGACGGTTTTTTGGGCTGCTGTTTCAACAGCAGTAGTATTTTCGGTGCACGTATATATTTTTAGAGCCGACAATAGAGGAACGTTTTTTAGATGTTTTTTGTTTTTGTTGGCAGAACTGTACGTCTTTATTTACGCTCCGTTTAGCACCTGGTAGCATGCCGCTTGTAGTGTAGGCAGTCATCGTGAATCCATTCGCCGCTTTGCATCATCGTCTTCGAAAGAGCGATGTTTTAGCTCCCTCGTGTCTCAAAAGCACTAAGGGCCAGATAGTCATTCATTGCATTGTTCGTCTTTTTCTTCGCTTGCTCTTTGAATGATGAAAAGCCTACCTTAACCTGCTCTATGACCTCTCTTCGCTTCTCAACCGTGTACGTAGTTTTACGGAGTAAAGCCGTAAAGTTCAGAAAAATGAAGTATTGATGCACACGCTCAAGTGCATCGCGGCAATGCTTTGAGGCGAGCCACCATGTCCGTTACAACAACAAAAAAAAACAAGTACAGTCACAAGCATTGCGCACAACAAAGGCATTACAACATGCCCGCTGAAATGTATTGCCACAGAAAGCCAGTAAACTTACGAAATATCATTCGGATAAAAGAGTCGGCACACTTCACCAACCAACTAGGTTTCAAGTTGGCCCTTATATACCTTTACACGATTGGCGTGGGTAGAAGTAGTAGTAGTTGTAGTACCATACGAATGCGAAGCAACCATAACGACACCCGAACCTCTGAATCAAAACCACACTACAGAACCACAGCAAGGGAACCTGGTTTGGATCCAGGATGCAGCGGCTCTCGATTGTAAAGCTGTCAAGGCTGAGAGTTCGTCGAGGGACGGGGAAGTATCTCTGCTTGCTCTCCATTGTTTCATGATTGCCGTCTGCGTTCGCAGTCTTCAACTCAAAAACGCTCACACGGCTTAAGTGACAGTCGTGTGACTAGAAATCACCCGTATCCTTCTCAAAATCCTCGCGCCTTTCACACTGTCGTTCATTCAGCGACTCTCGGTTTGCCTCGAACTTCTCTTCTTTTTGTGGCCCTTTACTCCATGGTGGTGGAACGAATAGTTGCCGGAACAGAAGTCTAGGTTCGTCGGTGACAAATTGACAACCGCCGCCCGAGTCTCGGTCGCCTGCTTGGCTTGCTCTGTTGTTGTTTTGTTGTTGTTGTTGTTGTTGTTGTTGTTGTTGTTGTTGCTGTTGTTGTTGTTGTTGTTGTTGTTGTTGCTGTTGTTGTTGCTGTTGTTGTTGCTGTTGTTATGGCCGTTGTTATTGTAGTCGACGGACCTCTTTTTACTTCCCGTCAATTGTATAAAAAGTAAACGTCCTCCGTAATGGTAGCAGTAGACTGCAGCGTGAAAATAGTGAAGCGAGCCGGCTCTCGTCGTAATGGAAGAGTCACTCGGCCAGCGACATACTCTACTCAGAGGAAAAAGGCGGAACAGGCCCGCTTGAAGAGCACATCGTATGTCCACGGAGTCGGAGTTCGCACAGACACAGAGCTTTAGTCGGGCGTCTGCTGACTCGTGTTTCTATTGAGAATGAAAACATGGCAACCTACGACGACCATGACCTAAAGCCGCCCGCGTCTCTACATTGCTCACTTGCCTCTTCGTATGATCACATTACCCTGCTACCTAGCGTTCGCTGTGCGACGACCGAACCGTACCGTATCTCTGTCTGTTCTGCGTTGAAATTTCAGACTCTCTCACCTGTCACATGCCATTCTGACATTACCTTTTTTTGGCCGAATGCTTCTAAAGCTCCGTCGTAGCACCATATCTCCGTGTATGAACATATATATATATATATATATAGTATATATATATATATATATATATATATATATATATATATATATATAATATATACGGTCCCAGCAAGTTTTGAAGACCAATTTCGCGTGGTCTAGGGGACTTGTGCGCTAGTCATGGTTGTCGTCTACCGGGGTGTCGCCGGTTCGATCCCTGCCGTTAATCTAATTTTCTTTGAGCGATGCTCTTTGAGAATAGGTGATAAACCATAAGGCTGATAGTCAACGGCCATGCTGCTACATGGAGCTACTGTTAGGGAAACCTTAGATATCTCAACATGTCCGGCCCTCGGTGCCTTAAAGATATGCCTCAAGGATGAATTCTAAGTTCGTAGGGAACGGAAGATAGTTTGAAACGAAAAACAACGTCCTTATTTTTTTTTATAAGCCTTGCCAATTAGAGTGTTACCCTGTGTGTTGCCTTTTCTGTATCAGCACATTAGGTTTAACTGTTTAAAAAATAGCATATATATATATATATATATATAGGATGCGGCCAAAGGTGCAAGATATTGAATGCGTCCATATCCTCGACCTTCCGTCCGACCTGTTCAACTTTAGCATCCCTTTCCAAAATAAAACATTCGTAAGACGACATTGTATATTGAGCCTTAGTCAGACCGCTTAGACAGCTATTTGACCTCCACGTCGGAATGCCATAATTTTAATCTTCCTGGTGTTTAAATTAAGTTTCTTTAAAACTTCTAAAATGTCTGATTGTCAAACGCGGATTGCATCATGGGTTGTTCGATCTTCTTCCTCTAAGCCGAATTGTTCTGGTGGAAGGACCTCTTCAGCCACATGCTCAATCCGCTGCATAACCAGCCTGCAGAAAATCTTCCTTAACGTGATATTTGGCGCAACTTCACGATAGAGATACAGGGGCCACTCCACATCCCCGCTTTGTAATTCTATTAAATAAGTCACAAAGATTGCAGTGATTCCGTCAAGAGAGGGAGTTATTCGAGAACAGTGCTTATAGTAGACCCAATCGGGCCTTCCGCTCTTCCTAAGCGGAATTGACGGTAGAACCTGACACAACTTCTTCATCCAAAAAGATAGATTTATGTTATACTGCTCCAGTGTAAGCGTATGCTGGACAGTCGGAGACACGGCCGCAGCGTCACTATTAAAGAAAATACCAGTAAGGTGAGTCAACTTGCTCGTCACTGAGCGGGTTCAGTGGTGGCTAATGGAGTTTGCCTTTCAGCCCGTCGCTCATCCCGCCTTCCGTGCTCCTTTTTATTTATTGTTGTATATATCGATAGATATATATATACAAAATTATACAATATATAGATAGATAGAGAATATATAGATATATATCTATATAGTCTAGATATATCGTATATATATATACTATATATATATATATATAACTATATATATATATATATATATATATATATATATATATATATATATATATATATATATATATTTATATATATATCTTTTTTTTATTTATTCAATGTTAAATAATGTTACAATTGTGAGTCTGAACGTATTATTGCAATTCTTTAAATAATTATTTCACTCCATGGCGCCTAAAATAGATGCCGCGTTTCCTCTGCAAACGGCCAAAGACAACGCTTGCCTCAAGAATTGACCCTCTCTTTGGTCGCCTGTGACCTCCTGAATTCGCTTACTCAAATCTTTGAGAAATGCTTCGGTTCCCTTGCTGATTGGTCCTAGCGTCTCCATGGCAATAGGCACGAAAGTATATCTTGTTTCCAGTCCAGTGTATTTAACGCGTTTTCTGGCTTCCGCATGCTTTGCCACCCACCCCGGCTCAACTGAGCTGTGGTGTAAATAGGAAGCCGCGGTGGTGCACGAAACCGTTGCATCCCAAGCAAGGGACTTCCCATGAGACCATAATGCAATGGTCACCCCATCAGGTCTTTCTTCGCCAGCGGGCACTAAACCTCTCGGTTCAAGTGTAGATGGTATACCGGCTTTCCTAAGAGACCTTATAATGACCTTGTTTAATTCAGCATGTCTGGAGGATCTACCGGCACTCTTCGGGCAACTCAATGGGTGTAGGCCACTGGAATCTACCGTCTCTCCACACAGTTTGCACTGAAACGGCTCGCAGACGGGGGCGCCGATTCTAAGTGCTGACATCATGCGGAAATGGTTGGGATCCAGCATGGTGCCGAGCTGAGGTGAGGGTAAGGCTTTAAGCCAACCCCCACTGAAGTTATCTTGTGCCGCTAAGAATACGGCGCGGTCTCTCTGGGTAACAAGCCCCTCTAAGATCTCCCTGCTCTTTTTTTTGCTTTTGAGCTCATCGAGGTTATATTGGCTGGGATATTCTTCCAAAGGCCCCGGGTCCAACATGGTTCTAATGGTATCCCGCGCTTTACTAGTTTCATTTTTTATTTGTGGTCGAACTGCCTCCTCCACTAACGAGGCTGCGACCGGACCAAATCGGATCAGTGAAGCAGCGTAGCAGACAGAATATATATATATATATATTTATATATATATATTTATATTTATATATATTTTATCCAGATTTAAACGAGAGAACAACTGGTTAGTTTGACTAGCCCTAACTGTTTGTACCGTAAGTCCAACAAGGACGGCAACAAAAACGACGAATGTGTACAATTGAGTAAAAAATATCTTTTGCTTTAATTCAATAGCAAATACGTAAGAAAGTAGCTTAAAATTAAAGAGAGTGTTAACGCAACCAAAAGACAGGATAGGTCGTTCGCTACTGGGAACTCTGAGAACGCTGAATTACTCCGTGACATATTTGCCTTAACGTATCCGTCTTCTCGTGAATTAGCATTGCGCTTTCGTCGGCCGCCATCTGATGATTTCAAATGCGTTGAGAACGTTGACAGCTCCCCCGAAAATCTGATTCGACATCTTAGGAAGCTCTTAAGTAAACACAGCGAAACACCAGATGGTATCAGAGCGTTTGTATATAAGCGATGTCACCGTTCAGTATTTCCAGTTGATTTCTGAAGATCGCAAATCTTCAGAGACTCATCTCAAGAGAACAGTTCGCCTATCGACCAGGCTACTTCACGGTCCTGCAGCTCTTTAAAACACAAAATGATTGAGCTTTGATGCTCAATGATAACAAGCTAATCGATTGTATTTATGACTGTCCACAGAGCACCATACTTGGGCCGCTAATGTAATTGTATAATGATTCACTTAAGTACATCGTCCTAAAACATGTACATATGGAAATCTATGCAGACGATATTAAGATGTATACTATTGTTGATAATTATGTCAAGGCTGCGGCCTTACAAACAGTATTAGGCAACTTCTTTGAATAGTCTTATAACCTTGAGCTCAAATTGTCCGTACCTAAGTGCGCTATTCTTCATTTTAACAGAACGAATCCTAGATACTCCTACACCATTGGCGGTGAGCATCTACAAGCTGCAACAATTATAAGAGACTTTGGTGTATTGACTTGTATTAGTTTAAAAAATAGCGCACATGTAACTGAAACTTGACAGAAAAGCTAACTGGATTATGTGGACGTTTGCACTGTCTGATGCTAGGTTCATACGTCAGTCTCTACAAACAGTATGTATGTATTACTGGTTAAACTGTACGCCTTCCTTGTTTGAAACACAGACCTTGCGAGAGACTAGAAAGTAATCTCCACAATACACAAGAGAAGTTCTAAAACGTGTCAGATACAGGTGCAATATCAATATTGCACCCTAAGGAGATCAAATGTAATGACATTTTACACCTTTTAGAAAACAACGATACCGAATTGTTTGAGCAAATCTGTCTGAACGAAGAAATACTGCAATATTTCTCAACAATGTCGTAATACCAACACGTAGTGGCGAAAATATATACGCAAAAACCACCGCAAAGAAAACCTTTGTAAACAGCCTTTTCGCATGGCGCAGTAGCCGCCAAATAGCGCGCAATTGTGACAATCTAAGTAAAGTTTTCGGGCTGACCCTTCGCCAAGATTTAACGTCCACGGAACTCTTGTCCTACTCGATGCTTCACGTTAGTGTTTTGTTTCCATACGGTTTCTGAGCGTACCACGCCAACTGTACAGTTAAGTTTTCAGGCTAACACTGAGCCAAGATTTAACGTCCACGAGACTGCTTCTCGCATTGCTTCATAGGCGGACCCCCATAAATACAAATGTGCAACGGTGGGGCTCGAACCCGCGCACCTCTGTGTCTCCTCCGGTTGCGAGGCGGAGACTCAATCCTCCACGCCACCGGGCTCGACAATTGTGACAATCTATCTGGAAATATGTATCCCCTTCTTGCGGGGTGCGTTTATTAACAACACGGAAAGCGCGGAAGAACAAGAAGACACCGTTGACGGAAGGCGTAGGTCGGCTTGTATCGACAAAGCTAACCCGTCATAGCGTCACTGGAAGCACCGGCAACGGCATCTTTTCCGGTACTAGAATTAAAAAAAAAAACATTTTTAAGGAAATTGTTTTTGATTCGGTACTAAACGCAGCACTACTGCAGCTGAGCTTAACTCGGCAGCTCGCAGTATTAGCGGTGGCGGCGGCGACGGCAATAACGACACCGCCACTATCCTGAAAACCATTGAGACGATGGATGACAGCATGTTAACGGAAGGGAACGCGGCAATGGCTGCAACATGGCCAACGGAGACTATCGCAGAGGTCGACGTAGGTTAAAAATGAAGAGTACAACGCTGGCTTTGTCACTATCCAACGGACGGCAAAAAAAAGAAATGGCAAAACAGTGGCTTCGTATGCAGAAAAGCAGCGCGGCTGATGGGATGGGCAAACTTGAACGTGTACGCTAGACTAGGCAGGTTCAGCACGCTTAGAGTGGAGGCCGGACAAAACCAGTCAGCAGTCAACCTACCGGCTACACTTTTGATTCGTCGACAGGAACTACAGAGCGCAGGCCAAAGGTACTCAGTGTCATCGTTGACCTGGTGGTGCTCTCTCTTTTCTCTTTAGGAAGAATAAATATGGAAGACTTGGTATGGTGTCCGGCGATCTGGCTACTTGCAGGTGACTGAATAGAACTAGGGTCCGCTGACGCGGAGACTACCAGGTCTTTTTTTAGAACTGTGAGGAACTTAGAGGATCACTAGGCCTAGTGCCAGTTGACCAAGCTTACGTCGGTGGACATTTCACGCCTTGGCCAGCGAGAAAAACCATTACATATCGATAATATGCAATGGTTCCATCAGTCCAAAGCAGTTCTACGTGCTGGAGGCTGTTGTAGATCAGTGAGTGACGTATTAATCTACCTACAAAGACGTCAACTGCCTGCGCAATGTGCGAGGAAGAACGATTTCTGTGTGGGCCTCTCGACTTTGCGAGTGAAGTTGACAGTTGCCTTCTACCTCGTCCTAAAGCTGAACTCTGCAGAGTTCGCTGACACGGCGTGCTCAGGTTTCGAATTGTCTCAGGTTTCGAATTGTCTTTGCCAACCACCGTCGGTGGTGATTTCAGTGCCCAGCCCTCAGTGCGCACAGTAGAGCCACTAACGATAACGGAAAAGTGTGTTCCTGCAGCTGGTGGAATACTGAGATGTGCAAATGCACGGCGCGAAGACCAAACGTATGTAAGTCCTAACGAAAGCAGGACTATTTACCTAGTGTTTGACAACCTTGTCGATAAAGCAAAGTACGTCTATGATTTAATAGTGTTCCGTGAAGCTGAGTATGCGCGAAGCCGAAGAAGCGAGACGAGGCACTCAAATTAGTTCAGCCGACAGGGACACGACGAAGCGTTCAAATCATTGCCGGGTTTGAGCCGTGACAGATTAGATAGTATGGCGGCTGCCTCGTCGGCGGGCGACAGTCGAGCGCGCAATGAAAACTTGAGGACTCTAAAAGGGCGCTTTAAGATGATTGATCATTGGCCCCGCTTGTTGCCGGCCCTAACCGACCGCTCGGCGTCGGCGGCATCGACCGACATCTGCATCCGCATCCGCGTCAGCAGCAGCAAGTCGCTTGCGCCTTGTGCAAATTTCCCACAGACGGCAACCAACAGACGGTTTCGTCGAGCCGGAGTCGCGCGTCATACATAGAAGCAACGAAGTCTGGCAGATGCCACCGAAAATAATGATGAAACTGATGATTGCTCACTTACAAACAGGAGTACAGCCAGCCAGTGCAAGCCACTGGCTCTGCTGCTACCGTTCCCGCAGCGGCCGTCATCCGTCATAGCGATCTAAGCAGGTAGCATATTTCGATGTCTTTTCACACAGGTGATATACGTGTGTATGTGTATAGATACACAATATATATATATATATATATATATATATATATAATATGTATACATACACAATATATATATATATATATATATATATATATATATTGCAAAGAAGAAGTTGTCCTAATGGAAAGCCACTACTCAGTAGACATTGAAGTATACATTGATTACATGGTAGCATAAATGCTGCCGCTCTAAGCTCCCCTGATATAAAAGGGTGACATGTGTATTCCGATGTCCGATTCAGGTTGTCGGGTACTGGGAGGCGCACCAAAAATAGTTTATTGTAGTTGTGTAATGGTGTCACGGTTAGCCCTTGCTATATATGACCTAGGGTTAGTATGTTGAAAAAGAACGTCTCTTGTGATGAGCAGGCTGGCTTGTTTTCAGCTAAACAGAGAAAATGCCCCACGTGATTACGCATGCCTGCTCCTGTTCTACTAAACACGTAAGACAAGTTTTTTAGTTAGCTTTTTGGTCCGGGTGCGCCGGGCCAGCCTGATATCTTGGTATCTAGCAGCTGAGACTCGTTTCACCGTCTTATTATCACATGATATATATATATATATATATATATATGTAGTCTGTCATTGGATGTTCAGAGAGGGAATGCCGCTTCGGTGACAGGCACCCTGGCTAGGTGGACCAGCCCAAGCCTTGACCTAACGCCATGAGTTATGCCCCGAGCGGGCTGTGCACATGTTCTTACATCACAAATGTATAATTTAATACACATAAATAAATATATATATATAGCGCTCTAGCGCACGAAAGACGAGAAGCGTCGGCGTACAATCGACCTATAGCAGAAAAAATGGGGCGGCTTACAAGAGGTTGCCCCAGGCGCGAGTCTCCGCACCCTAATCCCGAACATCAAAGACTGGCTGACCCGACCAGGGGGTGAACTCACCTTCTACTCGAACGAGATCTTGAGGTCACGGCAACTTTTGGTCCAACCTGTTTAGATCGGGAAGGTTCTCAGCCCCAACTGCATTATTGCGGCAAGAGACCAGAGAACACCCCAGAGCACACTGTTCTAAGGTACCCTGCATGGACGGAGCAACGCGCACCCCTACGGCTTTTTATGAAGACTACCGTTTTTAACCTACATGACATCCGCAAAAAAGTACGGAAACAATCTCGTACTGAAACATCATATCCGAAGTTGTTAAATCCATACTACGAGAAAAAACGAGGGTCAACCCCCTAAGGTAGAGTAGGAGACTGGTTTTTAGTGGGTTGGAGCCCTACACTACCGCGCCACGCTGCAGCGAACTTCCCCGCCGTGGTGACCGTGTGTGCAACCGCATTTTCCAATTACTCCTCTAAAAAAAGACAAATCTGGCTAACAAATTAAGCCAAGCAAATCGGGCTTATTAAAACCACGTTACAATTTAAGTTTGCTTCAGATATATTGGCTGTAGTCCCTTTAATAGTGTGTAGAAATTTTTCAACGTATTGTATTTAGTTCTAGCTATCCTCCGTCCCCATACGGCTTGGGATCTCTGTGAGGTATATATATATATATATATATATATATATATATATATATAAATATATATATTCGATCCACTAAGGGCCCGACATGTTGAGGTATCTAGGGTTTCCCCAACAGTCACATCATTGACGTGCACATGTCTGAATATAGTGTATAGAATATTTCAATCATTGTTATTGTACATACTTTTACTTATTGTACATATATAGGTGCGTAGCACCTAAATTGCTGAGATGGCACATAAACGACGCTGTCATTTAATTTCGGTTATAGCACTTCATCGAACACTGGTATGTCGGTTGTATCCATGTATGCGTGAATAACAAATGAACTGTTGTCGGCTTCCGACTAACCTTGAGCAGTTAGTTATAGTTCTTTTTCTAAGTCAACACTTACAACAAAAAGATAAAGCTCTTTATGTCGTTGATGAAGCACGTTTCGGCATCCTTGGGTATTATACATTCCGTTGTCGCTCTAAACGAGTCGTTCGCGATCGTCCCACAGGTTTATGTTCTTAGTGGTCTACGACTTGGGAACATTGACCTGTTATATGTAGAGAATAACGTCGTAGTTCTTTCGTCGTCCACTATTTTGTTGTTTGTCATGCACAGCAGTGCATGAACTCTGAAAGTCGTGATAGTACTGACCAACTATAGGAGAAAAGTGGCATTGCTGTGAGCTTCGTTGGCATGGGACAAATTATACTATTAACTGAGTATCTCAATTACCGGCTTGATCAAGTTCCTGGAGCGACTAGAACTACCGTCCTGTTAAAGTCACTTTATGCCCACAGTTTGTGAGTGCATACTATACCGATAGGAGCGCCCCTACGTAGTATACGGATGCCAACCTGCAGCCGGTTGGTTCCACGGGAAGAACGGGCTGCTCAACAATCGACATTTTTGTAAATTCAGTCTCATCGGATCGTGTGACATTTGGAGGGCCGGCTTTTCGTGTTTTACTAACGATATATATATATATATATATATATATATATATATACCGAGGTTTTCAGGCTGTGTATCAAATCGATTAGCACTAATAAGCAACGAGCCGGCGTAGGGAAGCGCCTGGATAATAACATGGTAATTTTGTTGCTGGCTCGAATTAATCCTGAAAGGCGGCGACCCGGCTCTCTAGATGAGGCCACAGCTAAGGCCCACCAGCGTCTTTCGCTTTTTCTTTCCAGCTCCAAAATCATCACCGAATATGCAGCGTTCTCTGCTCCAATTCCATCTGAAAAACTTCTGGGGCGCTTTCAAGCACCCAAATACGGTACCTGTCGAGCCTCCTACTTTTCACAAGCTCAAAGCGCCCGACAGAGGCCTTCTTCGCCCAAGTTCTTGATGAACAGCTTAGTCTAGACGAGGCCAATATTTCCCACGCTCGTCTACGAAGCAACAATATTTTCGGAGCAGATCTTGTGAGATTGGAACCTTTCGCGCGGCGCCGATACCAAAAAGAAGCTGTGTGATACTTTCAAGCATACTCCGTAGACGCCTCACGGATTTCCTACAGCACTGCCATTTCTTCCACATGAACAGCAGGGCTTTAGGGCTAGGCGTTCTACTATTTTAGCATGTAAAGTATTTCCGAAATAGATTACATTTTATTAAACAAAAAAATCTTTGCTATGTTTGCGCCGTTTATGAATTAAAAATCTGCCGTGTCTTCAAAAGGTGGGGCAGGCTAGAGTTGAACCACGAGTACTCTATCTACTCAGCGCACTACTGAGGGCTAAGAAGATTATTCTCAATGATGTCAGAGCATCACGTTTGATAAGACGTCTTGTTATCCACAAAGCGACAATCTCAGCCCATTGTTATTCATAACGCTATTCAGTGACCTGCTCCGCATCGTGAAAGACTAACGGTCATGATCCTGCTCAACACTGATGACCAGGTAATATTTGATATAGCTCATACTGACCTGTAGGCTGCGCTCCGTATTTTTGATGAATAATTATTGCCTCGTGATTATGTGTCAAGAGCATAGGCTGTAAAGCTCCGGCGTGGGGGCATCGAGCCCGCGCAAATAAACCGCTGTTTCACGGCGAATAAATGCGGTCCGTGGAAAGCTTTTGCGACCTCGCAATCATTTTCTGATCTCGAGGTAAACTTTTTCACAAAGCGTAACTTACCGTTCAAAATGGCATCCGTAGCTGTTTACTATGTGACGTGGAAACATCGTAACACTTCGCATTTCTAGTAATTGGATAAGGTGAAGCCGGCTTGTCTAAAACGAGTGCGTTCCTTCGAATTTGCGTAACAGATTAGTATAATTTGTCGATGATTTTGCAGATTGCCGCCCTGCAAACTTTCCAGCACGTGTTATATTAAAAATATCTCGATTACCCAGATAATTTTATTTATCACTAGATATGACTTACCAGGCCTGAAAGGAATCTTTCCGTCCATGTTGGCATCTCGCCACAATATGCATGTGTTTCATCATCCATTGGGTCGGTCCGCTAGGCTTCATGAACGTAGAGAGAGCAAATGCCGCCACCTCACCGACTGTACTGAATCCGCGTGGGTCTCTCAGTTTCAACGAGAATACTCATAAGCCGTTCTTACCATGTGCGCCATTTATAATATGTTCATATTTATATACTTAAACAGGGTACAGTTTGTAATATAAACACATAATTACTTATATTTAAATTTAAATTAAAATACTGAGTAAAAAGTATGTTCAAATAAAAATAATAATTTAAGCGTTGCGCCCACGTTTCCAGTAAACTCAAATGAGTTACCTACTGCATGTCTATTTAAATGCATGCCACTTAGTGAATTATATTATTCGCCGACATTACAACTCCAGAGGTACTTTATTTAGAGTGACACAGCGTCTACAGAAATTAATGTTATTAACAAGTATTGTCGATCTAATATGAATATTTAGGATAGTTGAATGTAGACCACGCTTAGAGTGATGGCCTACAAAGATTAATGCAAAACAACAGACATTTGTAACGGTCACACTGGCGGGTCTCACCCACACTAGGCCACAAAGACTCCTAGGAATCTGCCCGTGGCCAGAATTTGCTCGTCGAAAGTGTTAATACATGCAATAAGTACACGCGATCTAATTTCTGTCAGTTTTTTTTAGCCACGAACGGCGGCGTTAGCAATTGCGCTGCTAAACCGTTAATTAACCCGTCGTTAGAGCTCCACACATATAATACACTATTCTACTTCCTTTAAGATATCATCCCGTGAGCTTAATAGCCGTAAATACGGTAGCTGCTAACACGCTTCATTTAGACGCGGCTGACTCGTACAATGTAAATGAGAGAAGATTCTAGCTTTTAGTTAGTGAAAAAAGAGAGGCGACAATCCGAGCTATTTATTCGGACAAAGGCGGGCTGGTGTCAGTGCTCATAGAAGTGTCATGTTGAGAACCCCTGACTCTGCCATAACGCCTTACAGAGGACATAACCGCCCCAATGTTTCTGTTGTTGACGCTACCAATCAATAGCGAAATACTGTCCTAACTGGTAATCTAGTGAACTGAAGATATAGTCGATTTACGCAACGTGTTTCGAATGCGGATTTTTATCTTGCATGCTAGGATTGTTTCCTAGCTGCACGTTTGGACCTGGCCAGGCGTCATTGAAGTATAGGTAAAGGGCAGGTGCCCTGTTTACGATGTCGCTTTTAGAAACATTTTAATAACTTTAGCAACATTTATGTTCATTTCAGTGTTAGATTAAGCATGCTGTGTACATGATTGATCTATGTAAACCCATGCACTTCTGTGTTTATCAACGTCATTCCAGAGACAATTAACAAATTAATTTTTACTTTATACTCTCATATATAACGTGTGGCTGTACGGCTAAGTGTGCACCGAATACTAGCTATATATATATATATATATATATATATATATATATATATATATATATATATAACGGCTTGGAGAACTCATCGATCAGCCATCTTAGGCAATCAATAAGAAAATTAGGTCGTCCAGTTAAAAAGAAGTGTATGCATTACAATAAGCTCCGGTGCCTGATACGCATACAAGTGAGCGGACGAATGAGCGGACGACATCGACAACGTAGCAACGCAGGGTAGAGTATTTCAAACGAAGTGTTCCTTATGAGCGCTAGCTCTACCTAATCCCGCTGAACATACTTCTGTTTTTAATAGTCTAGTATTTCAGATATCATCGTTGTGGCTTTATAAAAGCGTCTATAAAATATCAAGCTTCACTCATACTTTAAAACCGAGCATGCTTTAAAACATAGACACTTTATATTAGTCCTCAGTGAGAGTACCGTCGTATTTTTTTTCTAGACACGTGTGTTGCAAGCTATGCTGAACATTTACTTTTAAGTGAGCAGCACGTAGACTTTACTATTTAAGCCATACGGTGATGGGGTAACTCTCAGATTTTTATCAGTGCGTTACGGTCGGCGAAAGTGAGAGGGCCGGGCCTCATCTTATAACTGCTTATCCCCGATGAGATTGTAGTTGCGTAGTCGACGTCGGTAACTTCCACGTAGAATGTATAATTCTTCGCTTCGGGATCAAAGTCCTAGATACGGAACAAATATGTCCGTTTCTCTTGAGGTGGTTGTATAGTTCTGGACGTTTTCTCGACTGAGACAGAGGAAAAAATGTTTGACACTGTTAAAATACGTCGAGTATTCCGACTGAATGTCTCGATGATAGTGTTTTTTTCATATATATATATATACACATTGACAGGTTTTGAGTTCACTTGTTATAACGTTAACGTTTAATGTGCAGAATATATATAAGTATTTCTACACACTAAACTTTAACGTCACAATAAGTGAACTCAAAAGCTGTCAATGCACGAGTATAAATGTATAAACGCATGAGAATTTTGCATTGCATTTGAAATTCGCTTGCTGCGCGTGAGTTTCGGAGCCGTCGTCCTCACATTCGCCGTCGTGCGGAAATTCTAATATTATGGCGCGCGCGTGGCATTTCCTACTCGAGGAATTAGCATTTTGCGAACGGCACACTCGTCAGCGAAGAAGACTTCGCCTCCCAGAGCAACTTCATTGCTTTCTTGTGACGCTAGACTGATTCCGGCTAGACCCGGCACCACGAGTCCCACCCAGTTCATCGGTGGTCTGGCGTCTTTGCGCATTCTAAAAGGGCAAAGGCGAAAACGGTGACGATGACGATGATGACTACGCACAGCGGGAAGATATAGGAAAATTGAGAACGAACGAGAAGGAGGAAAATATATTGTACATACAATGCAGAGAAAGCGGCGATAACTGTGGAATTGGGCTCGAGCGGAGAAGCTAACTATAGAGAACACAGGCCTGAAGGTGAACAAACGGTAAGGGACAACAGACGTCTGTTCCAAGCATGGGCTCGTTCGGCTGGCTTCGATTGCCGAGTCTGGTGGTATCGACATTTCGAGCCTCGGCACGGGTCTGGTTTGGTTCTCGGGGTAAGCCGGCCACGAATTTAGTTCATTTTCGATCTTATAGCTCGGGCTGGCTAAGTTTAGTGTTCTTTGAAGTCTGTGCGACGCGTATTATTGTCGTTTCTTGTACCGTTAGCAATTGAGTGAGAATAAGGCAGTTCGAAATACAATATCGATGATATAGCAATAGAATTAGTATTGTCTTTGTTGTTGTCATTACTGTTTTTTTTTTTATTATGATTATGATGACGGGAGTGTTGTTGATGATGATCATAATAATTATGCTCCCCCTACGCCCTTACGGTTTCGGCTGAAAACTATGCTGACGTAGTTGTCGGGGTTGATTTACTCTCTACTGCCGTACACTACCGCTACGTCTCCTGCCACATGGCGGCTTGGAGATTTCATTGGCGGTGTGGGGGATGGCGGCAATAATCGACTGGGTTATCGATAGCGTTATCGATTTCAAAACAACTTATGGTACCGAGATCAATAGATCTTACTGACCAGGTCCAGGTCAAGGGAGAACGCGTTGCCTGAGTGAAAAGAAGTGTGCGCTTGTACGTATGCATATGTGCATAGGCATGTATGTATATGCTTGTCTGATACGTCGAGACGTACAGACGACGTCTACAGATAGACAAGATAGCAAGATATAACCGACTGGTGGCGGGATGGCAGAGACTCCCGAGAGTTCCTCTCATGCTCTCGAAACTCGCTGACCGGTTGCTTGTGCGTAAACACGCGTGTGGACGCGAGACGACAAAACACAACAGCACACGACTGAAAAGCCAACTCTACAATTGTACTGTTAAGGGGTCATCGCCGCTGGCAACTCCTTATGTCCTCGATGACCTTCCGGCCCTTTGCAGCGGGAGAACGTGCTGACGGACGGACGGACCGGGCAAGCGGGCAGTTAAAGGAACGGTTACCAATATGGCTTACGGTGAAGGTCGTTGAATTCGACTGCCCCCCACGAAGAACGCAGAAGAAACAGAAAAGAAGGGGAAGAAGAAGAAGAACAAGAAAAATTAGGCGGAGGAGGAGCAGAGAACCACAAAGAAAAAGAGGAATGGGTCTCTAGCAGTGGGTGGGAACAGCAATTTAGCAAATAGCGGCCCTATCCGTAGTGATGATAGACTAATAACATCTAAACAAAGATATCTGATATAGTTGTACCAGTAGGTAGGTCGGTAGCCATCGACGACGTAAGCGTAGCGGAGGTGGGCGGTGGTGGATAACGGCCCATCGCCAGGGGCGGCGGGAGCAGCAGCTGGAGTAACGCCGTTGTCTCGACGGCGCATGCTCGAACAACGACGGCAAATGACGGCGGGGCAATCTTGCGATTTTGAGAAGGCAGCTTTGCCCGTTCCGATCTACGCGCTCTCGGCTGGCCCGCTAGTGGTGACACTAGATAGGGCCAGCCCGCTTGCGGTCGGTTCGCCGGTACCGACCGATCCGAGTGCCGAGACCGCACACCACAGACCACGATCAAAAATCGAGGAGAGTCGGGAGGGGAGGGGGCAGGCAGCACAGTTTCTCGTATTTGCTTTTGTTTGGTTCGTCTTTTCCGCTAGACCGAACAGACGGACACAAACGGGCGTTGATCAATCTGTCACGCCTGCCGAGTCGAGTTGACACGATGAGATACAGTGCTGGTGCTATAGCTGAGGCAGTCAGATCTATGATTTATATTGTTGTTTCAAAGATTGTTCCTCAGTTGCGCCGCAGAGTAGTTGTTGGCTACAAAGACGGTAGCAATGAATAGCGAGAGAGAAAGAGAGAGAGGGGGAGAGAGAAAGAGTGAGGTAGATATAGAACGAGAGACCACGAAAGTGGAGGATGCAGGAGAAAGTGCGAGGAAAGAAGAAAGCAAAGCCTCGGTATTGTATTGTCCCTACGTAGAGTCCTTTCGTTACGACTAATAAAGTGCGTCCAAGTGTGCATTATCATCAGGTACGGTCATACGTACAGCAAGCGGGCGTACCGCTTTCCAGACAACTGCTTAGACTATTAGATCATTTTTTTCATATTGTTTATTTCGCAATAACATTGCATTTCAAGATGTTACATAACTATTAGATAATAGAGAGCAACGATGCCTTGCTAACTGAATTTCCGCAAACAGCACTGTCGCCAACTGCTGTTTATTCCGGTAGTTTACTGTGGCAGGAAAATCGATCCCCATCCATTTCCCTCTGATTTGCGGCAGGTTGTGGCTGCTAAATAGTACTTATGTGTTTTTTTAAAGATTGCCTCAACATTCTTGCTGTACGCACTAAAGCAAGGTAGACTACAGATTAGCGGCCGTCCTTACTTTGTTGCGTAAAGTTTGTGCAAAGCGTGTAATATGCTGATTTCTCCCGATTTTGTTTACCTGTTAGCTTTTTTTTATGAAAACGCCGTGAAACACGACGACGAGCACTGATCATAAAAGTCTGCGTTGTAGACTTATTCCTGTTCTCCGATCCAATTTTAACTAAGCATTTTAGAATATATATATATATATATCAGCCATACTAAGGGAAGGATTGAGTCCCGCTTTATAAAGACCGGGGAGCCTGTCATTGTGGTAGAAACCGAAGAGAATAAAGGCAACCTGTTATTGCTGCAAGAGTCGGTTGGTATTTTAGTATCTGCCAGGATAAGTGGAGTGCGCTCTGCGAAAGGTAGAATATCTGGTGTACACACTTTAATCTTAGAAGGAATCATACTAGCTGCACTCAAGTCGTCGAGAGTAACCGAGGAGTTAAAACCTAAAAAGCGAAAAATCACGTGATGTCCACGACTGAACACGTGATCTTAACGTTTGCGGGCAACCATTTTCCGTCGAAGGTCCGCTTGGATCTAAAGCAGCATGAAGTTGTGTTGTACTAATCTCCAATGCAGTGCTTCAAATGCTAGAGGGATCACTTTGCCGCCGATCGTAGAGCTTGAAAGCTGAAGTTTAGGAGGTGTGCTTCTCTGGAAAATCTTAGAAGGGAGTCTAAAGGCTCAGGCTAAGTGTTGTCTATATAATGGTGAGCACAGGCTACGCGGAGCTCTTGCCCTGCTAGGTTGAGTCGTATAGAGATGTTAAAGCGAGTCTTGCGTAACGATATCGAAAAACAATCGGACGCGGTAGCCATGCCGCATTGCGGCTCCGTTGCATACGTTTAAGCCTCCAAAAAATTCAAGAAACGCAATTGGTCGTCTGTTGTGAACGGCATTAAGGTGAGTAACATAACCGTTATGAACCGAGCAGTCGACCCCGAAGCAAATACCTCTACGAAGGAGGTGGCGCCCTTAGCTGATATGGCTGCTAATCTAGTACAGGATCTGCTGTACAGATTTGTTCCCTGTATAAGAGAAGCGAGGTAAACAGCAGTCACTGCCATTATTGAAAAGCTGCTTTCTGCACTGAAAAGCTCTTTGTTTTCCAGAGTCTCCGTAGAAGAAAAGAGTGACAAGTCGGCTAAAGTTATCGACAGCACCTCTCCTTTGGACTCCTCCTCAATAGGCCTCAATAGACGTCGTCGCATAGGCCTGGTGCAGCGTTAGGCAAGAGCGACAAACCACCGGATCGTGACTGCCTCACACTGCAATCACTGACGTCCTAGCATCAAAGAAACCACAACCTAGTCAAGACAAAAAGTCGTCAATTAGATCCTTTCAGTAAAACTGTGAGGGTGTCAAATGGCGTTTGCTTCCTTGACGGAGCAATTAAATGTGTTAGGTATTATTAAGACGTGGGCCACCGAGCCCACGGTTGTCCTCAATAAGTGTGCAGCGGAATGCCTGGGTGCCCAGTCAAAAGGACCAGATCGAACAAGTGGAGGAATTGTTGTCATAACAGTAAACTTCCTCAGGAGAAAGGATTCAGGAGAAAACATCCAACCCTGCTTCAATGAAGACAATTGCGTAGTCCTAACAAGAAACACCGTAAACGTGACTGCAGCGTACTCTAGCCCATTGAAGGATACAGAAACTCCGCTGGAGAAACCGATAGCATGCCTAGATATGGTATACTTGCAGAAAATAACTGTACTCTGTGGCAATCTTAACCGTTCACTTAATAAGGCAAAGTACTCACAGCGTCACTCCTGAATACACTGGCGTCTCTAGTAATATATAACCAGTTATATTAACCCGTCGTCTAGAATAATTTTAAGAGGTTACCGGGGCACTCTCTGATCAACAACACGGATTTCGAAGAGGCAAATCAACAATAACTGCGTGCGGCAGTTCAAAGGTGAGAACGCTTATTTGTGCCGATGATGTAGTATTTTTCTCCCGAAGTCGCTTATACTTGCAGCAGTCGCTTGTAACTCTGCAGCGCCATGTCGACTGAAACAAACTAGAGATTAGTGCGTGCAAGACTAGCGCGATAAAATGTCAACAAAGAGGAAAACTGGCCGAATGAGATGAGTTCCGACTGGGTTCAAGAACAATCGGAATTGTTCCCTACTTAGGGTACGTTCAGTATGCGCGTTCTCATAGTTAAAAAAATCGTGTCCATACATGCGCGATACGCACGCAAATAGATATAGGAACAATCTGCTGTCTTACCCTTGAAAGTGCAGCGATGCCTAATACTCCAAGCCTCGTCAGAGGGCTGTTTTAGGCATAGTCGAACTCACTTGTTTTAGTGTTCGTTCTATATTCCATCACTTCGTCTCTAATTTTCGTTAGGCCATAGATTTGTCACAGTGGTTTTATATAAGCTCCCTTCTAGAGCAAATCTAACAGCCCTACGAGAAGGGTCGACTTCACGCATAGCCAGAACCTCTGAGCCCACCCTAGTCTATTGTTAGTGGATAAAGTTGCTCCGTCTTTAGAATATGTACGTTAGCCGTCTAAGCTAGCCCGTTACATCAGCATGACCTTCTAAATATTGTTAGAGGAGAATAACTGAGAAATGTGGTATGCTTACTCAAACACGGCTATAGGAAGCTCGCTTGCAGACGTCGGCCGGCATTATGTGTGGCTCCCACCCATTGAAACCCACTTGTCTATTCGCGTTCCTCTCCGATTAGGAATTGCTTACGCACTATTCCAGCTACATTAACATGATCTCGAGAAGTCTTGCTGGGCAGTGACTGCTCTCCTTTAGAATGAGACGTTATCGACCATTTGGGTCTACTTTAACGCTGTCGTTCCGTTGCCTTGGAACGACAGGCTATGAACTTTTGCAGACAGAATCGCTTCTAGGAACATACAGTCCAGTGCAAGAGATCAGCTGTAAGAGGACGAATTTTGAAGAGTGAAACGGATAACCAGTTCCGACCTACGAACATAAAGCTGCAATTTATACAAACATAGGCTGCTTGGGCGCCGTTTAACAGAATGAAGTTTTTGTGAGACGAATCTATATATATTTCCTTACATAATATGGATGTCCTTTTAACATACGCAGCAGCAGCACCACTTATATAAGAATGCATATTACAAAGTAGAGATAACAAAGTATTTATTGATACACTAACTCTACGAAACAAAAGGATGCAAGGACAGATGCGTGCAAAAAGCTAGGCATATTTTTTAGAAGGTAGTACAAGCATGCAGTTAAATCCACTTGCCCGAGGAGCGCCAAGTACAAGCTTTTCACGCCGCGACCAGATGCGATCATATTTCCATAAAAAAATTTAATTACAGGAAGTTAGAGACGACAACTTCTGGGGTCACTTTAGCTAGAAGGTTCCATTTTTAGCACTAGAGAGTGTAAACCCCACATTGCTGAATGAAATTCCAGTCGAGTGCAATAAAAGAAACAGTGCATCTCATAAATAACGCGAAACGACCCATGCGCGTGTACCTTTTGGATTCTTCACAATATTAACATAATTTACAAAGCAAATCAGCAAGACTATCGGTCGAAGTCGTAGTTAGTTCACCCGGAAAATACTGCAGTGCTTTTCAATATACCTGAAAACATCCCTGTCTTGGGGACGTATTGAAAACGTTTTGCTAAGGTTATGTCTTAGTGTCGTAAGCAAATGCGATATTTTACAACGCCCGCGAGCACCTTTCCTCATCCTTCATGAAATTCTTCATCGTCCTGATTTCATTAGCAAGCGTAAGCAGATAAATGTACCTGAAAAGTAGGGTTATTGGGATACGTTACACGAACTGGGAGGATAAGTTTACTCAAGTGTTCGTGAAGTAACTTACTCGGAAAGATGCATTTCTACCCAATATTTTACTAATATATTCAAGTTCTTTGATCCAAAAAGCGTCTTCTTTCTTGCAAACATTTGAATTGTAAAATATAATTGCATCGTTTTGTCGAAAGAAAATTCATCTGAAAGTCTCTCAAGCCACGCCTAGCTACAATAGCCAGCATACTGCGCACTATGTAATAAGTCTTACCTTGGGGCAGCTACATCTCTGTCGGTTTTTACTGGAACAGGGGTTATGTATACTGTACAAGAAGAAGAACCTGTCTCGTGTAATTTGTGACGGCAAACTACGACATTTTAGGCAATAGAAGGATGATAGTGTAGGTGACGGGTGAGAACTGCCCAGAGATCGGCATTCAGATTACCGGCAATGATTATCGTAAATATTTCAGCTTAGGCAAGAGCCGACTTTAGGAGAGTCCTTAGCTCACGGATACGCTCATTGGCATTCCTATAAACACAACAGCGCATTGAAGAGTTTCCATGGTTCGGCTGAAATAATAATAATAATTAAATAATTCGGCGGAAATCATAATAAACGATAATAAAACGATTTAAATATGCTGGACTGGAAACAAGATATATTTTTGTGCCTATTGCCATGGAGACACTAGGACCAATCAGCAAGGGAACCGAAGCATTTCTTAAAGATTTAAGTAATCGAATTCAAGAGGTCACGAACGACCGAAGAGAGGGTCAATTCTTGAGGCAAGCGATGTCCTTGGCCGTTTGCAGAGGGAACGCGGCATCTATTTTAGGCGCCATGGAGTGAACTAATCATTTAACAAAACATTGCAATAATACGTTCAGACCTCACAATTGTAACATTGTTTAACATGTAATAAATAATGATGATAATAATAATAATAATAATAATAATAATAATAATAATAATAATAATAATAATAATAATAATAATAATAACCGTGACTCTACGGCACGTTACCCAGCAGCTCGAACAGCTACTATGATCGAGTATCTGTCGAAAAAGCGTAAAGTTAAATGCCGATGTGAAACTCTGAACTCAGCAGCATACTACTTGTGAATGATTTAAGGTAACCTACTGGAGCTAGACCTACGTCAGTCGGCTCTAGTGAAGGCACATTGATGTCTTTTATTTTGTCGCATTTACATTGATGCCGCATACTTGTATGGATGTATATGACAGAAACGATGTAGCTATAATCTGCAATCGCACTTGGCACCGTCATCCCTTAACCTCCTGCCAAGTTTAGTAATTCCTATAATGACTCCGAGAGAGCTCCGTAGGGATGCGTAATTAATAGCAGCAATATTTTGTAGCGGCGGTGGCTTAGGCGGCTAACGCACCGTTCGAAACGGGCCGTTGCCATGGCAACCACGGTTAGCAAAACATCGCTAGTTCGAGCCCTGACCGTGCTGGTAGAATTTGTTGGACGTGGTTGTCATTGTCTTGCTGCTACATACCTCTGCTGGAGAAAGCCTATATAATTCCAGTACAAGAACGCGATAACGATAGATGCATTTAGACGCTATCGTGCCACAGGCAAGGCTTAGCCTATTACAAGCGTCTAAAAATGTAGTTGTCAGAGCGTTAAAAATATATATATTTTGGAATATTTTTGGGCTGACGTTATCAATTTAAACGCTGTCAATAATTTGTAGTGGTAGTGTGCTTTACTGACTCTTACGGTGCAACAATGGTGTCAAATGTATGAAATCAGTACGCAATAAACCAAAATCTCTTTTGCAACACACTTGCCGACTTTTCCCGGAACTGAGACATTCAGATTATTTTGAACGTACATAGTCCTTGTCTTCAAATGGAAGCGTACACTTACCATCAGATCCAAAGACACCAAGCGCCCAAAAATGCTTGCGTTCTCCTTTTTCTTCGTGGCATCAATAGTAACCCATCCGGCTGTAATAGACAGTATATATATATATATATATGCAGTGGAACGTAACCATTGCATTTGGCGGTGAGTCACGTCAAATATAGGGTTTGTATATATCAGCTTGCTGGTCGTAAAAGATACAAACATTGCCCATGCGTGTCTGCGTTTACAATTTTTTTATTGAATCACATGTTAAATGTCATATTTACTGAAGAAAAATACTTGAAGAGCTTCTGTAATTTCATTCTTCATTCTTTTATTCTCATCATTTTCGTAAATAAACATTGTTTGACTGAAACACAACGTTTGACTCAACGAATTTATATAATAGTAATATACTCCGTTCTTCATTGGCGACAGGACAGTTTGCGTATACAGGCATACGTCACTTCATATGACTCGCCAAGGAAATAAGGCGCAATTTAATTGAATCAATTGCTTGATTTTCTTCTCATATTTGCACCTTGGGAAATATTTACAAGTATTCAACTTATACTAAGATGTGCTGCGGCAAGTCCGGCTTTTGTAGTTTCATCTCCACCGAAGAACTGTGAGAAGGTACGCTTAAAGTACCAATAGCGGGGTACAGTCAGAAATAGTGGGTAGAGCTGGATATCGTTAAAAGAATGTACTAAAAACAAAAGTTTATTTCGTTTTCACCAGCGTCGTTGGTTAGGTTACATTGCGGCTGTCGTAGGCAGGTGTATTTGTATGCAGCCATATATGTATGTCCAGTTGATTGCTGTCATATTTCTGTCTTATTTCTCTTATTACGGTTGTTGCTGGCCAAACGTAAAGGGTGCACCTATGTGCTACCCAAGCAGGTCGAGCGCGGTCTCTCATCCTTGATAGCTGTCGACGTGCTGCGTGAAACCTTGTCGGTGTGAGTTATTGCGCTATGTTATGATAGTGAACGACATCTGAAAGAGATGGAGGAAGGGCTGGCGGTATGTCACAGCAGTCGGCGAATAATACTTAATCAAATTAGTTATGGTCGTAATAAATAATAGTAATAAATAGCCGTGAGAGTAAAGATAGTAGAACCTGGCTAGTTTTACTGCTGCTGCTGCTCTGGTGGTTCATTCATCGTGCTGCTATCCTTTATGCATGCACTTACAGCAAGACTGTTACACAAATTTACAGTTGTTGCAAATATTGTGCTCATTTGTAACACTTATTTGGCATCGGGCTGCGTGCATACGTAGTATATATGCACAACGTACGTCTGCTGCATTTTAGGACTGTTATTTTCTGTCAGGTGCTACCTACCGGCCAACGATGAAAACAGTTTGTAATCGGCTTTGGCACATACGTAAGCCTTCTGATACACTTGGGACTGCATAGTCTCAATATTTAAGCAGTTTTCTAAGGCTTTATTATTTTCTTATTTACGCACTTTACCTTTGTTCATTCTTTTCTAAGAATTTTGCTCTACCCGTATATGTTGACAGAGCTTGACGACCTAGCCTAGACGAAGCCATACTTCAGCACTCCATATTTAGCACTAGTTATGCGGTTACAAAGAAAAAACTAGCGAACACGCTAGGTCTTCTGTCTGGGAAAGGTTGGTCGCGACAAAGCAGCTCAGAGGTAAAGGCAGTTTTTTCTTGGTTGAGCATTGAGCCATGCAGAGACAGATATGTATGCATTAAGACGCGGCGGTTACAGATCTTCGGCATATCTGCGCTTGTAAGCGACTGTCGAGCTGTCGTCCCACAACTGCCCAGTTGCTCTGCTATCACAATCTACGAGTGTTTTCATTTAACTGACAGTTGGATAGCGGCGAGTCTATGACATTTATCCATCTACAGTTAGTATTATAGACACATTTTCGATAAGCAAACCATCTGAACTAATGCTGGCGCTAGGCATTGCCGATGTTCTCAAAAGCGACAGGCAAATGGTTCCGCCGTTTTTGGACAGGTAGCCACTTCTGCAGGCCACAAAGTTGTAGCCCAGCTCCAGAAACGATTCAAAAACGAATACCTACAACATCTACGTTCAGCGCACCTGCGGAAGCCGTTCGAAAGATGGTCTTGTAAAGTTGGAGGCATCTGCGTACGAGAAGATAACACACTGTCGAGAGAACATTGGCCGCCATACAGAGTAGTGTCACTTTCTGGTGGGCAAAAGACAGAACGATCGTGTCGGCCGTGTTTGATACGGTTGGCCATCGTGCAGCTGCCCAAAAAGCAAAATCAAGCCCAATCTGTCCATTCGTCCTATGAAGTCAACGTAAAATGTTTGAACAGTTCAGACTACCACGTCGATATAGAGGCAGAATGGCGCGTTTCACCAAGTTTTTCACCAAACGTAGCCATACATGTGTGCCTTGTAACGGAAACGGTGCGAGCTATAACAGTGTACCCGTACCTGTATCTAAAGTAAATTAAACAAATTAATTTCTCTGGTACATTTCCTGACACGATCTTACATCTCGGAATATGCTTAGTTTGCGGCCGCACGAAAGACCCGGGGGCAGTGTGGCAAAAAAAACAGTGAGCTATCGTTGACGATATTTACGATACACCAGTTTGTCGTTTAGTTAGACTAAGCACACAACATATCGAACGTCGATCCAATTCAAAAGATCAACTAAATAATGACCACCAGTCGGTGTTGCGGGGAAGAGCTGTCTTCGGCAAAGCAGCTCAAAGGTACTGAGAGTGGTAGTTAAACCACGTCCCATTCTTTTTCGTCAAGCAGTGCGCCGTGCATTAGAAGCAGCACTGACATAAATGGAACATTGAGCCCAACCTAGGACCGCCTGCTTGCGCGAGTTCTAGAGGCCAACTTTAACAGGTCAGAGACGGTGCATCTGCGAAAGATGCTGTAAACTAGTTCTTGCATTATGCTCGTTTAGAATATCCGACACGTCGTGATGTGCTCATTTGTTTTTGCTAAAAGCGTAAAAATCCAGCCGTGCCGCTGCTCCGCGAATATACAGAGTTTAATAACAAATCGAAAAGCATTCGCGGAAAACAATCTGTATTACAGTCGTGCCATTTATCATGCAGTCAACCTCCATAGTAACTACCTGTCGCTTTCGCTTGAACCTCGACCAGTCATAGAACGTGAATACAGGAAGCAGACGGCGCGTTCAACAGCCTAATACAGTAAATTGTGGCAAACACCGTGGCAAGGGGACGTGGTTGATGTAAAAAATACAGGCACAAACGAGATGACAGCTCTAAGAACAGGAAGGATTTACAACAGAGTTTAGGGAACTGCTAGATCTTGTCGCGTGACCAGCTAACACCCGTCTGTACGCTAACCATAGATACCTCAAGCCATATAAAGGTTACAATTTAAACAAAATATCTACTAACGGCAGAGAATAAACAAAGCAAGACGGTTTACAGCAGCTTATGCGAGCACATCTACAAAAATTACACCACATTTACTCTGAAAGACCGAAACCATTATGATACTGAAAATAAACGTTGAAGCGAATAAAAATGCCTTTTATGTAGTACTGTGGAATCTCTGCAATTCCTACCAAATCACCCCAATAAGAACAATTCCGAAGATTATGGCGTAATTCTAACTGGGACAGAAAGTATCGTTCCATCACAAATACCATCATGGGCAGGGTTAGTCGTCAAAACACGGTGAAGGGAACGCCCAAATTGAATGTAACAAGAGTTGTCCTCACAGTCGAATTAAAGCGTTTAGTAAAAACACGGCAATGACAAATACGCCATCGTTGCTCTCTCGCTCGCTACAGCTCGCCTTTCCTCCAACAAGCCCTTTACATTTTCTGCGAACATATCGACGTGATCTGCTTTGAAAGGGAAATAACGGTTGTACATGGGCCGTTAACAACAACGCCGCAAGCTACAGTGGTCTACAGCCACGTAGTTCCGAGCCCAATAGAACTTAAGAAATTAAACAAAAACTGTTAAAATAACCAAAAGTGAGAAAACACGACATTACGAGGAAACCCACCGATAAGCAATGGTACATCAATGCTAAGTGAAGACTTTGCGTACCATACGAACGCAGGAACAATAGCGCAAACTCAGTTACGGAGACCGGTGTAGAGGACGCAACAGTAACAAAAGTCGACAACAACATAGTTGGCAAGGTCAGGCGATAAAATTTACAGTTGTCTTTGCACCTGCTTAAGGCTAGTCGTAGACGTAATTGTGAGCTCTATGTGAGTGAAATTATTTATGAGGTTTAGAGCTTTTTCCTAGACGTTTCTTTTGAGGTGTCGTTTTGCTCCAACGTTCCAAATTCCAAGGCTCTAACGTTGCTAAATGTTTTGTTTCACTATATTCACTCTGAGTCGCATCTCGTGGCACTATTCTAGGCTACACTGAGGTAGAACCGTAAACGGTGTCGACTTACGGTGTCAGGCACGTAAAGCTGCGGAGTTTTGATGTTTTGCAGAGTGCAAGTTTGCAAGTACGGCTTTATCTAATATGAAGAAAAACGAACGTGTGAAGTCTTTCTACAACCGCTCTCTCTCTCTCTCTCTCTAGTGCTCAGGCGTAGGCCATTCAGAAAAAAAAAGCTTTTTGTTTAGTCGGGTATGTATCCACTACACGCGGCGCGCACGCGTACTCACAACGTTGTTGATTGTGTATCTAAAGTATGATACGACATCGAATAAACAGCGGAAAAACCGTTCCGGTACACAAAAAAGAAAGGGGGCGACGTTTGAAAATCAACAAGCTGCAGAGGAGTATCTCTGACTAGTACGGCCTGCAAAGTGCCAATAATTTCAAAATTCGCAACAAGAACGCACCGGAGTGTAATAGAGACATAACAAGTTAAGCGATATAGCTTCTGTCCTGAATTGTCTACGCCTGAACGATACAGCAAAGAACTGGCATCGCGCAATGGCTTAGCGAATCCGTTTTTCTTCATATTGTACATGGAGCCATTCGTGCAAATACATCACGAAAGAACAAAACGTCACAGCAGAACGTGCGCGACATTCTAAGTCGACACCTCTTACGGTTCGCCTTCAGTGTACTTTACAATTGTGCCAGTAGAACTGACTCACAAATCATTTGGATGAAACAGGATTTAACTACGTTGAGGTTTATACAGGAAACTACCCTAAACGGGCAAGCTAAGAAAAGTATATACGTACCTTGTAAGTACTTTCACCTTCCTGGGGTTTACGGTAACGTCTCGACGTTCCTTTAGCAGGTATGTCAAAAACAGCTGTGATAACTGCCGTGACAACAATAGTAGGAACACTCAACGTTTAAAGTTGTAACAATTAAATTTGAGATGAAAATTGCCATGGTCATAATTGAGATTGAAATATATTTCACTACTGCATAAAGCGAGCCAAACAATCAACGCAACGTCAACGACGTTTGCGCTAAAACGTACCGAAAAGCGAAAACCCACCGAGCGCGCATTGACTATACGTATAGTTTTCATGAATTTGCGATGCATTAGAAAGCACGATCAGGCAGATTAGCATTAAACTCTTACCTAAACTTTAAACTTTCACCAAAAGATACGCGATTTGGCTTGGCTGGTCACACGCGACGAGTAGAACTTAGTGCAGAAACCAGCAAACGCATTTGCAGATGATGATCTTACATGTGATGCAAACCAGTGTGAGACTCCAACCGATGTTGCGGGTGTCCGGCTCCACTAAAAAAGCCGGTCTTCTATCTAAACAGGCCCGGGGGGCACTCTAGCATTACTATTACTCGAATGGTCTTGGGAGCTTAGTTTCGCGTTTAGAGAGCATATTACTTTCTGACTTTTTTGTCCCGCATGACCTTCTCTGCTGGCACTAGAAAGAAAGGCACCATTTCAAATCGTACTCGAATGTACGCGTTGTATTACCCTCAGCTATCCGATGTTGGTGCAGTTTCCTCGCAAAGTCGGCTGGCGCCCTTTCGCTCGTACTGTAGACGACTCGAAGCAATGTCCGTGACAATCATCGTTTCCCAGAAGCCTTCCCCTCTCCCCGTGCGCCTTTTCTTTATGAAGGTCGGTGCGTTTAGCCACAAATAGCCACTTTTATGAAGTAGTGTGGGACTCCACAGACAACCGACAACCTACCTCTGTCAAGCCAACCTCTTGGCGGGATGCGGAGCTGGAACCGACGGATCAGAACGTCGTTATATAAAACGACGATGTGAGCTTTGCATCTAAAGCTTTACGTAGGAACAAAGCACGATGACAAAGGATTTGGAATTTGTACGATAGAATATACATATATTTTATAAATAATTCGATCTGTATTCTATCTTGGAATCCTATGCAAATCGAATCGTTATTTTTACGTCACCGTATTTAGACCACGTTTATCATTTCTTTCGTATATTTGTTGCGCCGGCGGACCATCGAAGCACGTTTTCAAAATCGGGTTTTATACGTTTTTCTGGCTCCACCTCGATGAACACCCAGGCACCAATTCGCGCGATTAGAAACGTTTCCCTTGCTTTTATGTTTACTTTCCGAAAAGAAAAAAATTGCACGGTGCTAAGTTGGGCGCTTACCAAGTGCCTTACGATGATCTTGATTCTAGATACGGCGACAAAAGGTTCAGTGTGTGTAGGCTGATGGGCTAAAACGTAAGTATGGTAGAGGAATAGCCATCGCTTAAGAGACGTTTGAGAAATCTTCCTGCTGGGCACTGTGAAAACCTTTAGCAGGCATTGTGCGATATGCTAATCGCTTGTAACTGTACCACCTTACTTCAGTGCGACTATCGCAACAATTTCACTCCTCGAGCTGGATCATCCCTTGATAACCATTCCCTTGCCAGCCGACCGTTACCAGAACACTTTTTGGACGTGGAGGCACGTCAACGCCTAACCACTGCGAGCTTTGGGACATGAGTGGAGGGCTATGAAAACGTACCCAAGTCTGATCACCTGTCACAAAATTCGTCTCGAAAACAAAGAAGCTCGGCCGAGAGCCGGGTTTGTTCAGGTATCAAGGGTTTTCCCAACAGTTCTTGTAACAGTACGGCCGCTGAGTTTCAGCGGTATGGTTTATCACCTATTCTCAATGAGCATCTCTGAACGAGAATTCGATCAACAACAGGGATCGAACCGGCGACACTCCCCGGTAGATGACAACCATGTGGCCTAGGGGACTAGTACTAGCGTACTAGTTTCATGACTAGTTTCATAGAAATGCAAGCCATGCAATAACTAAGAAGTGTTGAACTACGTAGCATCATGTTAATTTATTTTGTGAGAGCTAACCACTGCCGTCACTACTAGCGTACTAGTCCCCTAGGCCACATCGCTATGCAACTAGTGTTCTAGTTGCAAAGAAATATAAATAATCGATTAATGTTTCGTGTCTATCATTTTCACCAGGCCTCCAGGAGTGACGGCAGTGGTTAGCTCTCACAAAATAAATTAACATGATGCTACGTAGTTCAACACTTCTTAGTTATTGCATGGCTTGCATTTCTATGAAACTAGTCATCATGGCGCATGCCGCAATTAGATCAAGAGAAAGACTATAGACGACACTCGGCCGCCAGAGTCTTAACGTGTGCAGGTTTCGCAGCGACCAGGCGTCCGCTGGGATTTGACCCTGCATATTTCGTTTGACCGCGCAATTCAAGCTGCAGGAACTGCTAACGCAGCTCTGAGATGTCATTACGGAGTTCGCAGTCTGCGAGCAAAGCTAATTTCTTCTTGAAAACTGTCTCCATGCTTCAAGTACAATACCACTTAAGGTGCTAATGCGTGTGATAATGGGCGGGAATCCGGATAACCGTCACCTGACCGCCTGACACAATTTGACGCCAGAGGTCTAAACGAATTTATGGTTTTAGTGTTTTGCGAGCAAATACTAAGGACCGAATCAACGATGTAGAACAGCAGAAAAGAACAGAAGAAAAAAACGTATATATATATATATATATATATATATATATATATATATATATATTTAATAAATATAATGATTTATTAACATCCAGGGTGGGTAAAATTATAAACATATACATCAGACACAACTATATATATTGTACGTATGAATGAGAGTCGCCAATCAAGGGCATGCTGCGTTTTCTCGGTCGACCCAACATGGAGATGTGGCCAATCGTTGAAGGGCAATAAGCAAATTGCGGCCTTGCGGAACATCCCTTGGCGGGCACAGCAGTCTCTAAGGGAGAGAAGCACGTAGCACGTCCAGGTAGCGTGTCACCTACACGACCGACCAGCCAAGTTATACAACTATCATTATGCATTATTACACACGAGACACATTCTATATTCGCCGACTATTACATGATACGACGACACATAAGAGCACACACAGTACATAGTCGTTGTCTCTCTAACGGACATGCTCCCACCACCGTCAGCTCGGATAGCCGTCATCTATGAGGACGACTGCCAAGCCAGCACACGTTCGATTGCGTGCACAAGCACTGGAAAAGGCAAAGACGTTTCGGCTCTACCGAGGCCGCCTGTCTTGTAGGCGTCCTCGGTAGAGCCATACAGAGAGCTACGTACATACATAGAGACATGCATCCCTTGCGGGCTGCGTACGGAATGTACGAAACGTAGTGACTCGGCACGCACGCTTAGAACGTCCTCTCTTCCTCGGAGCGACTGACCAGCCTCTCGCGCTACTTCGGACTGCAGAGCTAGAAAGAGAGAGAGAGAGAGAAAGGGGGGAGGGAGCTTAGGTCCTCAATAGGACTTTGCACATAACACACAGCAAGGCACCCCGCTCCCATGCGGAGACGGAGTCTGCTTGCAGATCCGCACGACACTTCGTCGTCTGCATCAGACTTCTAGTTCTGCTACTACTACTATTACTACTACTGTAGAAGGACTAAGCTCACGAAGGCGTCCTCGAATTGCCAGGAGCAAAAACATAAATAATTCAAGAAGTTTTGCTCCCAGTATGAGTGGCAACTGGCAACTGCCGGCATCATAGCGGCCAAGTCGGACAGAAGTGGCCAATATGCTAGCTACGGTGTTTGAAGTACTATAATACTAGGCACTCAAAGTGCTATAATACTAGGCACTCAAAGTGCTATAATGCTAGGCACTCGAAGTGGTATAACACTACTCGAAGCGGTAGATAGGTGGGAGATTGTGCTTGCGGGCTTTGATAGATGTAGCCTCACAATGAGCCTAAAGTAACACGTAATCGCTAGAAGTCGTCGAATTGGCCTATTTGATAAGCGCATGTTGTTCGATTTTTGTCATCAAAGAATTCTTCAGTTCATAGGGACATAATTTAGCATTTGTTCAGCAGCGGATTACTAATGATATTTGCGAGCCTTATTTAAAACGGATATTTGTTTGCTTCGAAATACAGGTACATATCAGCCATCATAAAAACGAATGCATCTCATTACATAATAACATTTTAGTGAGTTGCCATAATTAATTATAGTCGATAAAAAAAACTATTTAATATTACCAGAATCTAAGCTATTTAAGTAAGGTAATACTAGAACAAATATTAATGTGTTATATACTCTGATCATAATGATTTTTTGTAGAGCACGGGCAAACGGCAATTTATTTTAATTTATAATGAAAGCTTCTAAGAACGCGTTTTCTAGGCTAGTTACGGCTTCTTGTAGAGTTCTCCATCCAAAATATGTAATTTGATGGGTACACATAACTACTATTGTTTTTACATTTTTTAGGTCTTGATGTTTGCAATAAAGGCTGCTCTGCATTTTTTAAAAGCCAATTAAGTCCATTATTAAAGGTTATTCGAGGATGTCTACTTGAAGAGAGAGCTGGTGCCAATGCTTGCAAATTATGGTTAAAACCCATTTGCCACAAATATGATAGGAGTTTATTTTTGTCAAGCATTGACAGTTGAGTACATGTATACTTGTATTAGCTGGGCTTGAAATAGGCTTCCTACAGGCTCTAGTAGGCACATATGAGCCAATTCAGTATACGACATAGGGTGCGACACACTCGACCATGCACAACCTGTGATGAAGTGGTGTGCAGCTCTTGTTATGAGCTCGCTAGCTCTTTTGGTCGATCCATCTCGACAATGTAAACGCACGACCGAAACTGTTTCTCTGCCCCTCAAAGTTGATATTTTGTTATATTTTAGGCAAGTGTCAGTGGCTGCGTCACTAGAGCATAGATTATGATTAAACTATAGCACTTGTTATATATATATATATATATATATATATATATTATTTAATGTTATGGTTACAAAAAAATGTATATATATATATATATATATATATATATATATTTAAGATGTGACTGTGTAGGTGCAGCGGTTCGTAAAGAGTAGATCTGACGGTCTGCAAGTATACTGCTAGGAAATACCGGAAATGCCAGAAAATATGGTATACGGTACGTTCCCATGTGACTTTACGATAGTAATAAGACGACAACGAGAAATTTGAATGAAGCAATCTCCCAATGGGAGCTCACGTAGCCATTAGCTGTATGCTCACTTATCGCACGAGCCCGAAGGGTCTTTCCGTTTGCTAGGTTGGTTAGATCCGCCGCGCCGCTAGCTATGGACGTATGCTCGGCATGGATACGAAAGCTTTCCCCTGCTCTATACAGTCTGGCATGCCTCTATAGAAGTTTGCCGGGCATGATGACCTTCACAGATCCTATTCTGCTGGCTGCAGCTATACACGACCTTAGGACGACCAAGGACACCGGCGTCATGTTTTGCGAGCGAAATATACGACGTACCTCTACAACCACTGTATTTGTCCTTTGACAGCGTCCTGTATGCAAAACCACAGTTAAGAAATTCACGTTTACTACTATAGCCTTCCAACTGCGTCCTTGCTGGCCCTTTGCGATTTTCTGAAGGGAGAAGAAGGAAAACACTTGTAATCGAGAGAAAAAGGGGAGAATTTAAATAAAAATTTGCGGCTACTTGTCGAATGTCCATCATGGTTGGCCTGCCCGGTTTAAGGTTTAATGTATTGTCGCCACTCTGTCTCTGACTACAAAAACGACTCTAATCGGTTGTGTCACTAAAAATGTATAGTATATCAAAGTCATAAAAATGAAACTTATTAACTAAAAATAACATTACACTATCCCACTACGGCTTAGTTCAGACTAGATTTAGTTTTAGCTTGCGGTGGCCTATGCAAGGCTTTCAACATCGCGTCGGCCTTAGCCTATATTTAAGATGTCTCTCCCAGCCCACAGCGGGATCTATTGCGCGGTTCTTGCGCAGACCCAATTATCTACAGGATCTATAGATAGATAGAACTAAATAGCAATCATGGTGTGCAGGAAGAGTGCGCGATCTCACAATGTTTCTTGATTTTGGTTGTTTATGGCTGGGTAACAGCATCAACGCCGCTCTGTCCGTACGCAGACGACAACTAAAAACATTGAAAAGCAGACTAAAACAAAGGTAAGTAACAATAGCAGTCGAAGGACGTGCAAACTTATGAAAGATGCCCCGGTCAAGTAAAAAAACCCTACCTTATTTTGCAAAGTTATTTGATTTATTGTTAGTTGGCCAGTTCTAAGCGCTGACTTTCAGGTCGCCATCAAGTGGGTGATCAATTCTGTTTATTCAATTGTCCAAGCCTGTAACAGCAATAGCAGCACTTTATGGGAAACACACTATACCGACGACAACAACAGCAACAACAAAATGGTTAGCAATGATAATCTGCTCTTTAGCAATAACCAAATGATTTAGTAGTAGTAGTAGTAGTAGTAGTGTCCAGCCCGGTGGCGTGGTGGATTAAGTCTCCGCCTCGCAACCGGAGGAGACACATAGGTGCGTGGGTTCGAGCCCCACCGTTGCACATTTGTATTTATGGGGGTCCGTCTGTGAAGCAATGTGAAAAACAGTTCCGTGGACGTTAAATCTTGGCTGAGGGTCAGCCCGAAAACTTTAATTTAGTAGTAGTAGTAGTAGTAGAAGGATTAATAGAAGGAGGAGGAGGAGAACAAGAAGAAGAAACAGAAGAGGCAGCAACAGCAATACATCGTAGTATGTAGATACGAGAGGGAAATAATTCGACCCTTCGAGACAAGTAAGCAAGCTTACGTTCGTTCTCTCGTTTGAAGCCACGCCGATTAAGCAGCACGACAGCCTGCCAGTTAGCCAACTAGCTGTCACACAACCTAGTGAGTCAGTCACCATTTAGCTGGCTGGGGGTCGGCCATCGTAGGACCAAGCGGCCTAACCAGGCCCCACTTCACGCGCGGCCCCAGCAGTCAGGTCTGAGCGAACAGCGAGGCCACCTGCTGCCGGCAGAACAGCCTAAGGGTTCCTCTGGGAGCGATGCCACAATGCGCGCTCGCTATTCGCATTCGGCCCTCCCCCGCCCCCCGCCTTGCTGCTTCTGCTGCTGCAACGGGTGCAACGGGCACCCCCAGAGTGTCATCTCCACGCCCCCCCCCCCCCCAGCCGCACTCTGCATACTTGGCCGTTTCGCTTCTCTCGTCGGGGGTGCGGGGCGCATGCGGGGGTTGTCATTCTCATGGTCTCCAGCTTACTCACTTAGCCAGTCGGCATTCGCAGTCGGTGGTCAGTTCGTTAGTCCGCTCGGCGCCCTGTCGCTTTCCATCTATTACTATTACCACTCGCACAACTCATATACCACTACCGACTACTACTACGATAACCAGCTATCTACTCGAACTTCTTACTACTATTTACTAGTGGTACGATAGCAACAACATCAACAAAAGTAGTAACAAGAGCAACAACAGCTACAAGAATATCAACAACGACAACAAGTGTCTTTAGATATGTTTCTGGCTGACCCTCAGCCAAGTTTTAACGTCCACGGAACTGTTTTTCATATTGCTTCATAGACGGATCCCCATAAATACAAATCAGTGTAACGGTGGGGCTCGAACCCGCGCATCTATGTGTCTCATCCGGTCGCGAGGCGCAGACGCATGCCACCACGCCACCGGGCTCGACTTAGTCAACAAAGAACGCACGGTGCTTATTTCTGCTGGTAACGGGCTAGCTGGGTAAAGGAAATGGAGGATTTTTGCAAACTCACACTTTAATTTTTTTTTAAAGTAAATAAACGAACACGATAGGCGTAGACACAGATAGTATGCGTGTGGTGAAAGTTCGAGAACCAAATATATATATATATATATATATATATATATAGAGAGAGAGAGAGAGAGAGAAAGAGAGGGGGAAAAAGAGAGAGAGATTTAAAGCGAAACGATCGAAGATGGCAACTCGTTTTCTTAGTGTTTGGTAAATGCAATTTCAAAAATTCCGTTTGCTACTCTTAAACCATACAATTCAAAATTATATGGGAATGCAAAATCTTTAGGATCTATTTATAAGAACGCTGAATCAAAGCCCGCGCAAAAGCTGCTCAGGATAGAGCTGCTAGCAAAATAACTGGTGTATGTCTGAACGAGCGCGAGTGGTTTAGTTGCTAAAGCAGGTCAAAATGCTAGCACGTATGCATGGTTTCATTTTCGATATGGCTGTCGAAAAAGCTTAGTTACTCGGATACTACTACGTAACGGCAGCACCATGACGTTAGTACTATGCTGATAGACGTTAGAATGTAGGATTGTCTGAGGTCAGCCGTTTTTGTAGCGTAATGGCAAAATTTTACGGTTCTGAACGTGAAAGCTTCAACGTAAAACATAACAACATAACGACTTTTCTATGACTTACGTTAATCCGGCTATTCGCCTTTCGTACTTTGCGAAATTTTCCTGTATATATATATATATATATATATATATATATATATATATGACGAATGATAAAAAAACCTAGAAGACAGATTTCCAACAACAGAAACATTGCATGATTTGGCACCTGGCAGAAACTTCCCTCATGAGTTGTCAAATTAACAACTCTCTACACAACAGGAATATATGGTGTCATTGGAAAAATAGCCGCGTTATTGTCGACATACGTCACGCTAGAGACGTAACTTGTGATGCATTAGTTCAAAGTAACGAGAGTAGTGAACCAATTAAAAGTTCATCAAAGGGCGAAAACGCCGTACGATGCTTTGGCTATGTCGTAGCAGCCCTGCTCGGGAAGTAGTTTGAAAAGTTTTGAAAATTGCATAGCTTCTGTCGGCGACGTCTTGCCACTGGACCAGGCACGTCGCGGACTGAGTGTTTAACGAAGGCATCTTAACCACTCGTACGCCTGTTGCAAGGACACCATTATAAGTTGTCCGGTTGCTATCACCTTAATCCAGTTTTAAATGAGCGTACGCAAATACATTAGATAGAAAACTGACAGAGGACCTGACTGTTACCATAACTTTCCGAAATGACGTGAAGCAAACTGTCTGTTGTTGCTGTCACAGCCATAACAAAATGATGGAAGACGCATCTTAAGACTATATATATCTATCTTAAAAAATGTATATATATAAAATTTATATATATATGTTTGTAGCCTATTGCAAACAGCATTTGGCAGCGCTCGGTTAAGCTACGCGAAATACGAGGACAGAACTTTAAGGGCTTCGATGAAGAAGCTCGTCTGCTCAGTGTTCTCTACAGTTGACTCAATACCTAGACATGCAATAGGAAGAGGAACCTAAGCATAGAGCCGTTAGAAGCAATCATCTTCAAGGTAAAATAATTTCAGCATGAGGAAGAATGAGACCTATTTCTTCCTCTGCGAGACCTTGCTCGTCGAGTATTCGACGGCTAGCTTTGAGCGTCAGTATTGGCAACCATGGCCGCAGCAAGAGCTGGGGCAGAGGTCGCGGTTCACTCGGCTTAGCCGTTTGCTAGATTCGGCAGGAAGCCGACAGTTACATCAATCAAACATCAATCAATACATGACAGTTACATCAGTAGGCGCCGAGAGAAATCATATTAAGAAGTGGATTGAATCTGAACACGGCTAAGTTCGAGGTATTGTTTCTAGCCCAATGCTGAGAATCCTGCTGAGACACTCCTGCAGTTCCGGCCTGATCTAAAAGTAATCACTCCTCAGGACTCGGAATTACTGGGAGTGCCTTTATTTTCCGACTATATTACTGCAGTCCTGGATAATTGGCTTACTAAGCTCAAACGTGCGGGCGATCCACTAAAACTTCTCGGTTCGGACAGCGGTCTGACAGCCATGGAACCGCTTGCATGATGTATAAATGTGAAACCGGGGGACGGGTTATTAGCACGTTCACCTGTTATTTAAGAGCTCTCACACATGTTGCCAGGTAGACTACACAGCTGATGTTCTTGTCTTTAAAGGACGATTTGTTTAAAACAGCAACAATAATTCCTTCTTATGTTAGGCCTATGGCTGTATAATCAATAAAAAAATTAATTTAATTTCAAACGATTTCTTGACTGCAATGAAGGGGAAACCGGATAGGTAGAGAGATAAGGATTTAAGGTAAGGATACGAAGCCTAGGAACAAAGCAACGAGAGACGAGGAAGGGCGGGACGACAAACGCATACAGGCTGCTATCCCCGACTAGAGCATGTGTCGACAACCAGGTACGAGATGGGTATGTATTCTATAAGAGTACAAGGCAAACCCCCAAAAATGAGGTTAAAAGGGGACAACGGCAAAAACGATCAAACTGCAATGCAGGCAGAGAAAGGTGAAAAACGGCCCACATGTAATGATATAACCCGGGCTTTTAAACTCTACCCCTGAAGCACAGAGCAAAACAGAAGTAAGAAACGGTATCGACACTATCCCAGCGTTCTGTATCGACGACGTCCTTTCAAGCTTTGCCTTTCTACCAGCAGATTCATCGCCGAGCTCGACGAACACAATTCAAGACGCCTTCGGCATTTTCCATTCATTCGACCACTACAATTCGCACGCAGACTTAGAGCAATAAGCAAACTATACGGTCCATACAATCGGTTTTGCCTTAGGTAGTACTACGCAGGATTGCAGCTAAGATAATTCGTAAAAGGACTTGGCAAAATCAGGGAAATACTATAGAAAAGCACTGAGTAGCCTTCGAAAAGCCCAACAATCAGGATGCCACATCTCACGCGAGTAGGATAATAGTTACAGTATTCGCCAAGCATATTTTAGATAGATCACATATCTAAACGAGTAGAGGGTATGTTGCCTAGTGTCTTTTATTTAAATAATTTTATTTCGAATTTCAGAACAACTGGTAGAATATGAAATAATACCTAGGCGGTAAAATCATTAAGGGCATTCAAGGAAAAAACCACTGCATCCACATTTTGTTTTGTCTTGTAATTAAGAACCAAGTTAGACCCATTATGCCGGCTTAAAGTATATATTTTTGAACGTTAGGCTTGATAAGGGATTATATATCCTTTTTTTTATAAATGTCTAACTAGAAAGTGCGGTATGCACAGACAGACACCACTAGAGGACACTAGTCTGCAAGTGTGAGCCGGCAGTGTAGGACTACACCCACTAAATCCAGTCATGTCCCCATCGCCGCAGTCGAGAGAACTGCAAAAGCATGACTTTAAACACTCGAAGGGAAAAGCTGCTTAAGGGACTAGCTGTCTTGAGACGCCTCGCGGGCCCTTGTCATGTAAAAATGGGTTTTCTTATCTTTGGTGCGCAGAATCTTCTCAACAATAGCAATCCGCCGCTAGTCGTTACCTAACTTAATGACATGCTGTATTAGCGTTTCAAGCGTGCTGTAGTTAGCGCTAAATAGTCCCTGGGAAGCCTATGCCGGGCACTACAGGACTGTGTGTTCAAGCGTGTTTTTAGTTTTGGTTTGACAGTGCTTGTAGACTAGGAGATGTAGTTTCCTAATAGTTTCTGACTTTTTCAAACATTACAAACACAACGAAAATCATGAACCGGATGGCCGTGAGGAATAGAGGAGGCAGGTCACGGAGAATAAACGGAATACAGTCCCAGCCGGTCCACTAAATGTACAGGGCTCCGTTTCTTTCCTTCTCTTTGTCCTTTGCCGGGTCAAGTCCCAGGGGACTGTAGCCACAACGAGAACATCTGCCGTGCTGACTGTTGTATAGGCCATGTGATCATCACGAAGTTTATGCACTGCGCTTTGTAAAGCGTCGTTCCGATGCTGGCTGCAAACAGTGGGGTTGACGGTCACAGAGGGGCTGCAAATAAAACTATGGACTCGGCCACCAACATCATAAAATGCTGTTTTTGGCATCAGGTGGGCTATCTTGTGCGAGACCTTAATGGCCTTTTCTGCTACTAGACGTATGTGGGTTGTGCCCTTCGTAGACTCCGGTCCAGATGCATTCCCAGGTAGCGAGCGGTATATACGACTTTGAGTTGAGAGTTAGTATCAGAAGAGGGTATCTTCTTGGCCCGATTAAGAGATTACCTTCATTTTTATTCGACGCCAGTGTTAGATCAGCTCCCAATATCCAGCCGGCGACCTCTGCCAGGCCGTCGTTGGCCCTAAGCTCGTTGCTGGAACTTACACCGGGCCTGGACGATCACTGCAAAGTCGTCTAAATACGCCAAAAAGTGTTGGAGCGCCTTCAATTAATGTTAAGTGTATTATTTTTAAAAGTGCAATTTATTAAAATCATCTGATGTTGTACATTTTAGAATGTTTGTGTGGTCCGTAATATAAAAAAGATGAATGCATACAAATGTAACATCTGTATGTTATATGCTAAGTATGGTTATGCTGCAAATGCGCGACTAACACCATCAAGCATACTTAGGCCGGCAGCCGACAACGTACTGGATAGGCAGCTAGACTTTCGTGTATTGACGCGCGAGTTAGGGCTGCTGAGATCAACTTCTGACATTGAACAAAGCAACTACGCTTTAGAGGCCACTATCAGGGCGGCTTACACCTCGACCCCCAGATAGTTGCTGATCGTAGGGCGCTCTATAGCCGACATAGAGCAACGTACAAAAAACTGCTTGTAGAGAGTAAGCGCCGGTATGGTATGATAAGGGGGAGGAGTTTCGTTTGCTTGAGAGAGCAGAGCGCGAACTCCACTACATTGTTGTCGACATTGTTCAGTCAGCAAAGGTGCAGTTGTCGCAGCACTTTAGCTACCCTTCTGCTCGATGCTAATGCCCCCGCGGCTAACCCAGTTATCAAGCAACCGCTCACTCTGCAGCACTGCATGAATTCGCCGTTTACGGTGGAAGAAGTGGTGCAAATCTTGCGCAGGTACCCAAGAAGAAGAGTAGTGGTCCTGATGGGATCTTTTACGAGCCTTGGGCTGAGTCGTCCGGTGTTTTAGCAGGGCAGCTGTGTAGTCCCTTTAAGCAGATACTCAGCGGGCGACACATACCCTAGATTTGGCACGAAGCCAGACTTACCCTGCTACGTAGACGATCCAAATCTCTACGGGGGTATCGCGGTGGACGTACTCCTAAGAAAACTGCTCGCTAATTTGACTATCTCGAAAGCGCTTCTAATTGTGGAGAAGGCCCTACCGCAATTTAGATTCAGGAGGGGGCGAGGTACACATGACGCGATCCGTGTACTCCAACGGAAGTCGAGGTGGTGTTGGCTGTGCCCGGGGGTCACTTGTACACTGTCTTTGTCGATTGTGTCAAGGTCTTTGACAAAGCTTCCCGTCACCTACTAATCGATTCACTTCGACTGCTGGGGTGGGTGGTTCTTTCCTACGATTGATCTTCAGCTTCTTTGCTGAGAACCGCCTTGAGCTGAGTCAAAACGTAAAGACACTCAAGGGGACCATCTCAGTTGTTTAGCCTTTTCCTTGCTTAATGCAGGCCTAGCCTGTCATATGCGGGAGGAGTTTAGAAACGCCATCGTCGTCTTGTATGCGAATGACATAGTAGTGGTCTACCGGGACCGCGGTGCCGCGGTACGACGTAGAAATTTACATTCATCCTAAGGGCCTGCAAATAAATGTGCGGAAGAAGAAAGCCATTAAGTTTTGCCGTGGGGGTCGATTGGCTGTAGCAAATGTAACACCCTGTTGTAGCCAACCGCTGGAGTTTGTCCTTCTCGTATTTGGGTCTGAGACTTTTTGATCTGGGAGGTTTCGTAAATGCATGACGTACACGCGCCACTGCCTGCGTGTCTAGTGTGGGACTAAACCCGGATTCCCTCCCACACCCCAGGTTCGGTACTACTTTGGCATTACTTTGAAGCCGTGGGAGAGGCGTCTCTGCCGTTCTCCTCTACTCAGCTCTATCTCTCACTATCATCCCGTACGTTAACCTGCCGTTGGATAGGAGGTTACTACTATTTTGTAAACCGTTCTGTGAGGGTGCGTCGAGACCATGCTCCCCGCGTTTCCCTGAGTGCATCACATTGCAGAACAGCATACTTCATGGTGTTCGCCTCTCCAGAGTCACACAGTACGGAAGTATCTCTGATGACCTTCTTACATCGGCGGTCATACCACACCCTGAGATTCGGTATCAGACTCCTTGTCCAGCTCCCCTTGGTCACACCGGGTCTTACCTGCGCCCATTTATCTTGCCGGGCCAATTATGTGACGCTCCTGGTGAGATCCAGATATTCTAGATACATTTTACTTTTTTAGGGTCAAAAATTACACTATACGCGAACGACCTTTACCCAGCACATCGGCAACAAATGTCGGGTGGTTATTGCCTCTATTCACACAGAGGTGAGAGACCCTCGACGACTGCCTTTGAGTGCGGCTGGGCGTCTTTTTAAGCTTAATATTGTGCCAATGTTGAGCTACAGCCTTGGCAGAGTGTGGGGCCATCTTTCAGCGGCAAATTTTGCGCAGCTAGAGAGATGCTTTACAATATATATGAATGGTTCATTGTTTACCGCGGAGGGCAGGAAACAACTTCGTGTACCTGCTAGCGGGTTGCGGGCGGGCAGTGGAAATATTCAGAGTCAGGCTTAGGTCACCTATTACAGGACCACGTCAGCAATTTTTGTTGGAAAGGGTAACCGAGGCCTCGGCAAAGGTGATGCAATCAGATGTGTACCTCGCCAGGGAGCTTTGCGATGGAAAGGCGTGAACTAGCCGGCACGTGTACACAAGGTACATTGTACATGGCTATCGTCACTAGGTATGTTCGACCCAACGAGTCCACCATGTTAGCGATTAAGATCGTTGCCGGTTCAGCTCGAAGATATGCGCTAAATGCCAGACGCATCGGCAGTCTTTGCACTTCCTCGCGCGGTGGGATGGTCGCTGATGTGTTTAAAATGTATATAATGACGACTGTATATATATATATATATATACATAGAATACGTTTTTTTCATCAATAGTTCAAACATGATTCTTACTACAAGTTTTAAAACATACAATATATTGACTTGTTTCTGACCTTTAATTATATAGCAAGCCAATCTGTAACGTTGTTCCTAAAATATATTATATATTATTATATATTATTATGTATATACCTATCTATTATTATAACCAGCCGTGCCCTATCTACCATCTCGATACCTGTCAGAGAGCCATTTCTCTTACGCAGTTAGCTCGATGATATTTTATTACTTATCTATAGCCATAGGCGTTTTATATATATATATATATATATATATATAATATATATATATATATATATATATATATATATATATATATATATATATATATATATATGTGTGTGTGACAGAAAGCCTTTTAAAGCAATACATGGAATTGTAGATTTCGTTAAAGCAAATATTTTTTCCAATGAAACATGGTCTCCGAGAAGTCTTGTTTCGGAGTGAGAGTGAAATTACTACATTTTGTGACACTGGTGTTTTTGCCCGACATAGGAGCACAAAATGTGCTGTTCCGAGACAACCAGTCCTCCCATACAGAAACTAAGTGAGAAATTCTGCTTCTTCTGAAAAATATAAAAGACCGATCAGAAGATGCAACATGGTCGCTTAGAAAAGAATTCGAAAAAAATAAAGTTATTTATTAGCTTTCACGCCAAATACCTCAAAATCGTTACCCTACGACCACTCACGGCGCTTAAAACTAACATATTCAGGCAAATGCGCATTTCATGATGATCACCAAACGTATGGCAACGCGAGCTGTGGTTGCTGAGTAATTACGATTTTTTGGCCAGATGTCAAGACTGAGTGCATGCAAAAATGTCTTTATTTCAGAAAGATTTGAAGAGCGATATATAGAATTGTAGAGCTCGTTAAAGGAAATCTTTTTCCAATGGAACATGGAAAGTCTTGTTCCGGAGTGAGCGTGATATTACTATAATTTGTGTCACTGGTGTTTTTGTCCGACATAAGAGCTTAAAATGTGCAATTACGAGACAACCGGTCCTTCTATACAGAAACTAAGCAACCGTCGTATTCGCGAGAAAAATTTTCTTCCGAAAAACATATAGTAATGCCTAGAAGATGCGACACAATCGCTTAGAAAATATTTCGCAAAAAATTATGTACTTTTTTTAGCCTTTACGTTTAATATCTCAAAATCATAACCCTACGACCAATCACAGCGCTCAAAAACTAACACATTCAGGCAAATGCAATTCATGCCGATCATTTTGGCACCAAATACATAGCAATGCGAGCCGTGATTGCGGTGTAATTGAGATTGAGTGCATGAATAAATGATCTACTAGCACTCTAGGCCATTTTTGCATGCATTTAATCTCAACGTCTGGCCAAAAAAATCGTAATTACTCTGGAACCGCGGCTCGCATTGTCAAAAGTTTTGTATCAAAATGATGATCACGAAATGTGCGTTTGCCTGAATGTGCTAGTTTTAAACACCGTGAGTGGTCGTAGGGTAAATATTTTGAGGTATTTAGTGTGAAAGCTAATAAACAATTTCATTTTTTGCGAATTCTCTTTTAAGCGACCATGCCGCATCTTCCGACCGGCTTTATATATGCTTCAGAAGAAGTATAATTTTCTCGCGAATACGACGGTATGCTCAGTTTCTGTATATAGGTCGATTGTCTCGTAATTGCACATTTTATGCTCCTATGTCGGGCAAAAACACCAGTGTCATAAATTATAGTAATTTCACTCTCACTCCGAAACAAAACTTCTCAGAGACCATATTCTATTGGAAAAATATTTGCCTTAACGAGCTCTACAATTCCATGTATCGCTTTAAAAATCTTTCTGTCACACCCTGTATATATACCATACATATAGTGCAATAAATAAATTATGATAATTGCAAATGAAATATTTTGTTCCTTGTAAGCGAAAACACGTATATATATATATATATATATATATATATATATATATATATATATATATATATATATATGAACACGAAAGCAAATATGCAATTATCAAATGCACATTATTGGTAGGAGGTAGGCTTTAAGGCCTTAAACTAAATAAAATATATAATAAATATATAATCGAATATGTTTTATGTACAACTTCCTCGGTACAATCCCAGACAAAAATGTAAGTTCACATTTCAATGGATTTATTCTTCGTGTTGGCAGCAGATGTCGCAGCGTTCGTGAAAGTCAAGTACGTAGCCGTCGCAGGACGAGATAGAAATAGGAAAAACCACTTTGTCGCTCGTTAGGCAGCACTCAAGCGCAGAGACATCGCTTAGGCAGTAATGTACCTGTTACGAATCAAGGCAAATTGGAATGTGTATTTATATAGACACTAATGATATGTACGCCTGGAGCGTAACCAAGTACATTCACAACAGGACGGCTACGCAGGTTCGCCCTGGGAACAGTCTTTTCTCACCCTTTATTTCGTGAACAAAGGAGACTACTACAGGGTTTCTTGAGTTTGATACAAAGTAGTCTAGACTGCGAGAACTCATTGCAGAACAATACAGCTGATGTACCACCACCACCCTTTTATTGGTGCAAACCACTACCAATCTATCTATTTATAGGACAAACGCATGAGTCCATTGACTCATATATTCAGCCGAATGAAGTGATTCAGCTTGCCGAAATCGGACTCGGGTCAATCGAGCGTGCATACGAAGAATTGGACGTTGGTAATACGCCTCGCATGCGCGTAAGTGAACGCGCGTATAAACGTACGTCCGTAGACAGGTCACGGTATCTAGTTTTGGATCCGCCAAACTAATAGTTTAATTTTTCAATAAATCTGTTATCCAACAGCTCCGTTGAATCGCTGCGCGGAATAGAGCGGAAATCGGTGATAGCCACGCATGGATTGTGCCAAAGAAAGAAACGAGTTGCCATACGCTTTTCTCATATCCTGACAGTAGTATTAGTGAGAGCAAACAGGGCAATAATAACGTCAGTGGCCAGCCAAAACGCAATACACATCGCATTCGCTCGCATTCTTACTAAGTCTGAGCTCGTCGTTGCTAATTTGTCGACAAACCAGCATTAGAAACAATGCAGCTAATGTTTGCTATTGCTATAGATACAATTTACGCTATTCTGAACGACGCTTCACGGCTGAGAAAGATGTACCTGTTGTTGAGGCGGCCAATCTAAATTATTTTTTCTGTTGAATATTGTCACAGATGGTTGCATGAACATAGTTTTGCCATTGTAATTTGCCGTAGCGCTGGCAACAATCGCCCGAGGGACGCAACGTCTGAAGATGGCCGTTTCACAAAAGTGCGGGTCTTAAGACTCAAGACAGCAACTATGCTCATCACTTGTTTATACCATTTATTACGATTGACTATCAGCAAATTGTTCACCGGAATTTCGTCTCTTCTGGCCATAGAAAGAGAATCTACGTAGATGTTCGAATCTCGCCTGCTCGCGAGAATTTGTTGTGTTTGGCCCACATTTGACACTTTCGGCAAATTATATTTTCTTCGCGACAAAAAAAGATCGCCGAACCGCGCAAGCGTTCTTGTTCTCTAGTCTTTGGCCAAAAAAGTATCGCATTTTTCGAACATCCTGATATTTTCCAAAAGGCGTATTCACACTCTTTTCCAAACTAAAATCTGCTTTCAAGGGAGAGAGTCTTTGACGACGTCGTCTTCTTTTAAGAGAGTATCGGAATTCAGTGAACCGACTACATATATATATATATATATTTATATAATTGTCTCTTAAGTTTATATTAGTTATTGTATCAGCTTAAGTGTGGTCCCAATAAGCCTTACAGTATCTGGTTTACTATCAATTCATCCTACCTTATTTTTTTATTAGCCGTAATAGTTATCATAATACATTTTGCTATTACTTCATTAAGTGTCTTCTTTTGAGGTAGTCTTGGAATTCATTAAACCGACTGCGTATATATATATATATATATATATGCCACTTATTTTTTTTTATTAGTTTCCGTATCTGCTTTTGTGTGGTTCCAATTAGCCTTATAGGACTGACTACTACACTATAGGCACCAAGGGGACAATCACTATTGAAAGCAAGATAAGGGAATTTCGTAATCCCTTTCAGCTTAAAAAGCACAGCTCTAAGCAGATCTCCCAGCTCTACAATAACAAAAAAATAGCATGCATTTGTAGCATCAACGCATCGTCGGGTCCAGGAAAATACGATAAGCTAGTTGTGAGGTTACAGTCCAGATTTATTAAACGGTTGTGTTCCTTTATAATGAAATACGGCCTCCAATGTTAGGTTAGGAACAATTCTCGTTTCCGGGTTTTAGTTTACACCTAAGTTAACTACCTCATCTGAACCAATTATTGTGGACAAATAATGTAACGCGCCTGCGACGATAAAAGCCCTTCAGAGAACCAATTACTAATGGGGAGCCTTCAGGAGAATTTGACGATAAATTCCACACAAGAAAAATGTTGTGGCCGCATTAGATCGCCAGTGCCTAATCTGAGTAACTTTACCCGGGTCGCTATAATTTGTAGCATATATTGTAGCCTAGCACAAATACCTGGCTGCTTCCAGCCGCCATTGATTGTGACCATTGTGAGCATAAATTCGGGAGGTGGAGGTCAAACACTCAGCAAGGTGACAATCAATCAAGAAGCACATTTAGGGGCTTTTTGTGCGACCGATTGTATGGATGTTATTTGATCGAATACACAAAATGCTAAAATGAGGGCCTAGCATATGTGACTTGCTTTGAAATGACAGTACAGAACATACATTAAATTTTGCCGTGCTGTTTGTTGCCTTTTATGACGTATTGGATTACGTCGTTCACTAAGAACGACGTAATCCAATATTATATACATATACAAGGTCGACTATTATAACGATATGATCCAATACTATATATACAAGGTCGACCGTCCCTTAGTGCTCATTTGATCTCTACAGCGTACGTAAATTCAGTAGAGGAGAGCAGAGAGATCCTCGAAACGTATCCGTTTCACTTAAGATAATTTTCTCTAGCATAGCAGCGTCTTAACTGCCACTGTCTATCAGAGACCCGGTCGTGCGCCTCTTGGCCGCGGTTACGTTCAACAAGAAATCCAACGACTTCGTCTGGCCCCTGGACCTAACCAGCGCTTAGTCGTTCGTCGGGCTAATTTCACAGCGTTTAATTGTATAATGCAATATATTTGCAATATAAAAGGCGCGCTGTCCTGAACTTCCATGGCATGGCTGAGGCCGACCTGCCCGCTATGGCTAAACGTTTATCACGCTTGCTCTCGACTCGACTTGAGTCAACGTTACTTTGTCGCAGCGGAAGCGGCAGCAGCAGCGACATCGAAGTCGTTAGGGCCTGATGACGAATGCTGTTTGACCCGCATTGGGGCTACATGGCGAGGCAGCTTCTTAGCCGTGTTCTATTTCCGCGGTTGGAGTTTATTAGTGAAATTGCTGTCCCGTGCGACCGTGGCGCGATGCTTTCCAACTGATAGGTCTCGGCGCCATTCTAAGCCATTACACCTCGCCCGCCGCTAGACTTTTATAGACAGTCGGGACTTGAGTCTCGGGACGTGGATCGCTATTTCACAAACGCGCTGGACCGCCGGACATCGTCATCCGGGCCATGGTGCATTTTTAACAGGCCGCAACCGTCGTCCGACTCGTCCGGCCATCGGATGATCTTTCGGTAGTGGCCAGTCACATCAGCTTGGCGATCTAATATAATCTTCGTGCCAGTATCTGAGTTCGGAGACGAGACGCTCGGCGTACCAATATACGGACATACAACAAATAAAAGAAGAAAATAGAGATGAGCATAATAAAGAAGAGGGACAGAGTGACGTTACAGTACTCGACTCGAAGGAGGTGCTTTTCGGCAAGCCGCAAATCAAATATCTTGTCGTCGCGTATTAGCCGGGACACGAAAAAGCGTACCGCCTTTGTACCGATCGCATCGAGCTACGTAGTTCGCCGGTCATAGACAGTAAAATGACACGACACGACGAATTAACATATGCTTGCTCGAATCAAACAGAATAGAAACCCACGAAGCAAATGTGAATGTTCATTATGGATCAGGAGTTGGACAGCTGATCAGTTGATTCCAATCGCCAAACGTACGTTGAGCACGCATCACGAGTGCGCCACCGTCTCTGTATGTGCTTATATCTATTCTAAACTCATTACACTTAGAGTTGGGTCGTGTTTTTGTCGGCTTCTACCGAAACGATTGTCTTGTGTGAGGTTTAGCTTTGACTCGCATAGCAATCATGGCATCGGTGAGTATGAGTATAGTGAGCGTTTGCATTCAAATTGAATTGAATTGAATAGTGAGCGTTTCGTCATTGCGGGATAGCGTATATTGCTATACACTTTTTTTTTATATTCACTTTTTCGCCGGGTGGGACGGTCGCTGAAGTGTTTAAATTGTATAAAAGGAATGAATTGTATTGAAATTATGTACCATCTTGAAATGCAATGTTATTGCGAAATAAACCATATATATATATATATATATATATATATATATATATATATATATTGCTATACAAACGGCGTGAGCAATTATGTTGATCGATTAAAATAGTCAAAATATCGGCGATAAACACCTGGTTCCGTTCGCCGCCAACAATCCAAACTTTTTTTCGGGCCGGCTCTCAGCCCGAATACACGGAAGACACTCAGCCCGTCCACGGGGGTGCTTTCGCGTTACTTCGAAAAGCGGAAAACTCGAGCCCATCCACGGGGGTGCTTTCGCGTTGCTTATTAAGACGGACCCCATGTTTTTCCCCACCGTTGTTCCGTAAGTCTACTGCCCGTACGATCGTTTTATGTCATGGCCGATTGTTAGTCCAGTCCGGCACTCATCTTGTCTAGATTGGGTACCATGAAAACAAATTTAAGAGTGGCCGGTCCAGGACTCCCGAATGCAAGACAAAGGCATTGCCACTAGGCCATCTTTCTCGGTGTGGGTTAAACGGCGGGGATTAATCCCGTGCATCTGTGTGTCTCCTCTGGTCGCAAGGCGCACGCGAATCACCAACACGCTACCGAGCCGCCAACAAAGCTTGCACTGGCAAATTGTCCCAGCTGGATGAATCCAGGAACTTAATCCGCAAAGCATAAGCGGTATATTACGTTTGACCACAAGAGAAGCATGACGCAGCAAAACATGTCACAAGAGTTTTAAAGCAGTGTAGAGCTGGATACAGATTTGCAATTTGAAATGCTGAATTCGATCGCGCGCAGAGAGACCCCGTCATCCGGCACTTTTTACTTCTGTAAGGTTTCCGGGAACGCATGATGCACAAACACTACTGTCAGCTTCCAGTGACCAGTGTGGGACCTTTGAACTCACGTTGTAGCCTAGCCTATTTGATTTGTGTTGTGATGTCATTGTACCTAGAAATTTGGCCAGAACAAAGAAAGTCACCAACCAAAGACTATGCCTGTCATCGGTCGGCGAGACTTCAGCAGAACCATCGGCATCGGCAGTAGTCAATAATGGTAGATTGCATAGGGATCGAATTCGATGCGGTATTGGAGATAATACCGCATTGAAGTCGGAAATGATTGATATTGATGATGGCAACAATGATGAGTATGATGATGATGATGATAGTGGTGATGGTGGTGCTGATTGTATTGGTAATGATGAGTATGCTGCTCACAATCTTGATGATGTTTGCTGCATCCTGTCTGTCCCACTGCCGGGACTGAGCTCGGGCTTGAGCGCTTGGCTTGAGTGGCTTTTGGGGCAATGGCTTGACTGCGCCAGCATCTAGGTGTGTGGCCACACGGGCGACAAACCAATCTGGTTGTCATCGTTGCCCATAGGCGCTCATAGACGCACAGCCAAACAGATGCTCCATAAATCCGTAGCAGGCAGGCGGGCAGGCAGCAGTGGACGTTCGTTCTGCAAAGGCAGTGAATATCGTCGCGCATCTGCCGTAGCGGCTACTAGCTGTAGCGCCATTGTTGTTGTTGTTGTTGTTGTTGTTGTGGTTGTTCTTGTTATTGTTGTTGTTGTTGTTGTTGTTGTGGTTGTTCTTGTTATTGTTGTTGTTGTTGTCGTCGTTGTTGTTATCATCCTCATTGTCGTGGTCGGTATCGGTGCTGCTGACGACGACGACGACGCTGTTGAGTCCTTTCCAAGTAAGGATCCGGGTCGAAACTGACCCTACGCGCAGATGACAAGAATAGGAAGGATGATGACGCCAACAACAACAACAACAACAAAGACAAACAAAGGCGCGTCAAAGCAAACCAGTGACCCCTGAGCACGAGTGTCAACCAAGCGGTCGTTTCTCGCAGTTAGTCGGCTCGCTGGCTGAGCAAAGACCTTTTGGAAATCGATCCCGCTGCCCACCCGTTAGCGCAACCTCTAGCTCTGCTTTGTTAGCCGCTAGTTAGTTGTTTGCAGTCGGCGAAGATCGGTAAGTATTATTATTATTATTATTATTATTACTATTATTAGTACAAGTATTATTATTAGTAGTATTATTATTATTGGAAAATCAAATCACGGTCGTATTTTGCTTGACGCAAAATGACTGTACGCGTTTCGCACTGGCGAACTGGCATAGGTAAGCACAACACTTTGCAGGCTTGGCCGCTGATCAACAACCGCCGCAATATAGACAGCGAGCAGGAGATGGACGCTAGACGCATTCAGACATGCACATGCAGGCGTGTATGCATGTACGTGCAAGCACACGCATCACCAGACACAAACACAAACGCCTAACAAAGCCAATATTAGCCCGTAGCAATCGATAGCAGAGCAGCATGCAGCTACGCAGGCAACGCATGGATAACTCGCACTGTTGTCGCACAAAACCCCGCCACACGCACGATGCGTGACGGTTCTACAACGCTGATCTACATTTCCACCCGTCTTCTGCCTTCTGCAACTTTCTTCTGTCTGGATATATTGGCCCGTGCGGTTAAACGCACATGAGAACAATATGCATGTATATATACATGTGTATTTTTCTCATGTATATATATATATATATATATATATATATATATGTATAAGGTATGAGCGACCGATGGAGATATCTGGGAGTCGACTTTGACAGCAATGGCAGAGTTGACTCCACCAAGGATATACTCCTTAATTTACTCAACAGACACACGAAAGCTCCCCTTAAACCCCACCAAAGAGTCATATTTTTAAAAGACTTTCTCATTCCCCACCTCCTATATAACCTGGTCTCCGGTCCCAGACCATCTTACGCACTCCTTAGCGACCTAGACAAAGAGATCAGAAAGGTTGTTAAGTCGAAATCGCTTAAGCTCGAAAACTCGGTGGCAAACGCCTACCTCTACAAGCACACAGCGTCGAGCTCGGTGGCGTGGTGGATTAAGTCTCCGCCTCGCAACCGGAGGAGACACATAGGCGCGCGGGTTCGAGTCCTACCGTTGCACATTTGTATTTATGAAAGTCCGTCTATGAAGCAATGTGAAAAACAGTTCCGTGGACGTTGAATCTTGGTTGAGGGTCAGCCCGAAAAATTTAACACGCACACAGCCTACGGCGGTCTAGACATTCCCTGTTTCCAAGCATTTATCCCCAGACTCCGTCTCTCCCGACTGACAGCACTACAACACTCCACGCACTCTGGGGTCCAATGGATACTAACCACCGAGCACTTCAAAAAAGACCTTGCAAAAACAAGACTTCTTTGCGAGCGCTTGGGAACCTCCATTGAGACCGCTACATTAGAGACCGATTATTGGTCTCAACAACTACACAACACGTTCGATGGGGCGCATTTTAAAAAAACACACGAAACGCCCTTTGTACATTACTGAATTAAGGGAACGCCCTACCTATCTGGTAAGGAGTATTTAAACCTACTAAAGCTCAGGATCAACGCACTACCAACGCGTGCCTGATTGGCCAGGGGAAGACTGGGCTACAACACACGTTGTAGGCACGGGTGCCATGCGCCTGAGACGTTGGCTCATGCCGCATTAGATGTGCAATACAACACACAAGCAAACTATAAAGAGACATGACGACGTCTGTGATCGCGTGGCGCGTCTTCTCCGCGAGAGGGGTCATGAGGTGGTTCGTGAGCGAGTATTCCGTCGACCGGGCGCACCGGGCCTAAAGCCCGACGTCGTAATAACAACATCTACCGAGGTCTGGGTTTTAGATGCCGAGGTTTGCGGCCCGAATAGGCAAAAGCGCGGCAGGACAATATAACCAAATATGACGTCGAGTTCCTAAGAGCGGCGCTCCCCGACACGCAAAAACCTCGCAGATTCGAATCTATCACTATCTCTATGAGTGACGAAGAGGAATCTGGTGGATCTTACCGTCTTAACGTTGCAAGGGACCTTGAGAATATACCGCTCGCACCGAATCCATAAGAGCGGGGGCCACCATCAAGGAAGGACTCGGACAGCTGATTATTAACCTCACGTGACCTCTTTTCACCGCCATTTTTATTAAGGCGAGCACTGCCGAGTGTGCAAACTTATTGTAACTTAGTAATAAATTATCACAGTATTTTCTATATAAATATAAGGTTGGTGGTGGCGCATCCGAAGCTGGATATGCAGTCCACCTTGCGGTGACTAACAAATTGAGACTACTCATAAATCGGGTATCCCCACGAATTCTGCTCTCTCGCGTTTGAAACCCTGGGTGCCCCTGGCGTTCGGATCAAGCAGCTGATCCACAATTTCGGCACCTTGTTAAACCTGTCATCCGGTGATAACAGGTCGTCGTCCTTTTTTAAATATACAACGTAGAAACGCTGCCTTCGTTCGGGGCACACTTCTGAAGTGATCATGGCCTGGCCACAGCGAAACGGACACGTGACAGTCACCATACGCGCCCATTAGACACATTGGCTTAGATAATCCATCGTGATACGTGTAACATATACATAATGTATTACACGGAAAATATGCAGTTAAATCGCAGACGCATGTACTGCGTTTGCTTCATTTTCGTTAAGAAATGTATGTACATCATACCCAAAGAGCACACTAAAGCGTTCTGCCACGTACCAGTTTGATCTTCATTTCCTTTCGTCACCACGAACCGGTGTTGGCCATCCTCCTGAGTTTTTAACCATCGAATAAAAAAGACTAAACCGTTGTGATAACGACTGCAAAAGGCGATGTGTTACGTGCTAGGCGCCATCTTGGTAGGGTTATGGCAATCTGCTGCGGTGGCATAACGTAACAACTACAAAGCCAGCTGCAGTAACGTCGGCTGGAAAAAATGTCTAGGCACTAAAGTGACAAGACTTGCAATGGCATAGGGGAACGTAAAGTAAATCTGGATAGCTTGGTTAATGCGCAACGCTTGTTCAAGTTTAGCAAAAACAGCCAGTGTCTAAAAAATTGAATTTTTTTAGTAAGAAGCTGACTATCTCCACCTCAGGAAATAACTTACTGAGGTCAATTGCGATAGATTAGCCGCTTGGTGTCTGCAGCCGTGAAGGAAAACGACCAGGATGGGCTTGGCTTATGTTTCAGATGTTTTCACCATGAGTTGGTAGAATAGTGCGATCGTTCATATAGCATTTGCTAGGCTAGCAGTATCGTTGACAATTGATTGCAGTGACCATGTTTCGTAGATGTTTCAAGACACGGGTAGATTAGTATGCGGTAACGTCCGATATTGCAGTCTTCAGAATAGTTACATACGCACTCGTCGATTTCATAACAATTTTCTTTCAAGCATATGAGGGGGAGGTAACCATGCCATGTTTTTCGGCATATTTTATATAAGTTTCTCTGTGATGATGATTTTTACGTATTACTGCAAAAAGCAGGCCCCTCGACATCGAGGCTCATTACATATGCCATATTGCGAGTTTTAGCGCGATCATTAGTTCTATGTCAGTAATGCATCTCACTAAAATAATGGCCACAAGAGAGCATTGAGAACAAGAGAAGTCGACTAAAGGAATCTAACACCGCACGTACAAATTAAGGCGGTGGCGGTGTTTTTCGTTTTCTCGTGAAGCTTGAAGAACCCCATAATCTGTTTATGCATAGTATTATGTCTATGTGTCAGGCTTTTACTGAGCCGTTGGGGTTAAAAGTTAGCTCCTTCACGGCTTGTTCGCAGGTCAATTTCGATAAGAGTTTAGCGGTTCTTCGATTATTTCGATCGGGTGCGCTGCATTCAGACGTTACCTGATGCAGTTACCCGTTAACCTACGCCGTAGTATAGTACGCCGTAGTAGTAGTAGTAGTAGTAGTAGATTCAATGCATGATCAAATCACAACAAAAAAAAAACAGTTTTGCTGGATCTAATAGTCTCGCTGGACTTTTCGTAGGTCGCTTGGTAGAAGAAACCACATCGGTTCATAAAATGTATTCTAAAGCAGAAAGTCAGTCTTTGTTCGTTGCCACTACTGAACCGTCGCGCCGAGCTTTACATTTCTGATTGTAAAGTTCATCACGTTCATAACTGCCCTAACGCGGCCCGCTAGACAGTTGTACAGTATCAATTTTCGCTTAGGAGAGCTTTGGAGAAGAATATGACCAGCCTGGCTATTTGTTTTCTCTTTTGTGGTAAACTTAGCGCATATTTCAGCCTACTAATAAAAAATGGCTAAAGTTACCCAGGAAGAAGGTGTGTCCCCCAGTGCGTAGAACTGACAGGAAATCACACGTTTCATCTGTACAGCGCCATCTTCGTTTTCTGCTCACTTTTTACCACCATCGTTGTTTCGTCTTGTCGAAAGATGAGTTATAATAATGCCGACTCACCTTTCGACAGGTTTCGACTTTTACTGCTAGGTGTAGTTAAATGTAACTAGCACATTCCATTGTAGATTTTTGTGACAATCAAAAATGTCACATACAGCAAATTGAAGTTGGAGATAGGTTCCAGATCGATTTGGCAGGTATATGTGCAAAGGAAAAGCGGGAAAAGGGCGGGGTAGGATGGGGATACGATAGTTCAAGAGCGGCTGGGCTATCGGCAGTCACCAGCGCAGGGATGTTGGATGCAGGGATACAACGAGCTAAATATAGGGGAATGCACAGAATGTCGAGCTTGTGGGCTTGAGGAAATTGGTCAATCGAACATATTATTAAAGAATGTACGGACCTGAGGGGGGCGAGAGATATAGACTTGTCGGAATTCCGAGCTCTAGGACTAAATGTTAGGAAGGATCAGGTCCGTATTACAAAGAAGAGGTTATGCCAATGAAAGGCAAATACATCAGGAGATATTGGATATAGAGAATACATTGATGATATGGACGCGCTAGGTAATATATATGTTGCCGCTCCAAGTGTCCCTAATATAAAAGGGGTGACATGTGTATCGAGGTATTGCATGCCAAGCGAATAATTAATCAATCAATCATAAGCGCTAACATTTGTCTGGCATATCTCAAGCAAGTCTAAGTGCATACTTAACTGGTCAAGAGGCACAAGTCGTGGATTCATGGCATCAAACATTTTCAATCAGCTACTGATGGTATGCTTTAATTGTTTGTTTTACTGGGGCTCTTGGTGTCCAGTCTGAGAACCCAGCATCCGGTTTGTATCCCGGATCCTAAACAGGCGCACGCAGCAATCATATCTCCGATGTCGAGTTCCTCATCATCCGAATACTTGCAGACCACTTCGGACGATGATATGGTATGATACTATAGTGTGATGTTCTGAGGCAGACGAAAGCTTGAAGACCCAAACCTAACGCTCAGCACACGTGTTGAAAGGTGAAACAAATGTGGGAAGAACGGATGGTGTCGCACCGTCGCTTGGCCAGTTCGTCATCACTCCCTTGCATGACTAATAATGGCCGTCCATTTGAACATAACGGTTCATTGTGACCGTTATCGTCAACTGCCGAGAAGAGTTCATGAATGATACGGACGCCATTTATACATGACGATGGTAACGAACGCGTGAATGTCTGCATCTATGATCATAGATATCCAAGCGGTTGGACCCCCCATATATATATATATATATATATATATATATATATATATATATATATATATATTGTTCAGGATGACTACGATATGGCCTGGATAAAGGTGATCGCACATATCTACCAGGGTAAACTAGAATCTATAATAAAGGACAAAAAGTCAGCTTGATTATGACTAGACCACTTCTCACTGCCAAACCGTAGAACCGTCCACGGTCAAAGCTGGCGGGGTCAAAACTGATATCAATAACAAGAGGGAACGCCGACGACAGAAACAAATTAAACTACGAGGAGGAATAAACTTTCTAGGGCTTCCCTTGAAGGCCGAAGGATCGGGAATGGCAACAATGGAGGGAGGAATTCTAGCCACCCACACCCCTTCTGCGTACAGGTTCTACGGTCAAAAATTAATTAAGCTCGTTGAGAATTATAGCCTACAGGGTGTCACTAATAAATTACGGGTGTACTGAGTTTATTTACATCCATTTACGTCTAGTAACCATGAATTGATTACATTCCAAATTAGTCCATTCTCTAAGCGTGATCGCATCTAGCTCCATGTCAGCCGAACGTCTGCAGCGAGCTCAAAGAATCGGCGTCGAGCAAAATAACCTCGCGTGATTAGCTGCTGAGATCGCCCTGTGACGTTTTCTGCGGATTGGCGTCTAGTAGCGTCCCCCCTGGAAACGTAACCAAGGCAGCTGCTATCCATCCATACCAACGGCTTGTCGGCATAGGCGCGAGTGTTGTACTGCAAGGGATTCTGAGTGAGACAAATGCCACTGTTACTATGCGACGTAGTACCACTAGGTTCATAAGCAGGCATGGTGGTAGACTTGACAATTTGTTGATACTGCTCGGAGCAAATAGCTAGTAACTTTGTCAAGCGCGTAACAGGTCAGCATTGCGACATTAATCGCTGACTAGGTCGACACATTGAAAAATTGCGACTAACTCTCTCAGTCTAACTATATATTCTTAGCAAGCCGAGTCTAGTGCTTGTTACGACTGCGATGTACCATCCAACGAACAAAATCAACTATAATACCTTTAAATATAGTCCTTTCAATAACGCTAGTCGAGACGAATCGATAAGTAATCAGTTGTCAGTACGCTTTTCAATTGCGAGTAGGCTGTCAGGAGATCAAAGCTTCTTTGCTCCGCAAATAGTTTATCGTTAACGACTAAGTACAAATTTGCCATTGAACTCCTTTAGTACGCGCTTAATGTCTAGTTCACAAACGCCGACGAAGTACGTTACTAACAATTTCCCGAAAATAATGAAAACTACTGATAACGTATGGTCGGAAATTTTATAACTGACCTTAAGATGCATCTCTATTAAATGGGCTGCCGGTAGCCTTGTGAGAGGGATAATCATTGACTCTCCTGACCATCGTACGTCCGTGCGGCCATGCATATATATATATATATATATATATTCCGCTGATGGCAGTTTAAAGTAGAAAACGTTTGGGTAAGCTATTAGTTATCAAACATGCTATTTTATTTTACTATCAAAAGCGTTTTCTATGAAGGCTGAGGCAAAATACTTGTTCATATTGCTTTACCCAAGTCACATGTACAAGAACTGCCTCGGTTGCTTGAACTGACGAGCCCAGCAGTCGTTTGCGGCTGCCTCTTGGGCCCCTTAAATCAAGTGACCATAACAGTTTATGAACGCGTGGCTGAAGTATATGATTTTTGGGTTCTTCGACAAAAGCTGCCCGGGGCCACGGGCTGAAGCCTTGACATTACCAGAAGAATTTGTAGACCTTCTTGGGGCTATAGATCCGAGTAGCCTTAGCCTTCAGACATATAGGTATGCCACTTCTCTTAAGTACATATATATATATATTTTTTTGTTTTAATACATACGTAAAAAATAAATATACGGTAAAAATAAATATGCGTTAGTGCGCGAGAGTGCTCTTTTGGGCGTACATATTTGGTCGTTATGGAAAAATGTTACGATTTTTCAGGACAAAGCGTTAACGTAACATATCGACTTTTATGACTTTCCTCAATCTGGCTATTCGCTCTTCGCTACGCAAGCTAATGACCCTGGACATCTATATATATATATATATATATATATATATATATATAGATGTCCAGGGTCATTCGTATCAAAATGTACTTCTCTCGAGGTTTGATAGAACTCGGCAAGAAAATAATAATAAAGTTTTCACATTCAAAACCGTAACATTTCGCCAAGACGTTTCCGCCCCCTCCTTCCACCAGGAAAAATTATTCTCTTGCCGAGTTCTTCCAAACCTCAAAATATGTACCTAACTTTCTCGTACACCCTATGCAAGTATGCATGCCTGCGGTTTCGATATGGCTATCGAAAAAGCTTAGTTACTTGACAACTACGTAACGTAGCACCATCACTTTGATACGAAATTGGTGGGCATTAAATTTGCTATTGCACGAGACTGGTCTTTTAGACACACATTTTTAGTCGCAATGGAAAAAAATACGATTTTTCACGAAAAAGCGTTAACGTAAGACATAACAACATATCGACTTTTTTATGACTTTTCCCAATCTGCTATTCGCTTTTTGCTACGCAAGCTAGTGAAGTATCTTCCGTTGCGCGAATTGTTATGTGAATTTTCCTCCGAACACGCCGATATGATTGGTTTCTTTAGGCGTTCACTGGTTCTCCCGCAAACGTAGATTTTGCACAACTATATAGGAGAAAAAAGGCATAATAACTACTTTTTTAAATGTCAAGCTCTCTCCTAAACAAGACGTTTCCGCGTCCTCCCTCCATTTTTTTCGGATAATTTTTCGCGGAAAAATTATTTTCTTGCCCAGTTCCATCAAACCTCGAAAGAAGTATTTGATTGATAAATTTTGATACGAACGACCCTTTATGTATATATATATATATATATATAAGCATATCACAGAATAAACTGATGTGTAAGAGAGACTTTAATCTACAGTGTTCATGTCACCACCAATAATCTCAGAATTTAGTCGCCTCTCGAAACCTTCTCGAAAATGTATTCTGGTAGACTTAGAGAGCACATCTAAACAAACGTCCAAGTACCTGGCTACACTGTGCGACTTGCTTTTTATATACTGGCGGAACAGTTCAGGCCATATTTCGTACGATCAGACATATCTACAGGCAAATTTATGGCACGGTCTATGCTTCGCTGTTTCTCTGCATGTGTGTAGAGAATTCACCCCCTAAAACACCCATATCTCATCGTGCCCTATTTATCTGCAAATCTATGTTTACCATATTTTTGAGAGTTGGCCTACTTACAAGCGTAAACTCAATCTATCGCTAGATCGCTAAAGTACGCGGACCACGACAACAAGAGGAAAAAGCTTACGGAACAGTGTCCGGATGGCCAGCGACAGTCGACAGTGCTCCAACAGAAACAGCCAGCCAAAGTGAAGGCGCCGAACCTGTCGTGTCGCTGCCGGGGGCTGAATTGACTTCGCCTTTGATGGTTGAGTAGCAGCACTCAGACGTTTGAAGCCGAGACGAAGAAGAGGTGCGGGGAAATGGGAGTGAAAGGGGGGGCTCGTGCGACCTCTGGCCAGTAATGGGAACCGAACCTTAAAATTGTTTACCGATTTATCTTCTCGACCATGGCTGGTCCCGCGCCTCGAACGCCCACTCGCGCGGGTTGGCGGGCGCTATCTGAGACCTCGGTGAGTCAGTCGGTTGGCAACGTCGCCTGGCCGCTGGGTTATTTGTCGTGGTTCTCCACTGTGCTGTTGCTGTTGCTCCTGCTGTTGTTGTTAGTTCGCGACTTCGCAATCGGTGGGCAAGTCGCCACCGATCTCCATCACCATAGGGGAACTACGATATCGGACGAACGAACGGCGATGTCGAAACTACCGGACAGGCTGGCCGGATTTTTTCTCAGTGTTTAACCCTGCTCGTCTCAACTTTATTTCATTTACGACCGCCCCTAGTTTATCGTTCAGCGTTGCATCTTTGCGGTTGTTGTGATGATTGTTGTTGTTGTTGTTGTTGTTGTTGTGGTCGTTGTTGTCATGGTCCATTATTGGCAAGATTAATTCTAGCAGATTTTCTCCAGAATTGTAGGTTGTTTTTTCGTCTCTTTCTTCGCATCTTCCCCGCCTGTCTATCCACTTGTTCTAATTTAGAAAGATTGCCTTCCTGTTTTGAGTTGGGGAGGCTTGTACACATACGTGTATCTACGCGCCTTTTTGCATCTCGAGAGGTGCAAGCACGTGAACATTTTCTAGGAGCCTGTTCACCGGTCGTACTGCCAGTGTAGCAACTACTAAAAGAGAGAAATACTTACACTCCCGCCGCCCGCGATTTAATACGCGCGAGCCTTTGACGGGAGTGCCCGCCAGCCCGAATAGACAGGCCAGCAGCCCCCCACCCTCCCCCATATCGAGCTTCGGAATGGAGGTACCACACTACTCCGCCGTACCGATTAGACGCGTTCACCTCGCGATTCCGCGTTACACACCCGAATATTACGCGCCCCCCCGAAGGGGAGTTTGACCCACTCCAGCGCAGGGGTTCCCCGCAAATAAAAAAATGCGGGGCCAGAAGGTCCTCTCGACCGGCGGTCTGCGTTCATGTGGCCACTTCTCAGTCATTTTGCCTATTAAGCCAAGGCAGCAGGCGTCCTGGACGGCACCACCGGGTGTCACCCGGGGCATTCACCGTCCGGCCCGGGGGTCATTGTGCAGCACATTCCCCCCGTATTGGCAATAGCCTTAACAGCCCTCGAATGGGCCACGACAGGATGACAATATAAATTCGTTGCCAACCAATCTCTATCGTATGCCTTGCCCCCCGTTAGATGGTAAAACGGGGGTGTTACTATTGGGAGTTTGTACCGTCTGACAAACTTACATAGGGGCTCGTGAAGGTCCCCGCAGCGCGCGGAAGTCGCGCACCAGCAGACCAAGCTGGTAAGAGAGTCTTACCTAAAGACGTTAATGCGTACATAAGGTAAGCTGTGTGCCAAAAACTGTGTGCATAATAACGTGTCTGAGAGAGCTTTAGTGTTGTTTAGAATCAGCCAGCAAAAGATACAACGGTAGCGACATAATTAACTGTTTGATTAGGTGACAATAACACTTGCGTAAACATTCGGCGGAAAACTTCGACTGCGTTTACCTATATATCCAAAACAACAGTGCCTAACGTACAGATTTATTAGGAGTGAGGGGCGTCGGCTTGATTGCAAACATTCCTTCTGCCAAAACTTGGGGCAATAAAATCACGCTTTATTGAACTTGTTTAATAGAACAGAGCAAACTTTACACACGCTTGACTCCTAACAGCATTTCTTCCACAGGTTATGTTAACTGTCCTCTAGACGTTCCCACAAAAGCATATATGTGCATACCTGTATCATATATGAGCAAACCTGTGTCATATATTAGCACATATGTATCATTTGTGAGCATACCTATATCATATATGAGCATACCTATATCATATATGAGCATACCTGAATCATATATGAACATACCTGTATCATACTTGAGCGTACCTGTATCATATATGAGCATACCTGTATCATTTATGAACATACCTGTATCATATATGAGCATACCTGCAGTTCCATAATATGAGGTTCCTACCGTAATTGTCATATTTCTTGTCGAATTATCTGCGCATCACCCATACAAAGACACAATTCCGCACCCTGGAAGCACATTTACGCGGCTTCCATAAGTAGCCCTAGAATTAGAACATTTTTATAAGGAAGTTGTTTTTAATTCTAGGCTATCCTCCGTCCCCTACGGGCTTGGAACTCGCCGTGAGGCATATCTTCAATACACCGATGGCCGGACATGTTGAGATATCTAGGGTTTCCCCAACAGTCCTTGTAGCAGTATGGCCGCTGACTCTCAGCGTTGTGGTTCTATTCTAGTGGTGATCTATTCTCAATGAGCATCGCTCCAAGAAAATTCGATCAACAACCGGGGATCGACCCGGTGACAGCCCGGTAGATGACAACCCTGACTAGAGCACTAGTCCCCTAGACCACGCCGCCTTCCATAAGAGTAGCCCTAGGTAGTGGAAAAGTAGACGCCTAGGTGGCTACTTTGCTCTGACTACGCGCATCGTCTGGCGAGCTGGTTAAGTTGTTGCTAACAAGTGGCGCTAACAAACGTGGTGGCCGCAGCGTGCGCCGGCACCCACTGGTCTGAGGAGAATCGGACGACGATGACATGGCAGACCAGTAGCAAAACAGAGAGCGGATTCAACCCGGTCATCCGCCCTCCCGCCCTCCAGCCGACGAATCGAGACACTACCGACGATTTATCTTACCGACGTCGTGTCAACGTACTGTCGTCACGCTGCCACTGCCACAGCAGATGATAGTAGTAGTAGTAGCCGTCTGCGCTGTTCAATGCCTCAACACCAACACCTGCATGATAAGACGTTGTTGTTGTTGCTGCTGCTGCTGCTGCTGCTGTTTCTGCTGCTGTTGCTGTTGCTGTGCCTACTTCGGCTACACCAAACACTGTATAGAGCGTATGCGGTTCGTGCGGACGACGCAATAAGACAAATGGGAAGAAAACTCTTCACATCCGCGCCGGCAACAGCCACAATATATTGTTCTACAATATATTGTATTCAACGGCAATGACGCCATCCACCACAATAACAACAGAGACAGCAGCAGCAGCAGCCGCCACACGAAAGTCAGCGACAGTGACGACGACGACGACGACAGAATTGCGTGGCAGGCAGCCATGTATTCGTCGCCACTTCATGGCTAGCTTTGCGCCGACTTTATAAAGTCACCTACCTGTACTGTGCTTCCTGAGCTACAGCTTTGGGAGCCGTAGACCGTCTTATTGATGCAACGCTGGCTGTTACCGATGTGAAGTTTATTTACCTGTATCAATTATTTGTATTTTGATCAACTGTTGTATATATATATATGGTACATGAACCATACGAACAGATATATACATATCAACACAAATACGTTTTTATTCCTCGCCCCCACCGATTTTCATAGGCAGGTTCATCTAAAGTTTTCTTAGCATGACTGCAGAACTGCTTCTGTCCTGAGCTTCCCATTTTAAACTTTTTTTTTGCTATTTTGTGCTAGCTCAAGTGAGTTTCTGGTGCGCTTTTTTAATATCAAATCTAGCAACCTGTGATCTCAATATGCAGTTCATTCTGAAGGTGGTTTATTTTGGCATTAAGGGTTAACAAGTAGATGCATCGAATTTAATCAATTTCATTGTTTAGCGTATATTATTACGATTGTCTTTTTTCGCATAATGTACAACAAGCTGTAGTACTAGCGACAAACTTTAGCAATCTCAACTTACGGAGCACCTTTAAACTTCAGTTGGAGTCAGAACGGCCATACTAAGTAAGACCCTATCGGACTTTAAAATATATTTAACAAGAAAAATCATTTGACTAAATGGATTACATTCTCGGCTAAATTAAGGTAAACAGGGCGCCTTAGAAATGCAAACGTATGTAATACAAGTTGTCTAATGATAACACATTTTACAGAGCATTCATTGCAACGCAAAACAGAACTCCTCGACGCCAGGTTTATTGCCTGTCTGTTAGGGCTCATGCTGACGATACTCCATACAAGCTTAAACGCCAAACTATGATCCGATGTGGCAATGTCGGCAAACGTCTGAATCAGGTTACCCGTATTGCTATCGATTTCTTAGAAACACTTCAAACAACGTTGACTTTAAAATGCGCAGTTCAAAGCTGTTTCGTCTTCGGTTCTCTAACGGTTCGCTTCAAAGGAATCTGAACGAGATTAGCGGAACTAGCCTCAATAAAAATACATAGTACTTGCATCGCTGTTGCTTGAATAGAGCTGAGTTGTTTACGATATACGGGTAAATGAAAATGGGGCCGTTTTTTTAGTAACTTTGCTTAGATCGAGCACATACATGGATATGTGCTATACAAATGTTACGCCGAAAGTCTGTTTTTGACCAAAACAATTAAAAGCCCACTCAAACAAATATATATATATATAAATATATATATATATATATATATATATATATACATACAAAGATAGTGAAGTTTGAAATAATAAATAATACCGCCATCGGCAGCGGTTTCAAGCTGACGCACCGCGTCCTGTTGCTACTGCAGTTACCGCTGTTGCCCGAGGGGGCTTCTACGCTTCCAGTGAGCAGAGCGGGAGAAAAGGGTTTGGCACATTTCTTGTTGCTGTTGTTGACTCGTCGCTGGTGCTGCCTTGGCACTCTTATGTATGCGGATCACCATCCACTGACGAGGCGGCGCTACAAACACCATGCCAACAGCGCGGCAACAACAACAATAACCACAACGACGACGACGACAAGAACGTCGAGACAACAAATGATTGCCACAATCGGCGTTTGAAGGAGAGTCATAGCTAGATAGAAGAGTCAGAGAGCTAGATAGATAACTAGATACAGAAAGAGAGGAAAGGTACGCTCGACGCGAAATGCCGAGAGGAAGACTGTTGAATGAGCAGAGAACAGGGCAAGGAATAAGGGTGGGTGGGTGGTGGTGCGGCGGGCAGAAGGGGTAAACACGTTGGTGGCGAATTGCGAGTAGAAAGTCGAGTGCAGAACGTCGCTTGGTGGGGGACGACATCAACAGACGAAGCATAGGCGAGGCGACGAGCGTCACTGAGAGCGAGAGAAAGAGAGAGAGAGTGATCAACGAGCCAAGCATGACGTCGTCTTCTACGTCTACAAAGCGAACGACGTAGAAGGCGGCATCGGCATCGTCGTCGCCGCCGCTTAGGATACGTTGACGCTGATGGGAATGAGGAAAAAGAAGCGACGAGACGGGAAACGAAGAAGGAAGAGGAGAAGAAGAGCAACCGAAGGAAAAACGAGGAAAAGCAAGAAAAAGGAGCAGATATAAGACGCGCAACGATGCCGTCCTGACACGGGATCCAGGCAGGTGATCGAGAGAGAGAGAAAGGATGCAGAGAGAACTGGGAAATGAACGAGAGGTAGCGGTGGGAGAGAATGGGAAACAGAGAGAGAGAGAGACCGAGGGAAGAAATACATATGAAGGGAAACGTCTAGACCACAAGTAGGATGAACGACAACGATGAAGGGATTAAGTTGTTGTCGGTGGCGGCGGAGAGGCGTTCCGATCTCTCCTACCACGAGCTGGCTGCTGGGCTGCCGGGCGGGCAAGGTCGCGCGCGCTGTCGTAAGGGGAACTACTAACTCGTCCCAGCAACACCAACAACGGCTCCTCTTCGTCAGTCATCGGCGACCGAGCAGGCTTTACGCAGCGACGATCTAGCACAACGACGAGCAACGATGGCCATAACAACGACAACGACGACGATGACAATCTGCACCCAAAACCTACTGTTGCTGCTGCTGATGCTGTTTATTGCGCCGTCTGCGTCGAGAGAAAGTCTCTGCAAGTGTGCTCGGTGTTTGGTGTACATAGCCAGAGGGGCTTTTCTGTTCACTTCTACTACTACTACTACTACTTTTACTAGTATTGATGCAATGACGTTCACTCTTACTTTGGCCAGATCTTGGCTCTAGTTGAGGCGCACATTCTGTCCACGTTGTCGTCGCTGCTGCTCCCCTCCCTGCTACTCGCTGGCACGTCCTGTTTATATATGTATGTTTAGATATATATATATATATATATATATATATATATATATATATATATATATATTTATACACCTGCGTGTTCGATACAGAACACCGCTTTACGAAAAAAAATTGTAAACTATAGTGGTATTAAATGAATTCGTAAAAATCAAAGTACTGTGATGACCCATTTCTTATATTTCACGTGCAATGATTTGATATAATGCGACTACGCTCATAAACAAACATAAATGACCAGATCATTTTGGTACCAAATCGATGGCAGTTCAATTTCGATGCGATCACCGAGCCGCTCGCCCCGTTCTGCGATGTCGGATACTCTATGGGGATTCGAAAAAAAAATAAGCTCTATTTAAAGGATGCTAACAGAGGGGGGAGAGAAACGTTGGCAGCCGCCAGACCGTACACTAGTCACTAACGTCCCCGTCTCTGTTAACATGGGACTCTATGGGAATCCGATATCGGTGGGCGGAAGATAACAGTATACAGCACTCATATACAAATCGAACCACTATCATTTTGGTGCCAAAACGGTCCCGATTAGACACACATTTTCATAAAAGCGTTTCTTTACTGATCGCAATAGTGAAAATTCGTAAAAATGGCAAGAACATCTTATTTAATCAAGTTCTGCGACCTTTTTGCGCTTAATACATTCATTTATAAGCACCCATATATATATATATATATATATATATATATATATATATATATATATATATATATATATATAATTAAAGAAAAGTGATTAATTACGCTAGGGCTCGTGATGAGCGTTATATTTTCCACTAGCTACTAAAACGATCCGGATAAGACTGACGATGACGCATGCAGTACCGTACAAGCATTTCACTTCAAAGTGAGGCTCAGAACAGGCCAGACAGGAGGTCGCGGATTTCAACGTATTCAATGCCCTACACCTTCGGTTTGGCCTGGCATGTGGCAGTCACCCCAGAAGACGCATACTGTATCGCTGTCACTACCTAATATGTTCAAGCGTCGCCTTTTACGAGAAGTATGAGCTGCGCACCTGGTGGTTCTGCCCGCAAAGCCTTGAGATGTTCTCTAGTTGCTTCTTTGCCTTGGCTCTGCTGCTCGTGCGTGCTCGGCCACTCTGCCTTATTCGGGTCTTCTGGCGTGGTCGCCATCAGTCTCTTTCGTTGTCCCCTTGCAGTTGCCGCATCTCTGCGTTTACCGTCGCCCTTGGTGTCAATATTCGCTCCGAGTCAGCATTTGGGTTCGTAGCAGGTTCGACCTCCGCCACCTCGGCGGTTCTAACTTTGGCTGCCTCCGCCTGCTATCCCCATTCAGGAGGGTCGCCATTCGGGAGCTTGCTTAGACCCCTTAACGGGTCCATACCTAATAATAATTGTTTTCCCTTTTATGTTTTCTTTTTTTTTTTTAAATATAGAACCTCTTCTTGAACTCGAAACTATTTACAGAAGTCCAGTGCGAGCAGCCCCTTTAAAGCCGTTCTAAAAATATTCCAAATCTAGACAGCCTAGTAATCGTTTTCCAGGGTTCCTCAGATTTCCAGGGCTTAGTAAATTGATCTCAGTGTAGACATGTGTTCAAGTTTATTTTACCATAAATTGGTAGATATTACCTAGAATTCATGTCGGCTGAAGACATATTTTACTACTGCATGCATCGAACCAGCTTCTACTTCCTTGCATTGTAGTAGGTGGTGTTGGTCATTATTACACGTGCCGCAATATACATACACAGTCTTCTGTTTCAAAGCAATACCTTTTTAGGCATATATATATATATATATATATATATATCGGTGGTAATCATGCCAGGTGTCTACAGTGTATGCGCCTGCTTGCTTGCATTCCCTGCTTCCAGCGGTCTGTTGTGACTGTAAAACCGTCGGTTAACCTCGTTGTGGCAAAGTTCAAATTATGCTTTTCTCTGTAGACGCGATATTGCTTTACGAGCAGCGCGCTGAATTCGTATATGGCCAGTATAAGATCTTCCACAACGCTTCGCTCTTGCCATAGTCCTTGCGCCAAAGTTGTCGAAGCGTTACACGAGAGACCGAGATATATTTCACAAAATTTGCGTTCACTTTGTTTAAATAAAACTATATATATAAATATATATATGTATATATATATATATACTCGTATATATATATATATATATATATATATATATATATATATATATATATATATATATATATATATATATATATATATATATATATATATATATAGTTAGTTTTTGAGTCGTTGATGTCTCTTGCGGATAGCTGTGCTGTAATAGTGTCGAGAGAGTTCTAAGTAGTTTGTTGTTTTTAAGGTTTTTAAGCATTTCTCTGGGTCGAATAATGCTCATACCTGATGTGGCGAGTTCAGGTAATTGTCAGACATGGTACCCATCAATGTACAGTGTTCCGCAGCGTGACCCCCGCATAGCAACACTGGCTTACAAGAGCAAGGGTTTGAATGGGTATATATATATATATATATATATATATGAAACATGTATTTAAAACAATTAGTTGCTTCCTAACATCCAAAAATACTTTCCGGGCTGACTCTCAGCCAAGATTTAACGTCCATGGGACTGCTTCTCGCATTGCTTCACAGACGGACCCCCATAAAGACAAATGTGCAACGGTGGTGGGGCTCGAACCCACGCACCTATGTGTCTTCTTCCCGTCGCGAGACGCAGACAAATGCCCCACGCCACCAGGCTTGACAACATCCGCTGAATACGAAAGGAAAGTGAGTGGTTAATTTTTGCAATATGTGAATATGTTCACGCACAATTCTGCCTCTTATCATTTGGATTAAGCAATAGTGTCAGGTCGTTATGTTTACGTCCCTCTATACGTCCAAGGCCTTGAAGCTCCCTTGTGTCAGGGACATTAGATGGCTATAGTTTTAGTGTGATTTTAGTACGGGAAGTACTGTTAGCAGGTTTGGCGTCAATTTTGTTCGTATGTGCTGCCATGCCGTTCCCGGATGTCAGGAACCTACAAATCGAAGAGAGGGGCAAGCCAGAAAGCATTTGATGCGCATACTATACGAGCAGGCTGTTGCTAAGTTGCTACTAGTTGTCCGAGGACAAGCTTTTGTCGCCACTGCCCAGGGCTTATCCATGCGTACCCTATGCGGATAATGTGACGGCGATCAGTTGGCCAGCACTTAGCGTAATTATCATTAGTAGAGGCTAGTCTGGTGTTCGTTGAGCACCACGTTCCTAGTTTCGTTCACAAAGACATGACAAAGCTTCTTCCCACAAACCATGAGTTCTAGGGCGCACGAGTAATATACGATCTAGAGGCTAGCGCCTTATGCAGATCAACAGTCCATTGTTGGCTGGAAGCGAAAGCAATAATTAAAATTAGCTAAAGCAAATTTCAGATAACATAACTTCATATGAAATCCATGTTTTGCAAACCTGGTTACGAAGTGACTATGTTTGCAACATGCATTTTTCCAGTAGTTAGTGGTCACCGATGTTTTCATATAAAAACGCCATTTATCATCCACAATTGCATGTTCCCACTCAGCAATATAATTGTCAAACGCCTCCGTTCTCGGCAAGGCATATGTTGTTCTGAGGTGTCTCATAAAGAGATAAAGAGTGACGTCGAGGCCAACAGAAAAACAAGCCAGTTGTGGCTCGTACGGTGAACTATTAGCCATCTTTTTAGAAAAAGCTTTCAGTCTGTCGGGTACTTTCAAGACGGGGATAGTGCCTTACCATTTGCCACTATATATATATATATATGTATTCATATATATATATATATATATATATATATATATATATATATATATATATATATATAATACAATACGACGCGTTTGTGACCGCTAATCGCTTAGCAAAAACAACAACAAAGAAAATTGCTGCTGGCAATTACGGCCATCACCACCACCCCCTCTTCTTCCTTATTACTATTCTTTTCGTCTTCTTCGCCCCCTTGCCCACTTTGTGTGTTCGTACCACTTAAGGTAGCCCATTCACATCACAGAATGGGTGCGCATGGGTGGTGAACGGGAACTGCAAGTAACAGTCGACGGGCTGACGTACACCGCGTACGCACAACAAGAACATAAGTAGATAGACACAATAAGACGGATAGAGGCGGGGGCAAAGGGGGGAGAGATCGCGCACAAGAGAAAATAATCGAGAGAGGAAAGAGAGAACTAACCTAAATAGGTGAATGTTCCTATCGTGAAGATTAACCGAGTGACCGGAGCGGCAGCAAGGAATTACTACTACCACAACCACCACCATCGCTACCACCACTCGAGCCGAATAGAGCAAAGCCCAGTCGAGTGAGCTGAAGCGACGACGAGGCCACCGAGGACAACGACAACGACGTCTATTGGCTCTTGTACGCCATCGAAAGTCGGGCTTGCCGTCGGAGCCCGTTGCATGTGGAGGGCCTGTTGCGACGACTGGCCAAATCTGAAATCGATTCCAGTATCCGACAAACGGCCACCAGCCACCGCTACGACTCTACCAGCAGCCCTACGAGCTGCCGAACTACGTACACCTACTTATATGTACAATCCACTTGTCCACGGACTGACGACGTCGGCAGCACGTGTGCGCGTTAGCTACGTTGAACCGGGATCGGCGGGCGGCGATTGGGGCGCCAAAGGAGGGCGGCCAATGGAGAACAGGCCCCATGCTGCCACAGCTGGTGCCGACGACGGGAACGCTTCGTCCGCTCGTCCTAAGGGCCTAAACGATGGTTATTCCTCTGCCAATTGGAACGTGGCGTCGGCACGTCGCCGTCGCCTTTGCCGCCTTCGCCGCTCTCGTTGCCCTTGTGACTCATGTCATCGAATCTCGCGTCGTCGTCGTCTCGAGTCGGTTGAGTAGACGTTGTTCTCGACGACGAACGGCGACGGCCGCAGCAGCAGCAGAATAGAGCAGAACCCAGCCGGGGCCTGTTCGACACCTACTTAACGGATTGACGCCGGGACATTCGAGACAGCGGCAAGCGTATGCAGGCGCGCCCGAAAGACCGCTGCTGCTTTAGCCACGAGAGCTAGTCTAGTCTAACTATGACTGTAGTTCGACCACTACCACCATTGCCACGACTACTATTATCACTGCTACAAGAACGGGTACTACGCCGCTTCCTCGTCCAATTGAACTCCCTCCCTGCCAGCGGGCGAGTGGCGGTCGGGAGAAAAAGGGTCGGGCGCAACGAAAGGACGAGAAGTTGGCACAGCTGTGCCAACCTCTTGCCACTCAGCTGTGTGAACTCGAGGTCGTTCTCGACCTCATGATCTCGGTTACTACCACCACCACCACCACCCCCTTTTCCTTCTACCGACACAAAGAAGTCCATGGTAAGAGAGCCAAGGACGACGACGCACAAGCCTACTGACATCATGCTACCTCACTTCCTAATGAATATGTCTCCACTCGACACAGATGACCATGTAGGAGGGCTGGACTGAATCAGCTGTTGCTTGAAGCCAGATTGCGGCCGCGTTGAACCGGCCCGGCACCCGGGCCCAGCCGCGCCGTCAAGCCGGACTTTTGGCGACGGTCGGCAGGCTCTCAGCCAAGCGCACTGTCACGTGCTGCTCTAGTAACAACAGAGAAGCACCAGCGTGCATTTGTCGTGTTCATCTCATCAGCAGTTGTTGCCGCTGTTGCTCTTGGCTCCGCTATCGAGGCGGCCTTGCGCGGATGCTGGTGCTGCCTCGCGGCACGCTCGTCCCAACGAACTAACCAATCAACGAGCCAGCGTGTCAGTACGACACCGCACCCTAAACACCAAGTACGCCTCTTCTCCCGGCGCTTGACAGGAAGGGGGGAGATGGGAGCGGACCACGACCGACTAACCCCAGGTAGTTGTTTACTTATGCTAATAATGTGCATGGCAAGGCAATGTATCCGCGAGTATATATATACACTCTAAAGCTAAGCATTTAGAAAATAACCTGCCTATTGACGCTGCGCTGCCTGTGTCTAAAGCTAAATACATGAGGCCTAGAATGCTTTTGCATAGATTACAGTTACCTGTATCTGACAGTTTTTCAGTGGTGGACAATTTTATGTTTGATTTTTTTCTGGCGTTTAGGTAGAACATTTGAGTCTGTTCTACCGCAGACAACGGTGTTGGAATATGAAAAACACAAATCGGTGGCACAAAAACCGTATGCAACAGTTGGGCTGCGTACAGTCATTTTGTTACTTCTTTGTACTATTTTCAGAGAGTATGAAGTGCCTTAGAGTGTTTCAACGAGTTTCAATCGACTACTGTGGGTGAAGCCCTATTCATGAGGAGTGTGACTCTATTCAGGGGTACCTGGCGACCTGTCACAGAACGAATAATAGACGCGGGTCATTCTGGTAGGAGACTTTCTGAAAAAAAGTCGACGAAGGCCGGTCTCCTTTATTTTCGAGACCCGTCACAGGTGATGAGACTTAAGTACATTTGAGTCACGCTCAACTAAACTCTTAGAGCTCACAGTGGCTAGGCGTTAAAGCGCCTGCGGGCACAAAATGCCAGCGGTCGGTTGACAAAATGATGATCGCTACCTTTTCTTCTCCAGGAGAGAAATTGTAACGATGGTCAAACTTGAAGAAGGTGGTTTCTTGAAGAGAAATTTCTATAACACAGAATTCCCACCAAGACGTTATTTCACTGCGCTCACCACGAAGGGTTCCAAAGCTTTTCTTGGACCATGGCTCCTCGACAGCGCGCCACCGCATTGACGCTGCAAAACTCAGTCTTTCATTACCGCAATCTAGCTAGCGTCTGAAATACACAACTTCACCTATCTATTAATGTTTCCACTTAGACCCGTGTAAGATTTTCTACTCTTCAAAAATTTAAACATTATGTGGAAGAAAGGCACAATTCGATTTACGCAGCGTTTGAAGCCACCAAAGAGGAACAGAAAAAAATAAGAGCAAATACGCGAGTCGGCGGAAAACTCGTCGAAAATTACGTTGACATAATGACTTTTCTGAGCGAAAGAAGAAGGAACAACGCAAAACAAGACATAGGCACTCTATCGTCGATCGATTTATCAAGACTGCTTTGCTTTAATAGGTCCCCCTACTAAGGTGTACACACTAGTATCTACCCCCTGCATTATATTGACCTAGTAGTAGTAGCAGTAGTAGTAGTAGTTGCACTACCAGTCGAGCCCGGTGGCGTGGTGGCTTAAGTCTGCGCCTCGCAACTGGAGGAGACACATAGGTGCGCGGGTTCGAGCCCCACCGTTGCATATTTGTATTTATGGGGGTCCGTCTATGAAACAATGTGAAAAACAGTTCCATGGACGTTAAATCTTGATTGAGGGTCAGCCCTAAAACGTTACTACCAGTACGAGTCGTTCTGCTAATGCAACGATACAGCAACAACACGTAGTTGTTGCTGTATTGGGTAGAATGGCAATCACAGTTAATGATAACCACGAAGCCGCCAAATGTTCGCTATCGCATCCATCCCTGGACGCCGCTTAGGTTACGGCCGAGTACATAGCACGGAACAGCGGTAGTACCAGCAACAACCGCAGCAACAACAACAACAACACCAGCTTCTGCAGCCGCAATTAGGCTGATTGCCACTGCCGCCGCCGCCGCCTAGATTGCTGCAGTGTGAAATTTATCGCAGCTTTGCTACCACCTACGACGAATACACACACGGCCATTGCGCGCGACTCGTCGGCCTCAGTCATCAGTGTCGGCGAGCGATCGCACTCTCTGTCCGAGTGCACTTTCTGTGTTTAGTGGCGAGGTCCCAGCGTTGCCGTCAGCCAACTTCGTCGCTAGCAGCACTGACTGGGTGGCTGGGTGGACGAACGGTTTGCCGCCACCGCCGCCGCCACAGCCGCCGCCCTCACCATGGTGACCGGCCCCCCGCCGCTGGCGACGCCCCTATCTGTCAAACTGCCGAACGCCCAGACCCATGTCGATAAGATGAACGAACAGACGATGAACGAGAACGGATAAATGGATGCATCAATGAATGGATGAATGAATGAATGAATGAAACAAAAAGATTCCATCTCTCAGCAGACCACCACCATTACCACCACTCAGACAGACAGGCAGGCAGACAAGCACAGAGATAGATATCCGCGTGCAATAAGATCTCTATCTCATTTGGCCGATGTGCCTCTCTCAGAGCGTGTCGTCGGGGCCGGTTTGTCTGTGTGTCTAGCTATGCGACTTCCCGTCTTCGGCATTATCGAACGTCGTCTATATACGTCGTCGTTATAGCTATTGATCTATTATATCACGCAGGTTGGAAGAGACAGGGTGTTTGGGTGGATGTGTGGGACCGACTGCTGTGGCTGTGGGTAGGGCACGTAAAGGTGGGCAGCAGCAGCAGCAACAACGGCAGCAGCAGCAGCAGAGTATGATGAGTTGTCGGTTGTCTGGGACAACCAACGCATGTGTCGGCGCTATAGTGGGACTAGCCGTACGTACAATGGTTATGCTGCTTTAGCAATTAGCATCCTTGCAAGCAAATGAACGGCAGCACTAAAAGCGCATGCATTGTATGTGCACGTCGATCCTCTGAGTGGCTAGGAATTGCCGGACACCTACGTATCGAAACGCGGCCAGTTGCACGTCGACACGTCGGCTAGGGGCGACGACTACCAAAACCTACCCAAGCCGTTTGCGTGCCGACGGCGGTCGATATTAAGAAACTCGTGTGGGGATGGGAACATGACTGGCGTTTAGTGGGTTGGAGCCCCACACTACCGGCCCACATTTGCAGCTGAGCTTTCCGCTGCTGTGGTGTCCGTGTGTGCGAACCGCATTTTCCAGTTAGTCCCTCAAAAACTAGAGAATAAGAAACTCGTAGCCGTGCTTAGCAGCTACGGTTGTGTCAGCATTGAGGACGACTATCAGTTTGGGTAAAACTGATAAAGTCTACGACGGACAGAAGACGGGCACAGTAGGCTTAGGGAGGTGAAACCAGAACCTATAATTTTCGTTCGTAAGTTCGTCACGCTAAGTTTCTCCCAGCATTTTTTTTCCATATACCGGCAATGCTTTCCCAGGCTACACCCGCCTATACAAAGCGTTAAAAAGGCAAGCACAAAAAACCCTAGAAAATGCAATTATGAAGAGTATTTTACCCCGATCTTTTTGTTTCACATCGAGCCAATTTTATTCCAAGATATCAGATCGTGTTCAAAGGCATACGGTCAAAAAAGCACTGGCCTAAACACGGTCGCCCGTAAGCAATACGCACCATTTTACAAAATCACTCAAAATCATTCAAACGCACATTAGGATAAATTATTGCCAGGAGGAGGCTTAAGCTTTAGAAACGTCTTAAACCTTACGTTTGACACGTGTACCGAAGCCCTGTAGCCCTTAAAAACGATTTGACTGGTCTCAAATGGTTTTTAAGACCATTTGAGATGTCACACACAAGACAGGTGTGCTTTCCTGCCTGTCTTAAGCAACTGAGAACGATATGCACGAACGACTAGTAGCAGAGTTATATGATATGAAGGCGCTGTAGGACAGCTGCGTTTAACAGACTTTTGTGGGATGCCATAAGCAAAGAACTTGTATACAGAAGCGTGTCTCATATTTGCGACGTATCCTAACGTCGCACTGAGTCTAGGAAGGCGTGGGCCATGCAGTCACAGCCGGGTTTCGCTCAGGAGTTCATGTTGGGAGCAACTCTATGTGACGAGAATCTTCTTAAACGAACAGCTAAGAGGTCCTGGCGGATATCCGACAATACCTATACACGCTAGGCCTCGAATTTGCTTTCTAAGAAAATAAAGCACTTCTTTTAAACAGCCTTGAAACCAGCATAATATATTCCTTTTTTGGGTCGGACTCTCACCTACTTAAACCCGTCTTCATCCGCACCCTTTCAAGGCTCGGAATTGCGAATAACTGCTTCAGTGTCAAAAGAGGGGAGTCCCTTTCTTTGACCTGCTCATGGAAGTCTCGGGAGGCTTGTTCCAGAAATCGGAGGTGCGTCGAGACCCTACGGAAAACCTAGTTGCATGTTACCCTTCAGCAAACCCTCTCTCAGCCACTCCTCTTGACCTTTAAATCGAGCTCTTTGACTCGAAAATTGTCTTAATCATGTTTTTTCCCTCGTAAGGGCGTTCAGGTAAGCTACCCCCCCCCCGGGACGAGGCAGCGGAGGTCACCATCATGTGAGCAACAATGTCGGCTGTGTGGCGGCTGGCAGAGTCAACTCCGATGACTGGCGACACGTTGTTGGAACGCTGCATTGAGCCACTGTGTGGTGGAATCCTTCAGGCTGGCATAACAGTTTCCCTAATTTAGTGGAGCCAGCAATGAGAAGTAACCTAACCGGGCCGCTCTGCATACTGGACAGCATCACTTCCTGATCTCAAAAAATGTGCAGCCTTAAATATGACTTGCTCACCTATCGACGCGCTCACGTTCGCGCAACTGCTAACAGTGACTGCTTTCAGCCGTACCTGCACCGCATTAAGGTAAGTTAATGCAGCCAGGTGAAGTCATTTCAAGAACAATGCGGTGACAGTACTTGGGCTACCATCCCCGACACGTGCCAAAGAGAACAACTAGATTTTAGTTACTTTGTGAGTCCCGTATTACCGTGCCTTTAGCAACGAAGCCTGTTGTGTATCATGCATTTTGCACATATTTATGATTATGATGCACATAGTCATCATTGTCTCCTATGATGACTAGGTGCATCATAGAAGGACAAATTTTATCACAAGCGTAATTTTAAAGACACAAAAAAAATATATATAATTATATATGACGTTTATGATCACCTTTGTTAGGTACATTCTAAAAACTGTGTTAGTATAAGCATGCCTGTTTCGTATTCAAATATATACATCCACATGTTTCCAATCCGAGGATAATCTCCTTTCCGATGTCCCCTCATGACACAATATATATATATATATATATATATATATATATATATTATATATATATATATATACTACACAATATATATATATATATAAAAATATATGTTCACACGTCTAAACGCGTAAAGCCTGGGTTGGCAACCCGTTGCAATCCGGCTGGTCACGTCCGTGTCCTGGTGGACGTAGGTGCAGCAAATCTATGACCTCGACACGACGCACAACAACAATCTAAACTTGTTGTGTCTGCACCGATGGTAATGTCGATTAAGATTCGAGTAATGCATCACTTCATGTACAGCGCACACACACACACACATACGCACTCACACACCGAGACTGCGAGTGTCCTCTCTACAGCATGAGATGTACGGATCTGTACGTGTTCGGACCGCGACGCTACTGAAGTCGGTGTGCTACCAGCTATAGTAGCAGCGGCAGCAGCGTGACCAGCCTATTCTGCGGCAAATACCCGCTTTGCTTGCAGAGCAGTTGATGGAGCAGGAGGTAAAGCTGCTGCTGCTGCTGCCGCTGCCGTTGTTGTGATTGTTGTTGTTTACAGTGTGCCGCTGCCGCTGATGGCCGCTCTGCCGCAGCGTTGCCATTGACATTGCTGTGTCGCTACTGTCACGGCCGTCCTTGCCCGTCATCCTAACCTGTAATTTAATCGCGGTGGGCCGCACAGACTGCTTTACAGCCTGCCTGCCTGCCGGTTGTAGAGAATTGAACGGTGGGGCGCAGGGGGGGGGGGTTGGCGGGGGCGGTGATCTATCGTCAACCGCCGGCAATTGTCGACTCCTCCACACGAGTGTTTGTTGCCAGCCGACCGGTGATATTGGAACAGATACAATAAGTATTGCACATCTCGATGCCTCCACTCCAAAGCAGCAGCAGCAGCAGCAGCAGCAACAACAACAACCTCAATAGCACAACGGCTGACGTTCAAGTTCGGTTTAAATCGCCGGGTGCTCCCAGACCCGTGTGCCCGCAGTGTAACTCATCGGAAGCCTTTCAGCAGCGCAACTTCGAAAGGGGAAGATACACATACAATATATATATATATATATATATATATATATATATATATATATATATATAGTATGTATACGTATAGCCTTCAATATGCGCCCCTAATCGTAAGGCAATGTGCTTTATTGAACTATATACACACATATATATATATATATATATATATAGTTACGTGTACCTTTCCTTTTCCCCATTTTCGTAGAGCAAGCTGCTTTAATAAACTGTTATCACCAAACACAATGATTACGTAACACCGTTGGCCGATCAGTCACCTATAAGCCTGTTTCCTTGTTCGTAGCCCGTCTTCTCGGTGTTCAAATAGACGTTTACTATGTATGAGAACTAGATTGAGAACTGCCTACTTCGTTAGTAGCTGATCGAGCCAGGCTTTAATGTTATATATATATATATATATATATATATATATATATATATATATATATATATATATATATAGATAGATAGATAGATATATTTAACACACCCTAGACGAGAGGCGGCGATAGTTCAATGACAACGTAGCGACGCTGAGTGGCCACCCAACGATACCTGTGCCGAGAAGTAGGAAGATTCGAGGACGCTGTTGTCGGCCTTGGGGTACACAATCACAACGATATCGAATCGAGAGAGAGAGAGAGGCTCGCCAGTCTTCCTTTCGTTCCTGTCCTCTATAGTCGATAATGCGGCTGTCCACCCACGTACCGTCGTACAATGATTGCGCCAGTGAGTGAGTACATACATGTGTGTGGATGCGTGCGCGCACCTATGTATGTATGTGTGTACGTCAACGGCGATCTATTGCTTAAAATTTATGAACACCAACAAAGTGCGCCAGATCGATCGGAATTTGCCACGCCTCTTCCACGCTGTGCTTGGATCTCCCACGCAGACGCAGGCTGACGGGGCCGTCGCCAGCGGAACAGCTTTCTTAGGCCTCGCTCCACCGGAGCCATCTGTAGCAGAACGTAGTGCTCTCTCTCTCTCGTTTGCTGGTGGCTGAACTATTGATCAGAGCCTTGAGATAAGGTAAGCTCTGAATATAGACGATCTCTGCAGAGCACGCTGGCAAGCAGGCAAAGAATCGATGAGAGATCGACAGCGACAGAGCAGGTGAGAAAAATAAGTCAACGAGACGTTTTGCCATTTGAGTGGTTTGAGGATCGCTATGTAGACTGCCGGTAAGCGACTCTGTACGCGTTCCGCACCCATTTCAAGTGACTGTGCTGATGCACCCAAGTTATGTTCGTTTATGTCCTTGACGTTCGGTATTATTATTATTATTGTTGTTGTTGTGGGAATATATACTGTTGTGGTATATTTCGCTTTTGGCTGAAGCAACTTTCTTTTTTGTAGACATTTAAAAATAGAAAAATGACCTCCTACTACAGACAGAACAGAAAAGCGGCTGTAAAGCGGCCCTAATTCGAGCAGCGCCCTATTATAAAGATCCTATTAACCGCGAGTAATTTCCCACCACTACCCATGACCTACCTGTGCCGTGATGTTTTATGAGATCGATGACTGTGTCTCTCTCATTATAACTGCGCGATTCTTGAGAGGTGACAGGAAATGATTATCTTTGTGACCAGCTTGTGGTAATCTTTACACTTCGAATTGTCAACGGCAACCGCAAACATTTCGCACAAGCCTAAACTAATAAATAAGCGTCTCTCCTGTATCAGTTCTCTCCTTCGTCTTAATACCATACCAAGTTTGCTTCAATCTACTATACATACCGCGTTAGCGTACACTGATGTATTTGCACGTTTAGTGATTACACCAACTAGCCGGTAATCCTATATTCTAAGAACAATAACTCATTTGCCTTGTAACTGCCTGTGTTAGAGCTATAATAAAATTTGAATGGTACGATGGTTTTTTTTTAAATTAATTAAAACATGTACACGAAACTTGTAAATAATGTCCTCAGTTTATCATGCATTGCATGCAGGCGCAACGTGAATATATTAGCTACCAATTCTGCCGATAGGTAGCGTACGATGTCAACATGATCACGGCTATTTAACGGAATAGCAATTTGAAAATCATGAGATTGAGAACAAACAGTTTAATTTCTCGTTTAGATAGATAATCACAAACAACATCATTGCTCGCAGTCGGGAGTGTTTCACGCTTTTGTCGGATTACTTTTAGCCCCTTATAAGTCATGTTAATTAATTAGCATTCTTATTAGTAGGATATCCTTAGTGCAAACATGCTAATTACATATGTTTGTGAAGGCAACTCGCTTGACCGACTGCTCGGGTAACAGATGTATGAAATGCCATTCTAAATATTATTCTGGACTAATACCACTCCACGATACTCATGAAGAATGAAGTCTCAGTTTTAGTATTGTCTGACCCAACGTAAAGAAATCGTCTATGGAAATACGCAGAATAAAGTAGAGCCATAATTGTTCAATCATGTTTATTTCACTCAAATCAAGTATCATATACACTTAGTAAGAGAGTAAGGTCATAACATGGCGGCAAGTTCTAGTGAGTATCGTAGATGTAATATCCAGCCTCGGTATAGTAAAAAATAGTAATTTGGTGTTTAAACAGTAGTAATATTACCCCTACCCCATTCTTTTAGAAACAATGATTTTTTAACACGTTCGACCACCTCGTAAAGGAATGTATCACATACTGCCACGCCCTGTATGTAGTTGCTTAATAGACGTAGCCCATTCAACGCCATATGCGTGTGTATTTATGCTTGTCACACGTGATGAAGCTTTTGTGATATAGCATAGTATACGTGATATAGTATACGTGATATATCTTTCCCTTACAACGGCAAAAGGCATCTTAGTAGCGTACAACCCCACTAGGTGTAGGGACTACGAGGATCACGGCAAATAGCTTTGTGAATAGACGCATCCACCCACTTTATGCTCTCTCTGCCCGATTGGCTTTATTCAGACGGGCTTTAGGGGGCCGTCCTCTATTAGGCCGCCAAAGCAAGGTAGCGACGAGAGCCTTCTAAGCGTTCCCGAGCTTAAACTAATTTAGGCTATTTATCTCGCGGGTCAGACAGCCACGCATTGCTTACACATCGGAGTCGATAGCGGTTCCACCTGCTTCCCGCTTAGCGGTATTCCTGGTTTTCCTCACTCTGCTTCATCCTACTACGTAGGACTCTCTCCCGGTTAAAGCTTCTAAAAAAGAACGCGCTAATTTGGCTGTCCTTAATAAATAAGTGCGCGCTAACTCCATTTATTGCATTACATATATTTCTACGAGTGTGCTAGGTTTTTGGCGTATTTTGAAGCTAGAACTTGGCGGGCATGACCAAGAACGTGAACCATTTGTGCTAGAACTAGTATAAAATACTATTAAAAGTGCTATATAAGTGATGTCTGTAAACAAAACTGTATTCATGGCAAACTCTGATTTATATGTTCGAAAAAGGAATATATATATATATATAAAAGCTCAGGATCAACGCAGTACCAACGCGTGCCAGATTGGCCAGGGGACGCCCAGGCTACAACAAACGTTGTAGGCACGGGTGTCATGCGCCTGAGACGTTGGCTCATGTCGCTCAGATGTGCGATACAACACACAAACAAACCATAAAGAGACATGACGACGTCTGTGATCGCGTCGCGCGTCTTCTCCGCGAAAGGGGTCATGAGGTGGTTCGTGAGCGAGTATTCCGTCGACCGGGCGCACCGGGTCTAAAGCCCGAGCTCATAATAACAACACCTACCGAGGTCTGGGTTTTAGATGCCGAGGTTTGCGGCCCGAACCGGGATCTGGCAAAAGCCGGCAGACAAGATCGCCAAATATGACGTCGAGTTCCTAAGAGCGGCGCTCCCCGACCCGCAAAAACCTCGCAGATTCGGATCCATCACTATCTCTATGAGTGGTGTATGGGACTCCTAATCTACGAGGACGCTCTTGGGGCTCGGCGTCACGAAGAGGAATCTTATGGATCTCACCGTTTTAACTTTGCAAGGAACCTTGAGGATATACCGCTCGCACCGGGTCCATAAGAGCGGGGGCTACCATCAAGCAAGGACACGGACAACTGACTCTTAACTTCACGTCTTTTAGCTTTTAGCATCCATTGGACCCCAAGGTGCGTGGAGTGTTGTAGTGCTGTCAGGCGGGAGAGGCGGAGTCTAGGAATGAATGTTTAGAGGCAGGGGATGTCCAGACCGCCGTATATATACTAAAAGAGAGAAATACTTACACTCCCGCCGCCCGCGATTTAATACACACCAGATTATTACGCGCCCCCCCGAAGGGGAGTTTGACCCACTCCAACACAGGGGTTCCCCGTGATTACGGGGCCAGAAGGTTCTCTCGACCGGTGGTCTGCGTTCATGTGGCCACTACTCACTCATTTTGCCTATTAAGCCAAGGCAGCAGGCGTCCCGGACGGTACCACCGGGTGTCACCCGGGGCATTAACCGTCCAGCCCGGGGGGTCCTCGTGCAGCACGGTCCCCCCGTATTGGCAGTAGCCTTAACAGCCCTCGAATGGGACACGACAGGATGACAATATAAATTCGTTGCCAACCAATCTCTATCGTATGCCTTGCCCCCCGGTTATTTGTTAAAACACGGGAGTTTGTACCACTATTGGGAGTTTGTACCGTCTGACTAACTTACATAGGGGCCAGTGAAGGTCCCCGCAGCGCGCGGAAGTCGCGCACCAGCAGACCAGGCCGGTAAGAGAGTCATAGTTACTCCCGCAAATATATATATATATATATATATATATATATATACGAGGTGTGTTCAAAAAGTATCGCGACTTTGAATTTTTGCGGGTTACGTATATTCGAATTTCGATTTTTTGTGGCGTTATGTTGGTACTCATGTCTCTCACTTATGCCGACAAGCTCGGCCATTTTGAATGTTCACTTAATTGTTGACAGCTGCTTTGCTTGCACGTGTTTTGGATCGTCTTTCGATTTTTACCTATTCAAAAAAATGGATCAAAGAACCTGTATCAAATTTTGTGTGAAAAACGAAATTAAGTGCGCGGATGCATTCCGAATGTTGACTGTGGCATACGGAGAAGCTACCTTGAACCGAAGCAACGTTTATCGGTGGTACAAAATGTTCTCAGAAGGCCGAGAAGATGTGAACGACGAAGAGCGTGCCGGACGCCCGAGCACTTCAACAACAGACGAAAAAATTAATGAAGTGGAGAAAATGGTATTGGCCAATCGTCGAATCACCGTTAGAGAAGTTGCTGAGGACCTAAACATATCGATTGGCTCGTGCCATTCGATTTTTATCAATGATTTGGGCATGAGACGGGTCGCCGCGAAATTCGTACCAAAATTGCTCAATTGCGACCAAAAACAGCATCGCATGAACATTGCTAATGAGATGTTGGACTCTGTCCGCGACGACCCAAATTTGCTCCAGAGGGTCATAACTGGTGACGAATCGTGGGTTTATGGTTATGACGTGGAAACCAAAGCTCAATCATCTCAATGGAAGCTGCCGCACGAACCAAGACCGAAAAAAGCGCGCCAAGTTCGGTCGAATGTGAAAGTTTTGCTGACAGTTTTCTTCGATTGCAGGGGCGTGGTGCATCATGAGTTCTTGCCACAGGGTAGAACGGTCAATAAGGAATATTACCTGCAAGTTATGCGCAATTTGCGCGAAGCAATCCGCCAGAAACGCCCGGATTTGTGGAAGAACAAAAATTGGCTTTTGCACCACGATAACGCCCCTGCTCACACATCGTTGCTTGTGCGCGAGTTTTTGGCCAAAAACAACACACTAATGATGCCGCAGCCACCGTATTCCCCAGATCTGGCCCCCTGTGACTTTTTCTTGTTCCCTAAACTGAAGAGGCCCATGAAAGGACGACGTTACGCTACGCTTGACGAGATAAAGACGGCATCGAAGGAGAAGCTGAACAAGATAAAAAAAAATGGTTTTTTGAAGTGCTTCGAAGATTGGAAAAACCGTTGGCACAAGTGTATAATATCTCATAGGTATTACTTTGAAGGGGACAAAATAGATATTCATGAATAAATAAATAATTTTTGAAAAAACACAAAAGTCGCGATACACCTCGTACATATATATATATATATATATATATATATATATTATGCTCATGAGGCACCCTGTGCTTTGACAACTTGCTATGGGCATCCCTGTAAGTTTATCTATTCAGATGTGCAACAAATTCTCCAAATCCCGGTGTTTTAATGCTTGCACCTTTCATGAGTTGCCCCTTTGGTCGGCTAAGTGTGTCTGTCTATTCGAATAGGTATTTTTCACCCTACAAATCTATTATCGCTTTTTTATTTATTAAAAAAGAAACATTTTTGGACGCTCGTTCTAATTTCAAATTTTCCATATGGATGTTGTATGTGTTTTCTGTATTCGAAATTGACAGTTAAAACTGCGACGATGCACTTGCATCATTTTAGCGAAGCTGTCTAAAGGTACTTTTGAACGATGTCATTTGTCAAACAAAACAAGCACTGATCATATAAATAAACATGCATTTTTGTTTTATTTATTTGACCAGTGCTTCTATTAACGAGTGCCTTCTTATATATATATATATATATATATATATATATATATATATATATATAAGAAGGCAGTCGTTAATAGAAGAACTAAATATATATATATATACATACACACATACATTCATACATGTATATATGTATTGCTTGTCCGTATACATACAGGTATATATATATATATATATATATATAACGCTTAGTTCGTTAGCAAAAATCAAACGAGTACAAAGCTTCGATCCCAGCACGGAAAATGGCAGAGCCACTCTCTAAACCGACAACTTATTCAGAGCTTAGCGTCACAGGGACTTTGGTCTGCAACAAGGCAGCCACCGGACAAGGATTTCCCGCCTGCCAGAAATTGCGCCGGCCAGCTGCGGGGGCGGCGGGCGACGTGTTCTCTGATAGCCGCCGCGCCTTTGTTTTGCTTTGTTGTCAGAGATGTCCGCGATCTCCTTCACCCCCCCCCCCACGGTGGCGTCCCATGGGCGACCGGAAACAAGCTCGAAGGTCCAATGCGAGTCCAGGAGGGATCGAGAAATTCGAGAAGGATCCTTCCTACTTTAGCCGCTGTCGATGTCAGCTCTGTCCGTCAACTGCAGTAACTGGTGCGAGATGTGATGGGCAGGGGGTAACGGGGGTTCCGCGTCGTTTCCGAGTTGTTGCTTCTATCGACGGTATGCTTACAGTAATAGCCGCCGTTCCGTTGTCGTTGCTGTTGTTGTTGTTATTAATGTCTCGTTACTGGTGTTATTATTGGTACCGTTGCTGTTGTTGTTGTTGTAGTTGATGCTGTTGTTGTTGTTACTGCTGTTGTCGTGTTGTTAGCGCTGGTTTACTATTTCTGCTTAAGTGCTCAATTGGCACTGCGAACATGACTCAGAGATGGTTTGCTATGCAAAAGCTACCTCCGTCCAAGTACAATCTTTGAGCTCTAACAGTATCTATGCATTAATAAGCATTTGGTGGTGCCTTGCTGTGGCTGGCCTGCTTGTGTACCTTGTTTCGATTTTCGTTGGATGAGCCTTCATTCCGTTAGCCAAGTATCGGCCTGGTACGATCGATGAACAAACAAACGGATAAACAGTACTCAACAGCGAATATTCTTTCTAGTATAGAACAGAATAATACGAGACGCTCGGTACACTATGTTTCCAATGCTGCAACCCAGCTCACAAGAGACGACAGCAGCAACGGGAGATCGTCGTAGTGGAGACCGAGTTGCGCAGGATGGACTTGCGCTCTAAAGCTTATTAGCAAACACCAAGCCGACGCTACGTGTTTGGAGCATCGACTATATGTAGGAAAACAGACGTTGTTAGACGAACGCAAGCACTAAAATAATGCATATTTAGAAAGAGAGCTCTCTCAGAGCTAAAGCAGACGTATCGTCAGGGTGTCCGCAGAATCAGCTGTCGTCTTTCAAACATTGCCCGCGCTTAACTCTGCGCTCTGCCGCGACGATCCACTGCCCTCTTCGTCGACAGAACAGGGCAGGGCTGCCAAATCCAAAGTCAAACGTTACACAGCTAAAGAAGGTGTAGAGAGATTGTCAAAATTAATCATGAAAAGGAAAACTCTGTACCGACATGCTGGCAAGCACTTTCGATCAAACCGGCCTTGTAAGAATTTTATCTGCGAAACTTGCGCAAAAGTTTCACAAAAGAGGTTCAGTACGTGATGTGCCAACCGACCGAAGGCCACGAACTTCTCTTTCGGCTGGAAATAGTATAGAACAATTTCCGGAAATATAAATTAGGCGACGTGCCCAACAACTGAGTGCTTTGCGCACCTCAAGCTAGTGTATTTTGAAGTCGAATCTAGCCATGTATCCATATAAGGTTGTGCTGACGTAAGAGCTCAAGCCTACAGGAGCGGCCAAACTTCCCTAATTGGGCTTTCGAAATGATGAAGCGTGATGCAGTCTGCTTTGACCGAATTTGAATGGAATCAATGCGAGTAAATTGTGTTTTCAATAAGATAGTGATGGTGAAGATCCAATAAGGTGAAGTATCTAGGACACATAATCTCGCGTAACAAGACTTTACATGCCTTAGATCTTGCGATGTAACGCAAACATTTTACTTGGAATTTTTAAGATAATCGTAGCGATAACGTACGAGCGGCAGAAGATAGGACAGTTCAAAGTGGTTGGTTGATTTGACGACGTTAGTAAGGAGAGTCGGCCGACGCTTACATAACATGGCCGCATTAACAACGACAATGCAACCTTCGCCGCGAGATCGTGGCCATTGTCGACGTACCATACACATCCATTCCAGGCCAGCTCATTGCCGCGGGATTGCATCAGCACGTTGGAGTGTCGATGGAGGCCGCACTCAGATCAGCAATCGCCAACTTGAGAACACACATATCGTGCTAGTTTGCGATCCAGTCCTAAAAAAGACCGAGGACTATGGTGGCAGGGAACTCTATAACAACGTTGTCCGCAGAAGGGCGTGGCATTAACAATGAAGTGAGCCCCTAAGCAACTGCCAAGCCCGGACCCCATACAAAAAAAGTGATGTTAAGGTTTGGTGGGATGCAAAGGGAGATTTTCTAGAGATGTTGCAAATAAACAAAACCATGCAACAATATTTCTGTCCACAACTGGATAGTTGACGCGGGGAAACTGACCAGAAGCGGCCGGAATGGCGAACAGACGCGACGCAACTTCCACACACGATAACGTTGGGCTAAGGTAATTAAAAAAGGTCAATACAGCACTCAATTAAATATTCCGTGTAAGACATGTGTTCTCAAAAATGGGTGAAAAATTCGAATGGACTTATGAATATATATATATATATATATATATTGCAGGCGTTCTGCGTATATTGCGAAATTCTGCGGACAAATGGTATTCAACTTTGCACATACTGCAACTTATAACTTTACAGTTTATAAATCAAATATATAAAATAATTGTATTTATAAGCAGAAGACGGACTATGTAAATGTGCAATAAACGTTTGACTTTCACCGCCCCGCTCTATCGCTCCCTGTTAGCAAAACTTTAATATGGTTAGTTAAATCGACACGTATTTACGTAGTATAATTAGCGCCGTATATTCTGACTTTACAGAGGGCGCTTTCAGCGCAGCAACATGACCTGAGCGGGAATGGGTGTCGAAGTTGAAGTGCATAGCCCCCGAATTCGCTTGGTTTGTTCAGTCGATCGAAGAGTGATATAAGCCACTACATAAAATTCATTTTAAAATGTAGTATACTACACTAATAATCTCGTACAATTATTAGCGCACACGCAGGGGCGGATGCATTTGACGCATGTCAACAATTGGAATCAAATTGGATGATGACGCTGATAATAATAAGCACTTAAAATCGGCGCTCCCGTCTGCGAGCCGTTTTAGTGCAAACTGTGTGGAGAGAAGGTAGATTCCAGTGGCCTACACCCACTGAGTTGCCCGAAGAGCGCCGGTAGATCGTCCAGACATGCTGAACTAAACAGTGTGATTATAAGGTCTCTTAGGAAAGCCGGTATACCATCTACACTTAAACCGAGAGGTTTAGTGTCCGCTGGCGAAGAAAGACCTGATGGGGTGACCATTGCACTATGGTCACATGGGAAGTTCCTAGCTTGGGATGCAACGGTTTCGTGCACCACCGCGGCTACATATTTACACCACAGCTCAGTTGAGCCGGGGTGGGTGGCAAAGCACGCGGACGCCAGAAAACGCGTTAAATACGCTGGATTGGAGACAAGATATACTTTTGTGCCTATTGCCATGGAGACGCTAGGACCAATCAGCAAGGGAACCGAAGCATCTCAAAGATTTGAGTGAGCGAGTTCAGGAGGTCACAAGCGACCGTGGAGAGGGTCAATTCTTGGGGCAAGCGCTGGTTTTGGCCGTTTGCAGAGGGAACGCGGCATCTATTTTGGGCGCCATGGAGTGAAATAATTATTTGAAGAATTTGCATTAATACGTTCAGACCTCACAATTGTAACATTGTATACATGTAATAAATAATAATAATAATAATAATAATAATAATAATAATAATAATAATAATAATAATAATATATTATATTATTATTATTATTATTATTATTATTATTATTATTATTATTACTACTATTGTTATGAGATACTACTAACAGATGTGTCGGCCATCTTCTACACCGTTGAGCTGTAGTAGTAGTAGTAGTAGAGCAGTGGCAGTAAACTCGTCGTATGATATTATTGATTAGCTGACGACGTACGAGAGACAGCACGCGTGTCGTTCGTTTAGTCTAACTTTCCTTATGGCCGATTTCAATCGTCGACGCTTGTGCCGTCGTCTTCCACACACTGCGGACTGGCTGGCGCATACGCTGCCTGTAGTTACCGCCCGCCGTTGTCGTTGTTGTTGGTGTTATGGTTGTTCGATTCTGCAAACAATTCAGCGTGCGACTTGTCCTCTGCCGTTGTTGTTGTTATTGTTGTTGTTGTTGTCGTGGTTGTTGTGTCGTTGTCCGGTGGAAATCAATACGGAGGCAACAGCCATATAGAGAACGCCACTTCAGGCGGCCCACGCCAATCACGGTACGATCCACGTTTGCCACGGTGGACATCACAAGCTCGCAAGATATGTATACGTATATATATATATATATATATATATATATATATATATAAATATATATATATATATATATTTTTTTTTTCATGTGGGTAATATGCGTGCATATATGCACATGAATATAGTAGTCTTCTCTCGCCGACAAAGAATGTTTGCCCGCTCGCCGACAACGGTGACGATGAGAAGGATGACGACAACATTGCGCGTGCGCACCAAGATTCCACTGCCGCCGGAGCCACCATTAGGCCACCACCATTCGTTTCTCTGTCTTGCACAGTTCGGCCTGCAGAGGCGGAGGTGGGCAGCCGAACGAACGAACGAACGAACGAGCGAGCAAACCAGCCGACGAGTGCTCTCCGGGTCGTTCGGCCTTTGCCATTTGTCAGCGCCACCGCCCTAGACAGTCAGACAGAGAGACAGGCAAGCAGTCAGACAGTCAGTCGTCTGCTATCTGCTGCTGCTGCGTCGAGGATGCTCTCGCTCTCTCTCTCTCTCTCTCTGCTCGCAAGCCAAAAATGATGCTGCCACTATATTATCATCATTAACAGCATCATCATCATCATTGTCATTAGCGCAGATACACCTGCTTAGAACACGCACCTCTAGGCATGTGAGCAGATATGCCCATATCTATATTTATATATATATATTTTTTCCTATACATAAATATGTATACAAGTACACATATGATTATAATGTAGCCTCTCAAAACAATTCGGCAGGCAGTGGAGCAAAATTGGGCGAGTTATTTTAGACGATGCATTTATAGCCATATACGAGTATGTGCTTTTATATATATATATATATATATATATATATATATATATATATATATATATATATGTTGATTTATATTTCTTTGTCATACCTTTAACCCCAATTCGCAAAGATGCCGGCGTTGAAGCCTTAACTTTTATGAAAGAGTCGCCGGTCATTTCTGCCATTCCGTTCCGTCGCCATATATATATATATATATGCTTGTTCGTGCGGTAACTCTAAACTAAAGGTAAAAACTAAAAGGTATAGAGAAATATATTTATATACATAAATATATATATATATATATATATATATATATATATATATATATATATAATATATATATATATATATATAAGGTAAGCCAAAAGGTACGAAACGATGCAACTACCAAACCGGTTGAATCCTAACGTAGCGTACGAATATGCTGCTTAGGGATAACGCAATGAGATATCTAGGACGCGAATAGAGTGTCCGGCGTGGTTATGCGCAGGCGCGGGAGCCTGCGTATGACGGAAGAGAGAACCAGGCCGTCGTGTTTAAATGTGCAATTTTCGCGACAGGGCGTGTGAGGACATCTTGGCGTTTCGATTGCCAAGTGTTGAGCGGAAGGTGTTTAGCCAGCCGATACTGATCGCTAATTGTGCACGACAGGTTAAGTCACCCAGTGCGCGCACTAAGTGACAAAAAAGCTTAGCAAGCGAACCGTATACGAAATGCTGCGTATGAGGCACGCACTACAACACCTGTCCCAGGTCATCATTATGAAGATCCCGCTTTTTCGCAGCGGAGTCTCGTCATCGGTGACGAGAGTCGGTTCGTGCCATCACTGCGGGCCAGTGAAAAAGCAGGACAGCATACAGCAATGGAAGCATTCGTCGTAACCAACAAGGCGCTTCAATTCAGACGACAAACTGAAGGACACTGTGGGGGACGGGGCTCTTTTGCAGCCGCTAGAAGAGGCGGCAGAGCCTGCCACCGTGATGCCAGCACAACAGCAAACAATGCGTAGAAAAGCACACGCGGCGGTGATAAGGCCAACGGGTAAGTATGCCTTGCAGGCCTCGATTGGAGCACACAGCCGATACATCCGCGTCAGAGGCGCGCGCAATATAGGTAATTACTGTACTGACAGGTCCAACGCAATGCAAAACGCTCCCGTCGGCTTGACAATCGCATGACCCAGACAGAGCACAACGACCCGACAGAATGCTGGAAAAACACGCAATATCGCGGCAGCAGCAGCAGCGACCGTACGGACGGCACATGCAACGATCCACTAGCGTTTCTCCCACTATGGTATCCAAAGAACTGGAACTCTGTTTCAATTACGTCATAATGTTGACGTTTGCTTCATGGTCGCTGTGTATCAAAACCACGACCTGTCCGAACGCCCTCTAAATCCCAAACGCGTGTATTTGCTTTGTTTTTGCTGCGATGCATAAGAAATAAACAAAAATTATGTGTATGTGTATATTGGTTACAGAGTTAAACTGGTAAACAAACACTCCGCGGTCGCGCCCTTGCCAAAGCCACGCCAATAGTGTGCTGTGCCGGATATGAAGCACCTACCAAAATCCAGTCCGTTTTACCTTCCATATAATTTCTACGAGTTTTCCTACTATTGCGTTTGCGACCCGGAGTCAGGACCCTTGATAAGCGCCTATGTAAGGGCCTGACTTGTCAGATTTTTCAGACTTAGGTTTCCATTTCCTAAATTTTACTTTCCAGACTTAGATTTTAAGAAAGTAGCTCTTTCTCAGTGTTAAAAAAGCTACAGCGTTCGTAAAGTGCCTTATGGTCGCCAGTCTCTCCAGAATTGCAGATACGGCATAAGGGGGGTCAGCTGTACCAAAGTCGTACAGGTTTTGCTGAAAACACTGTTACCTATTAACAATTGCACAAATGGATAGGTGAGCAAGCCGCGTTTAAAGCTGTACCATTTGTGAGATCAGGGCCTATTGAGTTCATCCATAATAGCTCAGTTAGATTGCTTCCGATTGCTCGTTCCACATGTTTGAGGTATCTCTTCTGTTGATTGGTGGATCCCTCTGTGTCAAGGCTTCGCCGAAGAGCATCTTGAAGCTAGTTCTTTAACTCCGACGATCTAGACCGTTTAAAAAGAGCAACATTTATGCACCTAATTCGAAATTGTTGGACATCCGCTATGCAAGGGCACTTGAAGCAAAACAGTGCAATCTTCTGCTTTTAAGATAATTCTTTAGCAATAACTATCAAATGGCTATATGTGAGAACCAACAACACGATTGCAACGCTCTACGATCAGCTTACACATACATCAGCTATTAGTAATAGGTAGTACATCAGCTATATGTATGCCTGGCAGGAGCCCAGTTAATGCACTCGACATTCCTTCATTTTGATGGACAGGAAAGCCATGTTTTTCACATACATCTCGCCAAACGTAACAACACATGACGACTACGATTTACTGGCAGAACTGTCGGCCGTCATTCAGCCGCTAGCATGTTGAGTGGGGACGATTTTAAAACACCGCACTACCTACTATGAAATCGATGAAGCGCGGGGTGGAAGAACTGGTCCGACTCCTCGTCAACACTCCAGGCGTCATAACTAGCAGGCGTCCACTCTCTACCTTATCTTTTTCCAAAAATCCTTGCTGCAAAGGATATTGGACTGAACTATAAAGCAAAACGCAGGGAATATTTTGAGCTAGCTTCAATCCGCACCCTGGATAGATCACGGTTACATTACAATTTAGCTTGTATTCTTCCTGAGAGACACCGATTTGCGAACGGAAGCCTGCATTGACCTGACATTCGCCCACCGCGCTCGCAACTATTGGTGCAAGGGTTCTTTATCCAATGACATGAGATCACGACACTGTCTAGCAGCACACCAAAAATAGTTGCCGGCGCAAAGAACATTTAAAACACAAGGGCTTACTTTTTCACCAGTTACTACGAAGGGAGCAAACAAAGTTGCTGAACAATTCGCCCCCGTAAGTAATATTCTTAGAGGTGGCCTGAATGTTATTACGGAACTACCCCTCCGTTTTTAAGGACATTGTGCATGCAACTCTGCGCGGGGGTTCCCTGCGGTTGATATACATATTTGAAGTTCTGAAAGAGCTGGATCATAAGAAAACTTCATGCTCGAATCAACACGAGTTCCGAGCAGGATTCGCTACGCATGACATAGCTGAGGAATAGTGGGCTGCTATACTAGCTGCGAAAACTCTATGCCTAAAGATTTTATTTAAACGACGAAATGTGTTTAACGGTATTGTATGTATTTAACGATATTCAATTTTCCTTCCAACAGGCTATGGCCGGCTACCGGCGTTGTATTATAAAAAAAAGCATAGCCTCTAACATTACAAATGCTCCGTTGCTTAAGTGTTCTTATACATTGTCACCTGACGCGTAGTTGGCGTCACACAAGGTTTTATATTAAACCCAACCTTATTGAGCATCGCGTATGACAGAACTGTTTTCACAATTTTAACAAAAAATCATATACTAAGCAGCGCAAGATTAGTACAATTGAATTGCCCCCCCCCCAATAAAAAGCCTACAGAGGCTGATTTTAATGTGTATTACGTAGAAAACATTGATCAAGTCAAGTCCATCTCTTTTAAGATAGAAGGAGGTACGCTAAGGAAGAATTACTTTTGAAGAACAAATCGATCAACGTATACAATATACGGGACACACCGGAATGACAATTTATTGCCATTCTGTTAAAAACCTGGCTTTCAGTGCTCACGAGGCGCGCATTTCTCTCGTGTTCCTTAAGGGTATTGACCGCCATGTCAGAACATTTGAGAATAAGCTCCTAGTAAAGTTCCGCATTTAGTGCTAACTAAAACGAAAATGGTATTCACGACGTTACATGAAAACAGGTAAATAAATAAAAATCAAAATATGTTTCACCGCTATACATTTCCGGTCAATCATTTTCTCGTGATGCTTTGAACACTTGTATAGTATACAGCAGTTCAGTATGGCTTTTTTCAGTACTTACATAAGTATCATTATTATTTTTCCTGACCTATCAAGTGATTTCAAAAGCTAGATATTCTCGTATGACTTTCCAATTGTTTCTGTACGCGTTAATACTTTCCATACTTGTTTATCTTGGAAAGAACAAAGTGCTACACTAGCTAGTTCAAAAAGTTCTTAGGATGAGCTTCTTAGAATTTTTTATGCGCTCTCATCACTTTTGAAAACGGTAACACTTCGGCTGCTAGCAATCAAAATATTGTGGTGAATGGCCGTTAGAATCTCGTTAGACCGCAAATTCAGTGTAATGTATAGGCGTGATTTTGAAAAATGAAAAACAAGAGTTTAAAAGAAGCCGCACGAGCACCACGAATGAACCAACTACCTAAGAATGAACCACGTTTCGGACGGCCGAAAACGTCAGAAAATTAGTAAGATAGCAAAGATTTTGGGGATCAGTTTGAGCCGCCCTGCCAAAAAACTTGAAGATAAACGAAGAGCAAAATAGGTGCCGCAATTGCTCAATCAAGCGCAAGAAAACGCACCAGTCTCCGATTTTCAGCAAGTTTTGGCCAAGATTTGGAATCCGTCTGATTTTGGCGCAAATTCGTGACATCGATCGTCGATGAAAGTTGGCACTACACTCCCGAGACCAATTGTATGCACCCGGTGAAGGATCTCCGAAAAAGGCGCGGGCAACGGAATTGCCCGAACAGGTAATAGCTACGGTTTTTCAGGGACCACCGTGGAATAATTCTGATCGAAATATATCTTGACAGCAATAGAACGATCACAGGAAAATATTATGCAGGACTATTGGGCTGCCTACGGCAAGAACTCATCTAGAAACAGCCTGTCTTTTTAGCTTAACTAAGCTCAATCTGTCCTGTTTTAACAGCACAACAATACAAATCGCGGCAAGAATTTGCAAAACTGTCCAAATTGCGGTTCAAACTTATTAAGCACCCCCCCCCCCCCACCTCCCTCTATTATTCAGGCCTGGTCCCTTGTAATTATTTTTTATCCGGAAACTTGAAGAATAGTTTCGGTGGAAAGTGTTCTTATAGTAATGAAAATGGTAAAGCTGGTGTCAAAGCCAATGACACAGTCAGTGGCAAGTGCTGGAATAGGTGATCGAAAATTCGTCTGTAACCCGTCGCCACTTAGATTCTTTTTCGCATGTTCTAGAGAAGCGTCCATGTCGTGCTGCCGGTTTTTTCTAGTGTCTCGAAAACTAGTAGCAAGACATGAAGGCATCTATACGCAGATAGACGCGTAAACACACAGAGGTAACTAACAATTGCCCAAATGATGCCGTATCCAAAACAGATAGAAAAAGCAGTTCATTATACAGGGATCAGAAATTCAAAGAAGATTATGCGTGAAAGGTGACGAGCTGAATAGGCTAGAGCGAAAGACAAGCACCAGTCGAGATCGGGGAAAATAATCCCGAAAGTCACGGAAAGGTACCGTTACGAATAAATCGGGAAAATGCTGGTGTTTTGTTTCACACGTGTTTTGTTTAACATCGGCAAGAGCGATGACGTGTGTTGCACTTTTTCCACGTCGAGAGCTCAGTTAGGGGCTGAGGGATAGACAGGCCGACTCCGACTAGACATGCTGGGCAGGACAACGAGAGTTCTCTGACCAAAAAGTTTCTTAGAAATACTTACTCTCAAGAAAAAGACCTACTAGCCGCGTCATGTAGCATGCAATAACCATATATGTTTAGAAACATGACAGTTGGTTATTAGAGCGCTTTGTAGCGTGCAAGTTCTGAATACCTTTGACAACAGGTCCAGCATTAAGTTCATCAGCGCATGATTTTTGTGTGTGGTGTCGTGCTACAAGCGTGCAACGTTAGGACACGCGTTGGAGGATACATATAAACTTCTAACCGACACCAACAACTAATATCAGTGGTTTATGTTGCATTCATGTAATGTTAGTCGTCCAGCACTTATCTGAGTACAGTGCTAGTATTTACCATTGATGCATTATGTGCAAAAAAGCAGCCATAAATTATATATATATATATATATATATATATATATATTATCATGCATTCTGATTGCACTGATATGAAACAGTTTGTCTAAAACTGTAATTTAGTAATAAATTATCGCACTATAAGGAGTCAAGCGTAGTGTGCCCGACCCTCCAATGTAAGCCGTACAAGGCTAATTTTATCGGCATGGCTGAAGCATCGGCATCGTTGTACTTAAGAAACCTGGTTATCTAATTGACTACAGTCTGTTAGCGTTTTGGTTTGTTTTCAATTTTTTTATTAATATATATATATATATATATATATATATATATATATATATAAGTATTTAGCGATGGAAGTTAACATACATTTTGTTGTGTCATTGAGCACCAGATGTCAGAGGCTGTTCGTGCACAGCAGGGCCGTGTCATGTCAGGATGTATTCCTGATGAATTGTTGCCAGTGGCTTCTGCAGGCAGTAGAAACCGTCAATATCTTTACTGTTAGATTCGCACAGATGTTATGCGAATTTACGTTAGAGGGCTCGATTGAGCGAGTCCAACGCTAACGTTGCCGGTCGTAGGGACATCAGATAAACAGTGAGTGGTGCCGTGCATTCATTATTGTATCGGGCGTCCGTATATCGGACAGTGTCAAGACGTGGCCGATCGAATCCAAAGCGCCTGTAGTAGCGTGACACATTCCAGACGCCACGGTACGCTACAGCAAAACCTCTGGCTTTCTGACCTGCTAACTCAATGGGTCTCCGCTTTGACGCAGGCACACACAATGGCGATAAGGCCATCTGTAGTCAATTAAACGACAGACCTTCCCAGACTAGGAGGAAATTACCGTTAATGAAGACTAATTAATTTTAATTTGAATAAGCACGCAACTGCATACTTCTTATTTGCATATCTTTGCTTACAATCTAACCTGCGCTGGTCCCACGACTGCGCGCGCTCCAGTTCGCATATACTAGAGGAGCCATATATCACCACTACAAGCAATGTAGACACAAAACGTACGGGAATAGTTGGGAAAGTGGGACGAGAAAATAAGAATAATTATTCTTACGAACTATTCTGTTGTTAATAAGATTAATAGCATTCAACCACTAGACGTATATAGAGACGTACTCGTTCCAAATCTGTCCGTTCCAATCTAGTCTGCAGGCATATATTATAGATTTTGAGCGTCGAACTGTTATGGGTTAGATTCATATGACCAACGGCAATAATTTCTATTAGTAGATCCGGTGGGATTTTTTTGCAGAAATCCATGCTATCGTAATCGTCAGGTCATCGTAATTTTGGTCCTGACGAGCCCAGACCAGTCCGCCAGTTCGTGGCTTTTGGCTAAGAAGGACATTTCATGCTGGTACTGCATCGAACATAACAGCGCCCAGACAATTGTCTTCGTATAAACTTACGCACTGGATCAAACAAATGAAAATGTCACACATCTTCCAGGTTCGGCTGTGTCCAGTCTAACAGAGCTCTACACACGGAGGCAGCGTTACCCCAATGAATGCCCATCGATAGTTTCTGATGCAGATATTCGACAGCTCACGTGTCGCCCTGTCGCACGATTGAGCGCTCTGTTAATTCGCTGAATAAATTTGTAGTTCTTTGGGGGGAAGAGTGAAGTACAGGCCCATTTGAATACGCCGTAAGGTGCTGCGCGTCGGGTTCGACGACATGGGGTAAAGGCCAAAAGGGCCATATTTTAAGAGTTATACTTCTTCTAGTGTCTTAAATGCCAGCGGTTGGAAGTCATGGGAGTAGGTAATAATGGCATACACTTTGCGCTTAGTAGCCTCCGCCAACGTAGACACATGACCAGCGTGTTTTGCATTCTCACATTGATCATTGAAGGTGCTACTGAGTCAGTAACGATTGCATCCCGTACCAGCATGCGATCAACTTGAAGCACGTAAGGATTAGTGCCACCCAGTCCCTTTCCATCATCCCTGCAGAGGGCAGCAGGCTCGAAAATGCAAGTAAAACCAGCAAACCTTAAGGCCCGGTCGAATATGCCGTAAGGTGCCACGTGTCGGGTTCGTCAACCTGGGGTAAGGCGCAAGAAAGTCCATGACTTGCCTGTGGCCTCATTTAACCTATCCACAGTAAGTCTCCGGCTGCCCGTCGTTCTAGGTATAGGTGAGTCAACATTTTTCTGCGTTTGGTGTCGAAGGCCGTATCGCTTTTAGGGAGAACGTCTAGCGCGACTGGTACCTCAACTCCATCCTTGTCCTAGAAAAACAGTCATCTACATGCCCAACAGAAGTTGGCCTGCCACATGGCCGGGTGTGGTCGATCACATGCAGGTTACGTTGCACCTAGGTATATCCCAGCTTTCAGAGGGGGGGGGGGGTTAAAACCCAACAGGAATTGTTTTTTTACAACCCAAACGGGAAAAAACATTCGTCGTGCAGCAATCACATTTACATTTATCGCGAAGCATGTTTTTAGTGTACATACTGCACCTTCAATAATGGTTTAACGCGAGTTAAATGAATTTACACATTTTAAATGTAGAACACGTAACTTCGAGGAACACGATGTGATTCACTTAAACTTATAATGCTATCACTTGTTCTCGAAAGTAATTTTCGACCTCACATGGTACATTCATGGTAAAAAAAAAATATATATATATATATATATAGAGCAGACTTCTACCGACTTTTGCCGAGAGTGCATCGCGTGCGGTAATTTCCGTTTTTTTATTCATCAATTAATTTCACAAATTTTTTTATTCATCAGTTAATTTCACAAACCTATGTAAGTAAACATGTTAACTTTCAGCCTAGAACAGCCCTGGTCTGCACCATTTGGTAAGCGATCCCAGATTTGAGATCTCGTTGCCCCGCTGGACGTCAATGAAAAGTCTCTGGCGTAAGAATTGTGCGACTCTCTTAGCCACTTGGATACAATTGCATATAGTGGCCGATTATTTCGGTTGTCTGCATGGAATCCACGGCAACAATGAGTAACGCGCTTGTAGTGGTCGAGAAGAGAAGTATGGCCGGCCTGAGTTGTGCACTCAGGGCTACCACCGACTCGATACACCTAAAAGCGAAGTTAGCTGCGTTGGCTCGTAAGAAAATAAGTGCACCGAAAGCGGCGCCAGCTGGTGAAAATGAAACGGAGCAACCTGCTTCGAAACCGGTAGTCGCGGATTAAGTGTCTGGGTAAAAAGGTTAAAGTTTGCGGGCTGGCCCTTAGCCAAGATTTAACGTCCACGCAACGGTTTTTCACATTGCTTCATAGACGGACCCCCATAAATACAAATGTGCAACGGTGGGGCTTGAACCCGCGCACCTATATGTCTCCTTCGGTTGCAAGGCACAGACTTAAGCCACCACGCCACAGGGCTCGACTGTGTCTAGGTGCCGTCTCCAAAAGGTGGTGGCCTTCAAAAAACTACCAGGCGTTTCCAGTCTAGGCGTCTAGTTGTAATTTAGTCAGCTAAATGCAACGATCTAGATGCATACCGCGCCAGAATAAACAAAGTTTGTTCTGGTTGCACTGAAGACGTTCTGGTTGCACTGAAGACGTTCTGTCTGCTTCCCAGCCAGAGGAGAGAAGACATTCTTATGAGAACAAGATCCGCCGCCACATGGATCCCTACTACCAGGGTCATGCTCCAGTTTAATAGGGTTCGACAATATTTCGGTAAGAATCATAACCGACTAAAGAGTTTTTTGCTTTTTTATCGCATAAGGTCACAATGTGTGCGGGAACGCCAGTCTCCTGTTATAAGTGCTTGAGGCCAGGTCACATTGCGACAGAGGAAGTAAACTGCAAGGGTCCCCACAGGTCGTTTTCGCTGTCCTGCCTCATCCGACTATGCGAACTGGAGAAACGCGGAGCCCTGATGGAGTGTCGCTTGTTGCAACAGGTCGGACTAGAGCATCTTGAGTTAACAAGGTAACTGACTCATCGCAGCCCGCTGCTACACTGGTATCCGGTACGAATTCGTCGCCTGAATCATCGAGATTATCGCCACCTAAATATGGTGGCTGCTGTGGCGAGATCGCTGATCGTGGAGACCTCGTCCTTCTCAATCTCCCTTCTTTTGAAGTCATCGCGCACCTCTGCCATTTTTAAAGGAATTGAAAAGACGCGACTTCAACATAATCTCATTATTGAAGCATATCACGAAGGTTTTGAGAATTGTGCCCCCCAAAGCGGGTTCTTCGGGTCTTCAAGCTTATTAAACGGTCCCTAAACTTATTTGGCGGTTGTCCACGTGCTTCGTCCTTCAGTTCGAGGTTGCCACTGTCGAACTTCGTAAACCACTCAATACACTGTGATATACCAGTAGCATTCTCGCCGTAAGCTTCGACAAGCATTTTATGCGCTTCGATATCAGATTTTTTAAATTATAAATAAAATAAGACCTCCCCGCAAGTCGGTGATTTTTGGCACAAAGTTGGACATCGTAAACGCTCCCGGAAATTTCTTAGGAAATGCTTAGGGGAGTCTTTGCTCGTGGAACAATGAGCCAGACACTCTATTAACAAAACTGCGACATTGCCCTTATACAGCGGCTAGCTAGAGCAATAGCAGAGTCCTCTGTCTTTGCTTGATGACGTTTGGAAAAGAACCTTACTTGATGAAGGTTGGAAAAGAAATTATAATGTATTTTCACTCTCTGCAGTCTCTATTTTCGAGGTTCTTAGAGTCCGTATTATATAGGGGAGCACCCACTCATACGGACAGTTATATTTATCCACTGTGCTATACGAGTCTGTTTGCGTGTATATGTGATGCTTTATTTAGAGTTCGACGTTGTAACAAGCACACCAAGCCAAATGTTTTTGCGATATATTTTTTGTGGTTACCTATTACGTAACGCGCTTATACAAAGCTTTCCTTGGACTTTGTCAAGCGCAATTTTCGGTCTCGTTGTGTGATTCAGTTTGTTTTAATTATTGTTATTTTCCGAGAACTTAAGCGTTGAAGGTTCAATTTTATAAATAAATTACGTTTGAAATTAACAAAATAATATATATATATATATATATATATATATATATATATATATATATATATATATATATATATATATATATATATATATATATATATATATATATATGAGCGGCGGCCAGTAACAACAGAGCTTTCATCGCAGGTTCGAGCCCTACTTGTTTAAGTTGAGCTTGGTTGTGTATTTTGCTGTCTTATTTCTCGGGTGAAGATAACCCATATAAATCTAGTAGCGAGAAGGTCATGAAAAAATCGGAGCATTTTAACGCTATGGTGCTACTGTATCTCAGCCTACGACAAGCGTCCAAAATGTGGTTGTCAGAGCGTTAAAAAACAATATATACAAGTGTACAATTTTGTTCATCGCCTTGCATCTGAATGATTTTTTGCGTTCTAGATGGAACAAAAAGTTTCCCCGCCTTATCATAGTGTCATTCCATCTGTTGACGCGTTCTGCAGTTGAGCATTGTCTGTTTCTGCCGTTACTGCTCACTTGACTCCGTTCCGAGGTCCAAAGGCTTAGCTCAGAAGTAGCGCACGTCGTCGGCCTGACTGCCACAGCAAACGTAGGGCATGATGCCCCAAACGAAATCAGTCAAGGCGGACCGAGGTAGGTATGACATTTGGGTAAGAAAAGCAGGTAGATAGAAGGAGACCGAAAAAAGAACGCGGATCGCGCTTGCGAGAGACAGACTCACACACATACCTACACCATGGTCCAGAGGGGCAGCGGAAAAAAGGAGAGAATGAGACAAAGAAGGAAAACGACTGCGTGGGAGACAAAAAAGAGCAAGCTTACGTTTCGTAACCTTCCTGCGAGGCAAGTGCGAGTAAAGGAGCGGTGGGCTGGAAAATCTGCAGGCTGGAAAAGCAGATAGGAGCGCGACTTAGGGCGGGGACGAGAAAAGCAAGGACGGGCTGGGGCCAAAGAAGATGTGCATTTCATCATTTTTTTTCGAAGTAGAGTCGTACAATTGAATCACGTCTTGAATAATGGCTACCTAGCCAGCCAGCCGGACTGAGCCGATGCATGGCCGACGGGAAAACTGTGATCGTTGGTGTTCCGAGGAGCCAATCGATGGAATGACACGATCAACCAGCTTGCCATCCAGCTATATATATATATATATATATATATACGAGGGGCATCGCCAAGACCGAGTGCTTTGAATTTTCAAATTTGAACCTAAACCACTAAGGCCTTCCGGTTTGTTTTGCTTAAAAGCTCAATTAATGAGCTACACACAGGTCAAACTTTGCGTTTATTGCTTGAGTTTGGTTCAAAGAAGTCTGAGAAACAAAACAAGGTTTAGTAATCTTAAGGAGCCAACCGAAAAGCAAAACGAAGGAGCAACAAGGTTTTGTCACCTTCAAAATTAAAAACCTAATTATATGTCTTAAAGTGGTGAAAATGTTACTCTGCTATCACAGAGATAGCCGAGGAACTAGAGATATTTTACGGATAAGTTGTAACAGTTTTGCATGCATACTTAATATGAGTCAGATAAATGTGATGGTGATGTAACAGTCTTACAACTGATGCTTTATATGTCTAAAAACTGGCAGAGAATCGGCGGATTTGCCGAGACGGGCTGATCGCTTAGCCACTGCAGTCGCCTGATTAATCAAGTCTCAATTTTTTTCGGGGGTCGCCTCAAAGCTCGCGTCTACGAGACTCCGGTAGAATCGCGTGAAAAGCTGAATACCCTTCGCTGCTAAGGCCGCTCGAACAATGCCTGACGTACTTCAAGACGTGCAACGAAATTATTGCAATCGCCATTAATTCTGCCGAATCGTTTGCGGAAACATCTTTGAGTACTTACTGTAAAATAGTAAATACATGGGTATGCTTAGCTAGAGCTATGTCGAGTAATTTTTTGATGGACTAGGCAAGTTAGGCATGCACTAAATCTCGACATGTCCTCTGGAAGATTTTACTGATACTCGGAGATTTTGTTCCACAGTTTTGCGCAAACAGGCCTGGAGCGCAATAGACCATCCAGAATGGGATTTGTTTAGAATGCTTAAGTTGCCGAAACTACACGCGGCAAACCAACTGTAGCACAAAGTCTTTAAAATGTCGGGTTAAGTTTAAGAAGCACATCTAAAAATGCCAGTTATATTCTGTACAAACTTTCCAATATGCACGACCTATCAAAATGTGCGTATTTGTCGACGCGACGGCGATTCTCGCTAGGGCGTCGGAGGTTCGTTTGCGAGGCGCGACACAGGATTTTGGATGCAATAGTTTTAATGCGCAAATTCGACCTCGTTGAAAGGTAGAATACACTAGACTGTAATCGACCGTGCAGCACTAGTAGTTTAATAGAAGCCGTTGTAGTTGTATTAGGAGTAATAGTAGTAGTAGTAGCGTTGGTAAATCGGGCAAGTCGAGCCGGTAGCGTAGTGGGTGCACTCGTCTGCGACTCGCGACCAGAGGAGACACATAGGTGCGCGGGTTTGCGCTTCACCGCAATACGCAAAGCAGTCCCGTGGACGCTAAATCTTGGCTGAGGGTCAGCCCAAAAAATTTAGTAAAAAGTTGTAAAATGCAAGACGCATATTTGCCGATGCTGGAATGGGAACCTCGGGTTGATACGACATTAAAGAAAAGCATTTAAAATGCAGTTGTCTCAATAGCTGTTTTAGTGTCGTAAGCTACACTCAAGGAACAAAACACTAGCTATAATAGTACACCCAATAGTGGCGGTACTGGGAGTACTTGCAGTGTAAGTCATAGCACCAGCAATCGTATCACATGTAGGTAATGGTAACGCGGTAACGCTAATAAAAGCGGTGGCGGGAGCAGGCCTAGTCAGTTGAAAGCAACGAAGGTTAGGCCGCCGCCGCCCATAGATAACCGCCCACAGTAACGGCCCGAGGTCGGAGACCGCAGAACGGTGGCCGGATTGGAGACGGCCTACTGAGGCCGGTCTACCACCATACATACAGACAGACCATTGGTCTAGCCAGCATGGCCAAGACCTACAACGACCGCCAGGACAACACCGGCAACGGCGGGGCGGTGCCAGCAAGCGATGACGGTGATGCTGCTGCTGCTGGCGATGATGATGCAGCTAGCGTCCGTCCGTACGAGATAACGGTAACGACAACGAGCTGCTCTGCTTCTGCGCTCTCGCAGGATGGACCAGTCGTTGCTGGTCACTGGTCGCTTGCCTCGACGTTGGCGGGCTGAGGATGGGGCTCAAGCCGGCGATGCCCCTAGCCTCAGCCGAGCACTAATTTACTTGCCCGCCGATACAAGAGTGCCGGAAACGTATAATTTTGCCTGTAAGATGTACATGCGGAAATGTAGAGAGAGAAAGAGAGTGATACAGTTTGTGTGTGTATCTGAGAGAGAGAGAGGGGGGGAGAGAGTTGGGGAGAGAGAGAGAAGAAAAATACCTTAAGAGAAACGGGCAGACAGAGTGCAAAATAGGGAAAAAGAAAGACTGAAGGAAGAGAGAGAGGAAACATCATATACACAGAGGAATAGGGCTCCGTACTAGACCCGGCCGCAAAGCGGTGCTCCAGCTCCCTGACCACCACCGGGGGCAACCGCAGCTCCTCAGGCCATCAAGCATGGCCTGGACCTGGGCTACCAGAGCTCTGAACGACCACAAACAGGCACACGTTGAGCAGCGGAAAAACAACAGGGAAGGTGGGCCAGCCAGCCAGTCGTAGAAGTAGATTAGCAACATGCAATGTGTCGCTCTCGTCGCTGAACCGTCGAACGGAAACCTGACAGAATTATAGTAGGCCCATACCTACGTGTCTCTACGCGCGCGTGTATGGAACTGCAGGTGATTTTACTTGAGTTCGTTTTTACTATATGTAGTATAGCCAAAAACCATGCAAAGCTGTCGCTCTCCACAAAACAACATTTTATATCAAGTATATCATTGTTAGCACTATCTGTAGAAGCACGTGTCCATAAACGACATATCGCCGCATTCGCAAATAATGCCGGAATGGCCGCATATTTATCGTCATAGTTTTTGGGAACTGGTAGTTCTAGGTAAACATACTAGATAACCGCCACCCTGCGTAAGCTTTCTTCTTCTATGCATGATTTCATCTTCACCTGCGCAGACGCATGTCTTACATCTTATCCGTTGCGTATCTCGTGTTTGGTTTTCTTTCATTCCTCCAAACATACCTCGAACGACAACCGAGATTGTGAGATCACACACATGTACGCGCATACACCTTAATTTGTTTCTAGTAGCAGTAGGTATTTGTTTGTATTATTACGTTTTTACAGCGTTAGACACGGGTATAATATTATTTCATGCTAAATCTGTCCACAGATTGGATAGTTTATTTAGGATAGATTACATTCCATTTTTTCTCTATTTGCGAGATTTTGGCAGCTAGCTATAAATTTATACAAGGGGGCTCACCGCTGTAATATATTGGCGACTTCATAAAATATGCCAAACACTACGCCAGCAATTTAAAAATCGCTAAAGTTGGATAGCTTGGAACAAGATCCAGAGAATAAGCCATTTTAGCCATCCATAAGCCATTCTTCGTCAAAAAGGTTCGCATCGCTGATCCTCTATAGATAGAAGCCAATTCTTCCAAGTGTTCTTACAACTTTTTTCATACGCACAGTAAGGCTTGTACCTTGGAAAAGCTGGCCGCACTAGTTTCACAAACATATTATGACTGATATTACAGTGATATTTATATATAGGTTCTAGAAACGTGCTCTTGACGTGTCCACTCTACGCATCTTGAGAGGGACGATGTTTGACATGTCTGTCTGTTTTCATGGGAGTTGAATGCCATTATCTCTTATTCGCTCTCTCTCCCCCTCTCTATCTATCTATCTCTCTCTCTCTTCTCTCTATATATATATATATATATATATATATATTGAATAAGATGTCCCCATGTCAGGCGATCCCTATGACATCGTGTAATGCTAGATAAGTATCATAGGCACAGAACTGTCGCTTGCAAATTCCCACGAGTTAAGTTTATATAGGCGCGGCATTTAATCGATTTTCTGCTTTTGTGCAAGGCGGTATAAAGCGCATAGTATTTGATAGTTAAACTAAGTACTACTTAACTAATTTAGAGTCTTAGTATCGTAAGGAAAACCGATGTATACGCATTTCATAAGTAATGCTCCTGATCTCTTTAGGCGGCCTAGATGGGCCGGACGTGGTTATGGTGGCAGGAACCGCCATTGTGACGTTATTGACTCAGGCTGTGGACAGAGTTAAGGCATTATTGGATAGTAATGGTTGAGAGGCTTATAACGTTGAAATTTACAAGCTGACCGACGGGTTGTCGTCGTTACTTGATTCTCCTCCCGACAATAGGGCTAACCAGGACATTTGGACAGTCCCCTTGCAAGAAAAGCGACTAGCAAGTCTAGTCGCTAGAGCACCTTCCGTTGCTGATAGAGCCCGGTATTGGGCTGTTGGTAGTCAAGAGGCTGGAGCTTGGTTACACGGCCTACCCTGTCCGCAAATTGGGGCTTCTTTGGACAACGAAACATCGCTCATAAGTGCAAGACCGTGGCTTGGTGTCTGCGACCTAGTCATGCCCCACTAATGCCGTTGTGGCAATCCTGTGAACGCGTTGGCCCATCATGGCCTGACATGCGCCTTGAGTGCAGGTCGACGAGCATCCCGGTGCATTCGTGGTGCATTTGTCTGCGCGGAGACGGCTGCTGCGGAGGAGACACATAGTTGCGCGGGCTCGAGCCCCACCGTTGCACATTTGCATGTATGGGGTCCGTCTATGAAGAAATGCGAAAAGCAGTCCCGTGGACGTTAAATCTTGGCTGAGAGTCAACCCGAAAAAAATATATAATTGGAGCGCGCCACAGTTTAAAGCAGACAATGACGACGCCGAAAGTCAGACCAACAAACGTAAAATACGAAGCAAACGATAATGACGGTTGTAGTGGCTAGGTGTACCGTGTAGGGGTGGGTCAGTCGAGAGTGGGATTTAAGCGATCGTTGCCATGATGGCAGGCTCTCTTTCTAGTTCGTCTCTCTTCAAGGCGTCTCGGTGCGGCATACCACGCTGCGCGGTAACGACCAATAACCCAGGGTGAGTCAGAGAAGAACACATGTGTATGCGTCGTCAAGGATCGGTGTGAGAGAGCAGATGCAGGCTAGATCTATCTTAGAGATATTCAGTACGGCCTCTCACGCCAATTGTTACGCCCTTTATATATATATATTTATCTTAATGTAAACAGATCCAGATATCTGTATTGAGAAAACAAAATTGTAAGTTCTACCCGCGAGAACAAGTCCAGTATTAAGAATAAATACGAAGGCAATAAGCTATACTATTCTTAGTATACATTTGTTCTCGTTCTGCATTAGTTTGTAACACACGATATCTGCATACACCACAACCGCGGAGTTTTAGTATTTCTGTCGGATGCAACTGAGGAACCTTATCACTGACTTCTCGACCTTCTTTTAGAGCAGAAGTGCTTCAATGAAGGGGCATGTTTAGCCACGAGCTGAACCCGTTGAATATTCCTTTGCGGAAAATATTTTTAAGGTACGCTCTGATGCAACTCCACGGTAGATATTTGGATGCCAGATTTTAGACATAAATAGTTGTATTTTGTTCTTAATTTTTTCTGCCTCCGTTTTAAATTTATGCCAGCAGAAATCGCAAGGAGTTTCCGCCACAAGAAAGAGCGACTGGGCACAGTACTCATAGCAGATAAGGCCATGAGCTTCCTCTTTTCGGGAGTGTACTTAGGACTTGGCACACTTCATCGACTCTAAAAGGCAGATTCGTGTTGTGCTGCTCTAGTGTACGCGAATGCTGTACAATTTGAAACACGTCCGCAGCGTCACGTTTGAAAAAAAAACAATCGGGTGATTATCTACCTGTCCGTCACGGAGTCAGTTCAATTCCCTACAAGGTCGCACGATATAAGCTGAGGGTTCTTATTTTGCTTTTTCAAACAGTCGTCTCGTTTCTCCCGCCTTGCGTGTTTCGCCTTTTATTCATAACAGAGTCTTCAAGAGGAATTTCTACTGTCAAAGTAGTCGCGTCTGTTAAAGTGATGACGCTGCGCTTGCATTCGTTTGGCGCAAGAACCCGAGCACTTCACTGTGAGCGGAGTAGCAGGCTCGAGAAGACCACGGACGTGATCTTGTCTGCCATAGCCCTTTCCACCTCACTGCACATCCCGTCGTTTTCATCGTCATCCTCCAGCAGGTCACAGGCAGTACTAATGTCAGGGCGTACTTACATCCTACTACTCTGTCTAAAAAGCATAGAATAATACATTTCATTGCAGATTAGCGCGGTTATGTCAGTCACGCCAAATCCGCCGGGAACGTCGACAATGGCCCACACTGGTTTGGTGTTTTCGGATCGCTTTTTTGCGGTTGACAAGTTTGTATAACAACAGGTAGATGGTGTTGCTTCTTTTATGGCTTAAATGCGTATAGCCTTCACGCGGGTTCCCACATTTTAGACAAATAATTTCCATCACTTGAAGCAGCACTTCGCACCCTTTATTAACCTTGGCCCCACTATGGATTCTGGCATCGATCGGATTTAGATCTGAATGTCCAAAGCTTCTCCTTCCAAACCGTGTTTCAGGGACCTTGTCGGAATTCAACGTGGGTGCGAATTAGAACCCTCCCAGCAGGAAGCACCGCGCAGCAATGCAATATAAACCAATTGAAGCATGTCGCCACGTGCAAGATCCATTGCTTCCGCTTTATTCCCTCACAATTTCAGCCCACGTAGAGGTGTGCGTGTATCCGAACGAGAGTAATATTTTATCTTTGTTCCGACCCAACGAGGAACAGGCTTCCTTTCTGCCGGATCTCATTTCTGCAACAGTTTGCAAATCTCCGGCACGCAGCACTACACAGAACACGTTATCACCACGATGCGTATGTTACTTCTAAATCGCTCACGGAGCTATGCGTCAGCTATTTAGCTAAGACACAGAGTTTTCCAGATCTGACATAGGCTTCAAATTCGTCTAAACCATCTGTCCTTTTCAAATGATGGTTACCTGCTCCTTCAGTTCCGAATGCGCTAACTACAGTTTCTCAAAATTCCACTGCGGTTTACTGAGTCGGCCGCCCCCTGGCTTAAGTCCCGGGGGTCGCAGGTTCCACACACAACAGAATGCGCAACTTTGTGGAGCACGGGGTTTAGACAACCCCCGTGGAACACTTCTAAGCAGCTTTGGCTGCACATCGCCCGCTTTAAGTGGGAGCAAACACTTTTTGTACACGTGCCGGAGCGGACGTGTATACTTAATGTGACCGCCGTTTGCTGCTAGAATTGCCGCTTCAATCCGAGACCTAAACCACTCACAGACACCTTGCAAATTCTGTTTTTAAGATTTGCAATTTCCTGGTAAATAAGGGCAGTGACCAAGTTTGTGTTGTTGCGTCGAGTCTTATTGGTCTTTCGCTAAGTCATGTCCCTAACCTATACTAATCCAAAATATCTAAATCTGGACTGCTAGGAGGCCACGAATTTTTATTCCAGAACAGGCGTATATGCTCTGCCAGCCATCCGTGCACTAAACGCCTGATACGAGCAGTTAGGCTGTTCTGCTGAAACGCGCATTGCACACACAGATTTAGACACATAATGTCTCCGCGGTTCTACTACAATTTACCGAACATGCAAATCAACTTCATATGTCACTGTTTGGCGTATTTGTGCCATCGCATCTCCTTTGCTAGACACCACACTAAAAACGCGCATGAGTTCGAAATCTTTCCCTCAATAGAGGCATCTTCTGGCTCATGATCAAGCCAGCAATTTGCGGCCGTCAATTCGCCGGCTGATTTTGGCGTATAGTTTGTATACCATGTCGTTCGGGAACAGTCGAACACAACCTGTTTGCTCAGTCGACCTCAGAGAGATTGTGACTGAACTGTATAGTATAAAACTGACATCTGAGGTACTCGTAAACAATTCAACCAATTGTTCGTAATGCTCTGATGTTGTTTCTAGACTCCTTTTTTGATCAGACCGAGGTAACATATGTGCTCGACGTCAACTAACAAAATGCTATGACAATTTTTTGATGCACGATCCAATCATCTAAGGAGCTAGCGATCCATCAGTCCAAAGACTGTGGCCCGTTATGAGTTCGTGAACAGATTGATTGCTTGGCCGATGGCCAAATGTAGGCATACTGGACACAATACGTACATGACCGTGATGAATCGTAACACACATTCTTTCCATGTGGTAATAAAGGTAATGTTGTGCTATGCTAATTCACCGTGCATACGTGAGTGGCAAAGACAGTATAGTGTTCGAGCTCATTCATTTTAAGAGCGCAGTAGGTTATCGTTTTTGGCCTCGTTCTGGGTTTTCGCATAGTTTGATGAGAGCTTATCGTTTCAATGTTTTAGTTGCTTATTCGATGGAAAGTCTTGGTTTCATGCGCTGTGATAGTCGCAACAGGAAGCTTCTGTCAGTTATTTGTTAGATTTCTAAAAAGTGTTAAAACGCTGTAGTGCGAAACACGCAATGAGCGTCACAGACCGGCTCCATTATTCAAAGCCGCACCCGCTCTACATTCCTTTCGCCACCACGGTGAAGGTTTGTGTTATTTAAATAACATTTTTAAGGAGTTGAAAATGTAGCTCATCCAAATATTCTGCGTTAGGGTCGGCTGAAGCAGACGCACAGGGCCTTCGGTCCGGCAGCTGCTATGTGTAATTTGAGTATTGGTCGGGCAAATCCGACTATGAGTCCGCTACCCCGTAGTAATTTTATTTTAACTTTTTGTAATACAATTTTTTCACAATGCTGGTGCCGTGTCTACCCGATTCCAAATTGTATTATTACATTCCGCGTTAAGCCACTGAGTCATATAACTCATCGACATGGAGGTCGCTCGTTATGATAATCAAGCCGCGCCCACATTTCGCCAAAGAACATTCTAATGTCGAAATTACACACAAATTAAAAAAATCTACCGTACTTCTATAACTTTTCGTATTCCCTAGAATTGACAGGTTCATGTGCATACACACAGACAATTTACCACAAGTCCTCTATGACAAATATATGCATAATATAGAAGGACGGGATGTAATAAATTGGTTGTCACGCCTAGGCCTCGATTCAGAGTACATATCTTTACTTCTCATCAAAATCAATACAACCAATCTTGAAAATAACACACTTGGAAATTGTATATGGCTTCTCTTTCTCTGTCGAGATCCTTGTGTAATTATCAGAGTGTCGCTTTTGAACAAATTGTGTCGAAGCTGAGCGACGTCGACTGAAGGATTTTTCGTGAGGTTGAGTCTGGTGAACATATGTTTATAATTCAAAAACCTATTTCACAGATTGTCTAATGTTACCGGGAAAAACAGAAATAGTTAATACGGAATGTGAATGAGGTCGACGCATCGCCTGGTAGCATCATTAAATCCCTACAGAAAATAGTCGCTTCTTAACAAAGTTATGATTATTTCAATAACAAAATTGGATTGTCTGTATTACGGCCACTAAGTATTATCAAAAGGCAATTGTTAGAGGAGTCCTGTCTTAGCAACTTACACCAACATAAGACTGTGTCAGTGTTATATATTTTTATTTTAAGTCCTCCTTTAAGATAGTAATTCACGCCAAATTGCTTGATATTACCTAAGTATGGAGATTGCTGACCATATGCTGGTGGTATGGAATGGCACTTCTTTTAGCGGTGTAGACGTTTAGGATGCGTGCCATTAGCACATATTTATGAAAAGCAGTGCAAGGTCAATATGTCCACAAATGGCATATTTAAAACCACTAATATTAATTATACATCACGATGAACTTAACGATGTCTCGCATAAAACGATATATTTTCAAATGTATGATGATAACTACAATAATGCAAACATATGTATTAGTTTAAACAAGAATGTAAATCATATTTATTAATGGTTTAGTAATATTTATCAATTAAAATGTATACCGTTTTAAAATACGTTGTAGTACGTTGTAAAACCTATAAACCTATCATATACGCCAATAAGTGTACAGTATTTTAAGTTAAGTGTAGAAATGTGAAACAAAAATACATCATTGGAGGGCATGCACTTAGATCGGCCAAACTAAAAGACAGCAGACGCGTGAATGATGCCGCTCTTAAAGTAACTTAATTAAGGTGTGCCTTTGTAAAAAAGGGATTCAGCAAAGCATGGGAAACTTTTGACACATATATAATGCTCAAACTTAGGTATCCATCATCTTTTTCCGGGCTAAAAAAATACCGGGAGAAGCTGAATTAAGGTGAAGAAGAGGTTTCTTCGTATAATTCCCTAGATCTCTGCGGTACACCAAATACACGGATACCAAGTATTAAGAATGAGTTAAACACACTTAAAAGCAAGAAACTTAAAATTATAGCAAAATTGACAGAGGAGAGAAGCAGGTAGCTTTTGGCGGTCAAACGTTAGTTCAGCTAGAGAAACAATGTGCCTAACTTGCGAATGCAAAAAGTCAGGTGAGGTGTCCTTTGATATTTTTTAAAGCCTGCAAGCTGTGTGTTTCAACATTCTTGAAGTAAGCAAAGCAAATGTAACAGGAAGGAGCAAGGTCAGAACTATAAATGGGAGCGGTTTGCAGCATGTCGCGTAAATGATCTGGCTCGGCGCATCTCTGAATCTGTATTACATACGATCTTCTTCTGCGGGAACGAAGATCTTCTTATAATGCATCAAGCATGTTTGTTCGATCCCACTAGACTAGGTCCAAGACCTGCTTTCGCAACAGTCCTGGGTCCGGTTGTAGATGTAACGTGTGCTGTGTAACCTTGTGATTTCACATAGCATGTAGCATGTGTTGTGTGTCAATGTGTAGATATAAGATGTTAATTGGCCACTCAAATATCCAAATAATTGTTTTGATACAACAAAAATAGCAATTTCTAAGCAATCTAAGCAATTGTTTCCGTCCCTGTCGGCTAACTTGTACCAACAACGGCTGTCAAGACGCTGGTCGCCGACTTCGTCGAGGATCAACAACATGCCGCTCGGCAATCAGCTTTGTTTAAGCAAATTCGGTTCTATCAAATCTGTGCACGTGGGTGACGCTTGTCAACGTGGTTAATCAACAAGCCCGTCGAGAGACGAAACGGATCCGCGGATGCCAACACGTATATTGCAAATTTTCAGAATGCCGTGGGGCTATTGTATATATTAAAAAAAAAAAATATATATATATATATATATTTTTTTTTTGATATATTGAAATATGATGAGATGATATTGAAATTAAAAAAAAATATATATATATATATATATACATATACAGGGTGTTGCAGGAATATTTGAAGAGCGATATACAGAATTGTAGAGCTCGTTAAAGCAATTGTTTTTTTCCAATGGAACATGGTCTCTGAGAAGTCTTGTTTCGGAGTGAGAGTGAAATTACTACAATTTGTGACACTGGTGTTTTTGTTCGACATAGGAGCACAAAATGTGCTGTTGCGAGACAACCAGTCTTCCTATACAGAAACTAAGCACACCATCGTGTTCGTGATAAAATTCTGGAAGGATATACAAGGCCGGTCAGACGACGCGACATGGTCGCTTAGAAGAGAATTCGCCAAAAATGAAGTTCTTTATTAGCGTTTACGCCAAATACTTCCGAATCATAACCCCACAACCACTCACAGCGCTCAAAACGGACTTATTCAGCCAATGCGCAATTCATGGCGATCATTTTGGTACCAAACATATGTCAAGGCGAGCTGTGGTTGCGGAGTAATTACGATTTTTCGAAGGGCATGTCCAGATTAAGTGCATGTAAAATGACTGTGTGGCGACGTTCACTACCGTCGACATGTCGCGCGACAGCCGCAGCGCGTAATTTTTCATGCATTTAACCTGGACATACCCTCCGAAAAATCGTAATTACTCCGCAACCACAGCTCGCCTTGACATATGTTTGGTACCAAAAGCAAGTAGGGTTATGATTCTGAAGTATTTGGCGTGAACGCTAATAAAGAACTTCATTTTTGGCGAATTTTCTTCTAAGCGACCATGTCGCGTCGTCTGACCGGCCTTGCATATCCTTCAGGTGGAGCAGAATTTTATCACGAACACGAAGGTGTGCTTAGTTTCTGCACAGGAAGACTGGTTGTCTCGCAACAGCACATTTTGTGCTCCTATGTCAAGCAAAAACACCAGTGTCACATATTGTAGTAATTTCACTCTCACTCCGAAACAAGACTGCTCAGAGACCATGTTCCATTGGAAAAAACATTTGCTTTTACGAGCTCTACAATTCTGTATATCGCTCTTCAAATATTCCTGCAACACCCTGTATATATATATATATATATATATATATATATATATATATATATATTCATATATACATATATATATATATATTGTAAGCGTACACTTATTTGCTGTAAAAAAATATATATATCTGAGTTCTGCCGGCTAGTGAGCACAGCGGATTCTAGCGGAAGCAAGCGTGTGTTGTCAACCGGAATCATCTGCTTAACGTTGTGCTCTATACTTTGGCGATTTTGTTTCTACTGAACGTACTTCCGTGTGACAGCTCTGTGATATTTGTGAGTAATGGAGAAATGGTACCTAGGAAAACCCATGGGCGTGCAATTATGTTTTTTAACTACTTTCAAAGACTGAATGAAACTGCCTCGGCAACGACGCATTTTTGCGCTGCCTATGGGCCTGAACTGTGCGGTTCAATCGCTTCCGTAATACAGATTTTGATGTGTCATATTTCAACCACGGACGGGTAAATCACGCGATGGTGAAGGCATTGCAGATAACAGTTTATTTGAACCTTACTAACCGTAACTACGTGCAGCGTCCCAATGTATGGATACCTCATAAGCTCGCCAAAAACGACATGCCGCAAGCTGCTAGACTTTGCATGAAATGTTTTACTCTATCCCACTTTATAGTCCTGGCCTTTCACCTTCAGAATATTATCTGCTCGGTCCACCTCAGAATAAGTTGAGAAAAAAACTTGAACGTTTAGAAGACATTAAAAACTTTCTAAATCACGTTTTGCATTTAGAAGCGAGAAATTCTGGAAGGATCGACTCTCCACCATCGTCCACCATTCTCATTACGAGAATGGTGGACGAGAGTTATAGAAAGAGATGCTTCATAAATGATTTACCATATCTATAAAATACATTTCTGAATTTACTTTAAAAGCACGACTGAATATTCTGAACGGCCTAATTTTGCTCTCTCTCTCTCTTTCTATATATATATATAGAAAGAGATATATATATATATATATATATATATCTCGACCCATACGTTTTATTCTAACAGAACTCGTGCTTAGCCCTCTGACCATTACTGAAAATGCTTTAATGTCTGAAAAATGAAGTAAGGAAAATGACCGCCCTGGGGCTTCTCCGCATTCTCTATACGAGATATACCATTTTCATTGACTTTTTGGCATAACTTAAGCGTCATTTTTCAGATATCCCGCCAAATATTTTCTATTTATTCCAAAGAAACCCACAAAAATAAGTCTAGGGGCGTCAGATCGCTTAAAGAGGCAGCCACAGAACGTCTGCTATCTGGGAGACCACGACCCCGCTAAACTATTCTTCAACGAAACAAATGTTTATAGTACGACTCAATGCATTCCACTTTCTGATAGATATCCACGGTAAAATAGTGTAGAACGGCGATGTTTACAAACTCTTTGCCGTCAGCACCGCCAATTCGGTAGAACGGCAAACTTCGACATAAACTCTCAACGGACGTTTGCCGTTCTACATACGTGTGTGTATATACATGTGCCTGTGAGTATTGTAGTACTTTGCGAAATGTTTATATTAGAAGCGTTACTCAATGTTGGCCTTAGCGCTTGTCTAAGATCCTTACAGGGACGGCGTTACGAAGGGGCCACACTGTCTGGACCACACCCTCTTTCCTATCCTGACAGCATTCCTCGAGATATTCTTCTGCGTGACTGGGCAGCTTTCTAGGTAGATCTTTTGCTTTGCCTACACGTTGAACGGCGGCGCAGTTCGGGCAGTTTCGGGACATCACAACCTGGAGTGATTTATCTGATGGAGTAGGTAATTAATGCTTGCGCTCAACCTCGATTACTCTGAAATCACGGCTCGCATTGCCAGAGATTTGGTACCAAAATAATCGCCATGAAATGCGCCTTTGCTTAAATTAGTTTTAAGTAAGTTAATTAGACGTAAAATAACTTAATTTTCCACTATTTCTCGTCTAAACGACAATGTCGCATCGTCTATCGTCCGGCGTTATACATTCCTCAAGGAAGCAGAAAACGACGATGTGCTTAGTTTCTGTATAGGTGGACTTGTTGACTCGCAATTGTTTATTTTGTGTCCATATGTCGGGCAACCACACCAGTGTCACGGATTTTGGTAATATCACTCTTCATCCGAAACAAGACTGAGAAGTATTGTTTCACGAGAAAACAAGACTATATATATATATATGATAGAGTTCGCCAGTCGAGTTCGCCCTTCACTATAGCCATCCTTGCCGCCACATTGCCGCGCTGGATGGCAAGCGATAGCCGTTGAAGTAAGTCGTCGAGAGCTCTTTTTCCCTATTGCCAGTTTGATTCGCTTGCCGATCTTCTGGTGGAGTGGCCATGCCTTGGGTCCAGGTTCCTCAGTGCCTGGAATACGGCAGCGGCACGAGAGTGAACTCAATGGCCGGCCGAACATATTTATTGGCCTTGAGTCGTTCAGCCTTGCGCGCCACAGAGCTGGCGCCCGATGCACTAGCCTCCAGGCATCGGTGATAGCCGCATCCTATACAAGCGACTTTTCCCCTTTAAAAGGTATAAGGGTGAGAACGTCTAGTCTTTTTTGTTGCCGCTTCTCAGGAACCAGGCGGGCTGGCTCTTGGATGCGCTGCAATGGAACTGACCTGGAAGATCCAAGCTACGCTTTCGTTCACCTCAGGAATCTAGAAGGCCAACTGTACCGTAAAACCTCTTCCTACTATGTTACCATGTGGCAGGGAAGGGGAATTTCTATGATGTAATAGGGCTCTTTACTGTAAGGCACACCAGTTCCCTGTTGGTAATTCGGAAGCAATCTCAGATTTCACTGGTCAGAAAAAAACGTTGTCTGTAAATAGACCTAAATCTTTTCGGGGCTGGCTCTCAGCCAAGAGTTAACGTCCATGGGCTTGCTTTTCGCATTGCTTCATAGACGGAACCCCATAAACACAAATGTGCAACGGAACCCCCGCACCTATGTGTCTCCTCCGGTCGCGAGGCGCAGACGCATGCACTCACCACGCCACCGGGCTCGACCTGTAAATTGACCTGTCCTTAGCTAAGTTACGCCAATGCGTACAACAAAAGGGACTGCTCTAAGAAGCACAATTAACAATCAGAAACTCCAATAAATCATAAAATATGTAACCTACCACTCAGGTATTTTATTACTAGAGAGAATCTAGAACTACACCCACCAATGTTGCAAGCAATTGTTTTCCGAGGCGTATGTCCCGTGAAGATCAACCCTCTACTTCCCAATAGAAGAATATTGAACAAAAGCAGCCGGTAGCAGTTTGTCGGGAATACGGTGAGCAGTAGCTTGAAAGCTCTGTCTCAACCTTTCTTTTTAGAAGAACAGTGACGGATTTTAGACTTTTAGTCGACCTTTTGACTGATGGATGCAGTGTAGTAACGGACAACTGAAGCTCTTTGTAAAGGATTTGTTTGTTTGTCTAAGAAACAACTTAATGTTGTGATAAAGGGAGGCGACGTTTCAGCCATAAAATGTACATGCGTAAAAACAAAATACTCTTTTTGGAAAATGCGTTTGATGTGTTGCGCAATAAAACATCGGCAACTCTGATATGTAGCTCAAGATTAGATATTATACGTATTTCCGCAGAGCAATACAACGATAATTTCCAGTCAGGCAGTAAAGTCATAGAGCAAAAAGGCCAACTTGGCACGCATATTTTGTATGTAAGACAGTATGTTGTTAGAGAACAACACTCTCGAACCACGCTACTGTCAGCTTGTTCCCCCTAAGAGCAAACTTACTGCAGTCAAAGCGAAGTCGCGGCGTAGGCCGAATTAAGGTCGAATAAAGCGATCCGCAGTATTGTAAGTACTAGCAAAAGTACCTACAGCCCAGTGGATGTCGTTTAAGCTATGCATAAGACTAACGGAATATGGCTAAAAGGATACCCAGCCATACGCCCAACATGAACCTGGTAGTGTCATGAGCGAGCGACTTTGTTGACACAACAAAACTCCAGCGAAATTACTTCTATTGTTGCAGCTTCCGAGACGAGCTCGTCTATCATTGTACTGATAACGGATGTTCGGAACAGCCACGTTTTGACACGGCCTTTTTCAATTACCTGGATAAACGCGGTAGCTTATTATGCGAGTTTCGTCGAGGGTATGAGGCGCTGCTGCGAGTTCAAGGATGTCAGACCCAGTGCCAATCACTGGCACCTAATCAAATCGAACTCGCTACGCCCAGGTATAGGCAGATATCGAATTTCCATACCCCACATAGGCGGCCACCTAGAAGCATTACATGGACGTCAGGATAAATACACGCGTGTAATACAACTCACAAGACAGCGTTTGGCTGGAGAGAAACTATTGTAAACAACTTGAATAGCAGTTGCAAACAGAATGTTATAGTGTGCTATAGTATATGATATATATATATATATATATATATATATATAGGTAACTGGTGCGAAACGATTAGGCTGACCGTCAGTCCAGGTGACAGTGCATAATGCAATTCTAAACAAATTAAGCTATGTAGGGACAGCGCGTATAAATAAGCTTGTTAATTGCATTCGGTACTTTCTGTGCGTTCAACTAAAAATGGGGAACACACGTTTTGTTCAATTAGAACAAAAAATTCTTGAAGTAATGCCACACAAGTCCGCGCTTGCGAAAAAGAGAAGGGTTTAGTGGATTTATGAGTCAGCCGCTGCTAGTTATCGGCTACGCATGTGCAATATTCCCAAAGCCTTACATATCACTAAAAAAGTAAGAAAAATGAAGAACAGATTGGACATTTCCCTCACCATTTCTGTGTTGCACTCGAGATGCTTTTGCAGAAGTCATCCGCCGTCTGACAAACAAAAATAGTTTCTTTGAATTGAATTGACGTCCAAACTGTAACCATGCACAGCTTTTCTTTGTCGCTTCGCATACGCTAAGGTTTTACGTCCTGCTAAAGCCATCTGAGGTTAATGTATCTCCAAAATCTCCCCAACAAAACAAAAACAAGTTAATGTGCCCCACAAATAAAGGATGAGGCTGTTCTCTGCTCGAATCATGTATACATTGCTGATTGAATTAACACATATTGTCAAATCTGTGCCAGTGTCGGTCAACATACGTTTTCTATACTTTAACTTTAATCAAATACAAACACCTACACGTCGGTTGGCCAAATGGATTATCGTCCCGAGTATGTACATGCATTACTAATTGGTGATACTGTACAGTACTGAGGTGCACAATTACAAAAACGTTAAAAATAATAGTATGATACCAGGAGATGAATAGGATGAAGTAGAGTACAAACATGTAGAGGTAGAGATAGGGCACAGCGGATAGAGAAAGAAACTTGGTGGAAAAAGCTAACTATCGCCATATCTGACAGCTTTATCTTTGCTACCTGTATTACGCTTCGCACTTTCACGGTGCTTAGGTCCTCAGCTTTCTCGGTTCTTTGTTGTTGGCGCGTTCAACTCGGGATCAACCCGGCGCCGCTGCGGGGGGGGGGGGGGGGGCGCTTTCCCTTTACGGGGAGTTTATCCACTCGAGGCTTGACGTTTCGGAGATGGATCAAACAGGATACGCGCCGTCGTGTGTGGCCTTGCATCACGGGATCGCTCTACTCTTAGCTCGAATCCTACCTCTCAAGTGCGGCCGAATCGAGCCGGCCGTTCAAAGACTTCAACTTAATTACGCCATTATCGTCGCCAATCATCAGCTGCACACACCTCGCTAAGGTAATAACGTGGCGTTGCTAGGCGTGCCGTCAACGTAACAATCGCGAGTGGCTCATCCCAAGCGCCCCCGGATTGAGAGCTAGTGCCTAGTTCAGTCACCTGGACGCGCAGCAGATAGACGCGGGTCAGGCTGCTTGTAATAATACTAATAATAATAGTAGTAAAAATAATAATAATAATAATAATAATAATAATAATAATATATTATTATTATTATTATTATTATTATTATTATTATTATTATTATTATTATTATTATTATTATTATTATTATTATTATTATAGCAGGGCTAGCTAGCTCTCCGGTGCGGCGGAGAAGCGATATATGAGCCGGCTGCAGCGCCACTGGGCCACAAACAGAGAGCGTTTATTTAATTGACAACGCCGGCCTACAGACTAGCCGCGTATCTGATCTATAAATCTGTCTGTCTATCGGCTGTGATCTAATACAATACGACACACCACGGTGGGAACTAATCTTGTCCTTTGCTCCTGTCCTTAAATGATAGTCATCCTTGTAGTCACACTTCGTATCTCTCTCACAGTCTATGTTAGCTGTTGCAACCATCCAACCATCATGCGATAGGAGAGGATTCTCGCCGAACAATAAGAACCACACACTAGGAACACCAAAATATCGACAACAAACAGCGAAAGTCTTCTTCTCACAGTTGTCATTGTCGTCGTCGGCGCCGACCGCCTGCGGCGTCGCTAGCGTGTGTTTATCTTGGCCGCATGCACCACTTTGTGCTGCCGAGGGGGCGCTGTTTTTCTGTGGCGGGCGGCCTCGATCATGGGAAGGGGGCGAAATGCGCTATAGGTCGCTAGGAGGAGTTGCAACTATGCGGGTTGCTCGACGCGCCAGGAGCACGAGCGCGCTCCTTTACGGAAATCCATGGCTGCTGGCAACCACTCAAGACCCCCGGGGGGTTGCTCAACACCTCAACGACGTCCCTGTGTTCTCCGCGTAGTACTCTTCTGTTCGGGGGCTACATTGCTCAACAGTGCTTGGTGGTAATGCTGAAACAAACCAAGCGTGCCTTTCTCAGTATGCGTCATTGATTTGTCGCAGACCTCTTCGTCGTCGACATTGTGCCTATTTCCGTTACTGAAGTGCTGTTTATGTCGGCAGCGTAGTAGTAATGGTAACGTGGTCTGGATGGCTGCTTTGTGCGCAACACTTCTCTGGCTTCTCGTATGCTGCTCGATCTCAGGTTCGATGATCCTGGCGGGTCGTCGGGTGCAACGCAAATAAAAAAGCGATACCTTGTGTTCGAACACAAAAAATAACAAATGCATTCAAAACAAGATGAGTCACTCTGATGGTGCACTTGTGTTCTGTGCTTGGTCATTCCACACTGTCACAAAGATTTGCCATTAAAAAGAGCCCATATTAATATGCAACATTTCTAAGCAGAGCCGCTGAAGTTCCATAAAAGAGCCAATAAAAGAGTAAGACGACGTATTGGACTTATAAACAAATTTGCTCGGAAAGCCCTATAGAAGCAAAATCCAAATGGAAACTTCGTCTCTGGCCCTCTGAAGCACTTGCCAGTAATGCAGATTTGTGGGGTCAGTCACATACCGAGGAGAGTCCGATCGTGTTTAGAGGTCAGATAGCGGTCTTTTACTGCACTACTTGTGACAGTTTGTAAAGCCTTTCTTAGAATGGTCGCTAGCTATATGGTGAAAAAAATGATAAATTATTAGTCAATGCTATGATAAATATGTATTCAGTTTTTTTTAAATATTATTGTGCGTTTGCAGGAGCGCAATACCAACGTCCTCTGAAAGTGTGTCCAAGTTGTCTTAGCGACAGAGACGGCAACTGTGATTCGCGCAAAAAGATGACAACCATGCTGATTATACGCTCTCGTATAACATAAAAGCATACATGCTCACATGTTTATAAGCCGCAAATACATATATATATATATATATATATTTTTTTTTTTATATATATAACGCGGTAATGGGGTTCTTCATCTAAAAGTTGTTCTACACGTTTTGCAACAAGCAGTGCAAGTAGTTAATTCTAGCTACGAGTGCAAGTAGCTATCATTGGCAAACTAGTGCTCAACATGTTTGCCGCTGGCTACAAAATAGATTAGATCATTAGGCATTAATTAATTGACAAGGCGAGCCTGTATGCTGGGTAATAACCCAATACAGCAAGCACTGTTGCGTGCCTTTGGCATTTTGACGTCAAAGTGCCGTCTTGTAACGCGCGTTTGACATTGACTCACTACATCAAGGTAGCTCGAATAATTATGATGACCGAATAAAATACTATAGACTAATCTAAGCAAAGGGTAGTTTACAAACTCATACGACACAATTGGCATTCAATGAACCAAATAAAGATTACTCCTCACCACCATCACCTTGTTCTTTTACAGCACACCTATCCGTATCATTATTATTTGACGTAGTTTTGTTTGTAAACGATCTCCGCTTACTCGAACATTTAACTTTTCTGGTTCAGCAAACCTCTTTTGCCATCACGGGCATCACAAAAAGCGCTTCACACAGAGAAGACCCAGCAAGAACACACACCTCGATGTGCCTATCGCAACAACATCGATGGTTGCGCTTGCACAGACTGCGTTGCTTCCGTTTAGGGTTTGAACTAGATTGCAGTACAGCACGGTGATGTCGCCTTCTACGGCGAGTCCAAAAGCGACGAAGGGCAAAGAGGAAGAAAATAGAGAAGAAGAAGAAGAAGAAGAAAGCATTCACGAAGGACTTGCATGCGCGGGAGTTTCACTGAATCGCATGTCGTCGTTTGGGCACGTGGAATAGGAGCGGCGAGGAGGGTAGGAAGATGCCGTGGAGGGGCAAGGGACGGGGGGACAGCATTGTGCCAAAGGCAGCGGGAGAGAGAAAGAGGAGCAATGCGTGCAGGACGTGCCAGGACACTTGCCTGTATCGTCATGAGGTCGCCCTGCCGTCGGGTCTGGCGCCCGACCCCCGCTAGACCCAACCGTCCCGCCCCACTGCTGCCGAAGGGGGCTCGGCCGGATCACGTTGCCAGACATGAAGTCAGCCAACGCCAGGCACCGAGGCACCCAGCAGACACCCAGTCAGCAGTATGCATGGATACATACATGGACGTGCCGCGCAACCTTATCAGTCAGTGTTCGTAAGGTAAAAGATGGAGGGAGAGTGTGTGTGAGAGAGAGAGCGAGAGGTATATTTATATATATATATATAGAGAGAGAGAGATAGGTAGGGGGGGGGGGGAGGGAGGGGGAGGTATATTTAGAGAGAGAGCGCGCGCGAGACATAGAGAGAGAGAGAGATACAGGCAAGCGTACGACCGCCACTAGAAGCTTGCCCGCAGCGGCGTTCTTTTCCTTATCGAAGGAAGGAATGCAACGAGGCACTGCTGGTGCTGACCCGGACAGCCAAAGCGTCGTGTAGTGCCGTCTGTGCCGGGTTTAGCGATAGACTGGCCGGCTGGATGGTTGGTTGGTTGGTTGATGGTTGATTGTGATGATGCTGCTGCTGGTGATGACGAAGGTGAGATGGCGGCGGCGACGACGACGACGACGACAACAACAAAGAGTACGACAACAACAAAGCGCCAGCGCCGACGACGTACAGTTTCCGGCGAGACGGAATTTCATCAGCGTTAAAACCACGGTGCCATGTCTGCCTGCCAGTCAAGCATCCTGCCTCTACTGCTAGCAATCATAGGTGTGTAGATGTTGGGCGGGCGGCTGCTCGATGGGCCCCGCTGGCGGCTCGACGGGGACCCGGTGGTGCAGTCCGGATGCCTGTGGGAGCAGTGACCAATTGCAACCGCCGGGAAAAATAAAAACGACGACGACAGCGACGCCCCGGTACATTGGCGGCAACAAAGGGCCGTATGGGAGCTCAAGGCGGGCACCACTGTCCGATCAAATGACCGCCCCCCTCCCCCCCCCTCCCACCGGATCGTGCGACCAAACTTTGTCACCGTATTGCGCCGTTGCGCCTAGCGCAATCAATAGAAACACGCATAGTGGTTGTAACGCTATGCGTTTTTCTACTGGTTGCCACAGCTCCTTTCTCTCGCCTCCTCCTCCTGCACTACGTAAGTGCCTTCCTTCTTTGTTGTTGTTGTTGGTGGTGTTGGTGTTGTTGTCACCGTCGTTGTCGTTGTTGTTGCTGCTACTGTTGTTATTGTTGCTTCTCTTGAGGTTATTGTTGTCACTGCTGCTGCTGTTGTTAGTATCTTGTAGAGCCACTTGTCCGCCGCCCATTGATGCTAAGACGTAGATAATTCAGTTTCAGCCCGTTGACTTGATGCACTGAATGCATGAGCCACCTCCGCTCCATCCCGTTGCACAATTAATACACCGTTGTAATTTGAGAAAATACGAAGAAACGTGGAGCAAGGCTACTATCAATTTGTTGCATTCGTAAAATGTCCTAGCACGCCCTACACGTAATGTTTAAGCCGTTTAGCGTACTCGGTGCCACGCAATACGTCAACAGCATATTTTCAATATTGACGTAACACGGAATACCGTCCAAACGTGTTGGCGTTGTAGTCAGTACTCGTGTTTCTTTTAATGTGTTTTACGTTGCAGGAGCTCCGTTAGAGATATTGCCTGTAAGCCGTAAATATACTGTCAGATAAACAGGTCATTCTATGTGAATACAATGATAACAATGTGTGCCCGCGGTCGAAAAGTTAGTGCTTTCAGGCAAATCAACCTCCCCGGCGGTCATCATTGTAGTGATGGTCACAGCCACCACTCCATTCTTATACAAAAGCGCTCGATTTAACGTGGCGGATATTCCGCACTATACACTTAATCGATTGGCGAATGAACCGTTAAACAAAGTCTTGCCCCTGGCGAAAGCTTTGTAAAATAAAATAGAGTTTTGCGGCAAATAGGAATGCTAAAACTAAATTTCTTGACCCGGGCTACTACGAAAGATGATTTCTGCGCTCTAATCTAGCCTGGCGTGAATTGGTTTTACGGCCGTCATCACGCATATATATATATATATATATATATATATATATATATATATACATACATATACATCTATTTACGCGGGGGTCCACATGTATGTGTAAGGCACAAGCGCTTATTGTTATTCGGGCATTGGAACCTCTGGACTGAACGGCCCGCTGATCGGCCATCGCATCTTGTAGTCGCCACGTCATTGCCGCATCCTAAACGATATTATATGCCACTACTGATTAAGGCTATCCGAGGAAATCCCCGCCAATGTGTGGCCTCGAGGGGATTCAGAGCGGTTTGAGCGGCGGCGCCGGTGGCCTGCTGGTAGCCTGCTGCTTTGCTGATGATATTGCCATTGGCGGCGGGGAGGCGCGCCAAATGCCTCACTCAGCCTAGCCCCGGCCGACTCCCGACGGCACATTTCGGGGACCTGGTCCGGCAATCCCGTATCGGGATGCGGGAATAGGGCAAGGATATCATGAGGCGTCTATGGGGACGGTCCTTTGGCCATTCTCCCTTTGGTTTCCCGGACTTCATGGACCCGCTTTCCCGCCCGGCGCACTGCATTGGCCGAAGGCGCTGCACACAAGTAGTGAGTAGATCGCTTGGCTGACCATTGCCATCCGCTCGCGCCACCACACGCTGGCAACAGGTGCCACGGGCATTTGGTAGTGGGCGTTAGCAGCTAATAAATGTCACGATTCGTAGTTAGTTTACTGATTGTCTATTTAGTTGGCTGGTTCGGTCTTTGTTTTTGTTCTTAGTTTAGGGCGCTTTCGATATATATATATATATATATATATATATATATATATATATATATATATATATATATATATATATATATATATATATATAGTATTTCTTATTTATTCACCATAATATTAGCAGCAGTATACATCGGGTATACGTGATTGTAGTGACGCTGGGTCTATTTCGGTGCATACAAGTATATGGTTTCTATCAGTATCACATTCTTCCATAATCTACACACACACAACCATCGACCTCAAAACACCGTCCACTCAAACACATCCGTCCGTCCGTATAGTTATTAGACGCAAACTTCACATTGCGTATCTCCCGAAACTCGTGAGTACGCCCCACTAAGTAGTAGTGCGTTAAGGGCAAAATCCTCTGTAAGAGTTATTTTGCAATATAGTTCACGCGCGAAGGCAGCAGATGCGTTTTTATAGGTATACCTAGCACGCGCTTAATAATATAAAATGCGTTTAAACGGTCTAATCTTTTCAGGTTGCTAATAGCGAGAAAATATGCTATTGCGGCAGGCGGCATCGTACAATAGGTACAATTTTTGCGTGGATATATTTAGCGCTGTCTTTGAGTCTATATCTCGAAGTTCACCGAGAAGCATGACAGTTACTGTTGCCCTAGCTAGTATTATCTTTAATAATTTGGCTAACTAAATTATCGCCAATATATTATAACATAACATCACTTTTATTTCACATAAAAGGGTTGCTATCAATATACATACTTCTGTAAGTAAATCGTGACTAATCACCAAATAGGCGAGCGCTATTTGGATTAGCATGGGCCCATTTGGCCATACGCCAAGCAAACAGTCCGTTCACGAATTCACCGCGGGTCAGGCTTTTGAGGTGATTGATCGTTGACTTCTTAGGTTATTGGAGCGTACATCAAAAAGTGTCCTAACAAGTTACATTTTCGTAATTGATGTAGAACAGATAAGTTGCACTGAATGAAAAGTGAGTCAATACTTGGAACAACGTCATCTAACACGCTGTGGGGGCACCTGATTCGCAAGCGTCTTAGAAACATGTTTTGGACGTCATCCACCAACTTCCTATATTTGGACAGATAAGGCTCTCAGACGGGGAGCAATATGTGAGTTTAGGAAGAACAAGTGATTTGTAAAGGCGATGTACACATGAGGAGTCGTTAAAATGAAACAGCGGGAGATAGTATTTATTGTGCGCAGAGATGTCTCCACAACCTTGGTAATGTGAAGGCTAAAGTTAAGATCAGGCGTAATATATATGCCTAAGTCCCGTGTATAAGAGAGGGTCGGTAAAATGCAGTTGTCAATTTTATAGTCAAGGTCAAGTGCACAATTTTTCAGTACAATGCATGTAGAGGGTGAGAGAATCATGTTGTTTTCAGAACACCATCGTGCAATGCCGTCGACAGCAGTCTGCAGAACAGCGTGGGAGTCACTAAAGCAAATAGGGTAATAAAGTAATATATATATATATATATATATATATATATATATATATATATATATATATATATATATATATATATATATATATATATATATATATATATATATATATATATAAGGTGTATTACCCTGTACTTCGATAAGGAAGCATCAGAATAAATACAGACATGTTGGCAAGTATCTCTTAAAAAAGAGAAAGCGGCAAAGGATCCAGGAGCTGTTACTTAACTTGTTTTAAATGTAGTGTGCAAATTATGGAATATAACTGCCATATTTGGAAGTTTCTAATCTGCGAACAAAGCACTGAAATAGGAAACTCGATTTTACTGTCTTTCGCTTTGAATACTCTAGCAAATAAACAAAGCCGTCTGACGCGTACATTATGCTAATCCTGACGTATGCGTATTCGATTAGTTTCCCATCTCAAAGTGGTTATAGAAAAATTTCGGCCGATTAAGAGCAAGTCTCTCATGAACCCTGCACAAATTTGGAGATGATGCCGACTAATCTGCTTCAAAGGGAGTGCTAAATACCACATGCAAAGCATCCTGCACCATACATATAAATAACTTGGGAAAATAAAGACAAATTTACGAGTATAATAGAATGTTCAAGTACCCGAAATTAAACGCCATGGCCTAAATATATAATCTAAAGTTATAAAAAAAAAATATATATATATATATATATGTTTAAAATAATATTATATATATATATATATATATATGTTTAAAATAATATATTTTTTATGGATGTGTTAATTAGTACTATACAACAATCGAGTACCATGACTACCCTTATTTACATTAAAGTTACAGACCCACATGGACAAGAATCACATTAGACAATATAATAGGTAATGTTAAATATATGTTCCTAATTTGGTTTGCGAAAAAACACCTCGTCTACGCTTGCTTAAGGATCATGACAAATGGCGACCCATCTAGAAGATCTAATCCAGGATCAGTACCAGGTCCGTCTGGATGTCTTAACAGCATTTGTCTTTTGTAGAGAACACTGCCGCGTCAATTTGACGGGACACAAAACTGTCTGCCTCACTCCTCCGTTCTCTTGCGTCCCTAGATTTCTCATTACGTTATCCCAAAGCGGCATAGTCAACATTGACCGGTTGTTTTTAAATATACTTGTGTTTAATAGAGAGGAGATAGACGCCTAACGAACGCCTCGAGGAATAACCCACGACACGAACAGACGTACTAGGATTATGGACCTGTCAGGTTATCCCAGACTTTTAAAATTGGCGCAACAGAGAGCACGGAGACGTCAACTGGTATCTAACGCAGATATTGACAAAACGCTAAGATTTCTAAAAATACCTGCAGAGTATAGATAAGGCTTCACAAAGAAAGTGTCCCAGTAAGTTACATTTTGTAAGTGCACATAGAGCGCATTTGCTACACTGTTTGAAGAGTGCACTAGGGAAATCCAAAACCGTTGCTTGTCACGCTCTGAGGTTACCGCAAACAAAAGCGCCTCAAAAACGTGTCTTGCACTCCTATCATTAGAGCTACATACCATGGTGGCTACTGTAAAGAAGATACAAACCAATACGCTGTATAAGCCTTGATACATTTTGCAAACCAAAAATAATATTTGATATAATGATCAAAGTAATCCAGCTATTCGACTGCTACATATGCACGTACATATACGTAGATATGTTTTTTTGTGCAGGGCCAGCTTAAGATGAAGCTCACAGTTTGTTAGCGTGCGTGTGCTGTGCCATATTTACTGAAGGAAGGACCGGAGCCCGCATAACTTTAGTGTCGATTCTAACACATACTTGACTAAAAGCTGATCGCTCCCTTACACTTGTTGCATAAGTTGTTTTAGATTGTTGTCCTGCTCAGTGAAACGTGTCATGGGAAAACAACGGGTAGACATCCATTGTACCGTGCCTGAACTAATAGAATTAACCCCTCTTATTTTTCAAGGCTAGATATTCAAGTCTGAAAACGCAAGCGATAATAATGACAATGACGGTGATGATATAGCACTTCATTCAAAACTTTAATTACAGTACAGACAAAAAGTCTAAATGAAAATATTAAGTAACCCTCTAAGAGAACAAGTGGCTAACAAAACTTTGATAACAATAGACCTCGACACGATATTTTCTCTTATTTTGTTGCAGTGTATGCATGTGAACCCAAACATATTTTAGCATCATGTCACGTTGATTAGTCTCAAGTTTTCTTGATAGGTTTTTTAAGAGGATATTAAAAAAAAAATAGAAGTAGATAAGACACAGCAGGTCTACCTGTATTTGAGGCACGCCGCACTTATTATAGATTTAACGCCGGAATCTATTTGGCCATTGGCAACAATCTCCATTGATTCATTTTTGCGTTCCTAAGCATTAAGGCCATAGTTTGTTGAGGTTCTCGCAGTACTATGTCGAAGGTGTGTTCTAAGTACCCGTATGGTTTTTACAGAGTTCGGTGCTGGACCATCGCCGAATGTTGTCGAGGTGGCCTGGTTTACTATATCAAAATTCAATATTGGCGCATTTTTCACCAGGCATTTGCCGAGCAAAAATGCTTGCCCATTCTAGGATAAGATACAGCCTGCTTTAAAAAATGCCTTTCTCGAGGCGTCCTCACTTTTCCAAATATCGTAATGTCGTCCGCATGTATCGGGTACCTTACCGTATAGGGCATGATCTAACAGGATCGACGTGTACAATGGACGTAAGTGGGGTTAATCTTCTTCTCTGAGGGCAACTTGAAGTTGCACAGCCAACGCCAGAGAACTATATGCTTGCCCGAACCAAGGAGCTCGTTTGGGCAGGAAGCCCAACTAAGCAACACTTTTTGTCTGGCAGCGTGTTCTGGTAAAATAGAGAACAGCTTGAAGCGTGATATTGTTTCAAATAAAACACAAACTCAAATTAGGGTTTATAGCATGGAGGTGGTTGGATACGTCAGTAAGGTGAGGTTCTGAGTCATATTTGGTTTCAGGATCAGAGTTCGTTGCAGGGTACGTTGTTCTGCTCTCTTCCTAAGAGGTTTTGTTTACTCGCATTGTTGTATATCGCTGTAGAACGTATGTTATCGAGTACTTTACGTGGTAGGCACGGTCAAAGGTATTGGCATTTGATGAAAATCGACTAACTGTTAAGCCCATTATAGATCGTTATGTGAAACGTAGAAGGTGTTCACATAGTGGGGAGGTGGATCCGTTGGACAGGCCGAGGCTAGGCTGTACCAGCGAGAGATGCACAAGCGACGTCGATACACACACCTTGTCTGTGATCGCATCGTTATGAATGTTTGTCTGAAATCTTCAAGCCATTCGGAAACGGCGTTGACGGCCTGACGTTGACGTGGAAACTGGACAATAGGATTTATGAACTCACAGCAAAGCCACAACAGCCACATCATTCGTGCTTCAACGGAAAGCCCCCTGAGCTGCAGCGAGGAAATTCCATGATTATGTCCGTCGGAATATTTACCGATGTACAGTCCAACATCAGCGCGAAAAAAACATGTACTACTTTTATTATATGGGTGGGTGTAGTGGCGGTGGCTTAGGCGGCTAACGCACCGTTCGAAACGGGGCGTTGCCATGGCAACCACGGTTAGCAAAACATCGCTAGTTCGAGCCCTAGGCCGTGCTAGTGGAATTTGTTGGACGTAGTTGTCATTGCCTTGCTGCTACATACCTCTGCTGGAGAAAGCCTATTAATTCCAGTACGAGAACGCAATGACGATTATACGATGCCCGATGTCATAATGACAATCTTAGTTATTATTTAGTTATGATGTTTACTTTCCAATTAAGATGATTGTGCGGCAGTGCTATGTGCTACTATTTCCTCGTACATTGCCGTAGCTTATAGTATCGGTATCGGCTGATGATGAAAACTGAATTCCCTGCGCAGAAAGCCGATAATAATAATAATAATAATAATGATGATGATGTTGCTGATTATCATTGCAATAGGGCTCTGCGTCCTCAGCGGATAGTTGAGTCGGTGGCGGATGGTAGAGTCTGCTTTTGTCACTATTATCACGACTGCTAGCACACTCACGCTTCGTCTACCAGTCTAGTCACTGGTTCCACGACCATTCCGCATATAGCGACGACCATACCGCACTTGGCACCGCACTTGGCTGGAAGGTCAGTCAAATACGAAGACCTAGCAGTTGCTGAACGAATGGAACAGCGACGTAACGGGAGGCCGTCCCCAAACGCCTGTTTGGCCATTCTGTACGCGCGTTATATAGACATATGTGTGTGTGTGTGTGTCTGTGTATCGAAGGTGGGGAAAGTGGTAAGGGGAATACGCCTCCTCCAAGGAACTCGAGCTTGACCCTGAATCGAGGGGTCTGCGCCGCCAAATCCTTCTTCCGCGTTTCTACTACTACGTCTCGGCGCCCACTACCAGTCCTACAACGTTTTCAGTTGGTCGCACTCGATATTGCTGGCGCAGCCTGGCCGCGTCAGACAGCTTATACTACTGCTTCGCCAATGAAATGGTCCTAATATTATGACACCAGCACCAGCGTTGGCCCACCAACGATCGCCGCAGTGCAGCTATTGTTGCAGTTCTAGTGGTTGTTGTTGTTTTTGTGACTTTTTGCTGCTACTAGCTATCGTTGCTTGTGTTGTTGCTATAGTTGTTGGTGCTGCTGTAGTGGTTGTTGTTGCTGTAGTGGTTGTTGTTGTTGTTGTTGCTGTTGTTGTTCTTGTTGCTGTGACTTTCTTCCTCGTCGCCTTGACCCTCGAGAGGGATAAATAGAGTGGCGTTGCGGCGGTAACGTTATTGAACGAACTCTTCGTCTACAGCCATGTCATAGTTGGCGGTGCGACCTATTCGTAACGCTTACTGCGATTATTCGAGGCCATCCGTGCCACCAGGTCGTTTATCAGAGCCAAATCTGCGCTTTGTATCGCGTGATTCCCCTACTATAGAAACGCATCTGACGCTCGTCGCGTAAAGAGCACTTACATTCGTAGAAGGTAACTATTTAGTTAGCTTATACATTTCATAATTGAACAACATCTGTCCTCTCTCACTCTCTCTTGCTCTCTTCACTTTCTCTAAATATATATATATATATATATATATATATATAAATTTGTTTATTATTGCCATACGCTTGTATGAGCATATATGCTCTTTGACGACGTGAAACGACTTTAGTCTCCTCATGAACACAATGCATTCCAACAATGCGCAAGCATGCAGAATCACATTCACGCCGACGATATAGCGCTCTTCCAATAATAACCAAATCAAATTTGCACAGGCAATTTTTTTTTCTCGGTAGGCACGTGTTCTGGCCATTTTTGCCATCTACCTGTCTACGCCACTATATATACACTACACTCAAGTTTACGTTGCTTTGATGTGAGTGCGCTGTGACTGGCTAAAACGGACGACTGGCCGCCACGCTGCAACGTATTGGCATCTATGTTTGCTACAAAAGAGGACAAGGGCACCATTTTTCGGCCGTCATTTTAGGCATGCGGAGAGGTGGTGAGCAGCGGTCGACACTGGTGGTTGCCTCCTGTGCATACAGGGCCAGCTCGATGGATGGACCTCGCCTATTCAATCATCGTCAAGCCGGGACCAGCTTCTCTCGGCTCCTCTCCCTCTGGGGATTGCCCCCGACTCGACTCGGTGGAATTTGCTTCCCCGTCTATAGGACATACTTTCGTCAGTCTATTACAATATATTGAATCTGCTCTGCCGTGGTGTTCTGCGTGCGTGCGGGAAGAAGCGTGATGATGGCGGATAGCAGTCTTCGTTTAGCAGGGCAAAATATTGAGCTTGGTACCCATATGCAGACGAAACAGACAACGGAAACAACGTGCAGCCAAGGGTTAACGCAAGTCCTCTAACGTTCGGGTGCCGACGTAGGTAAGCTGCGTTCGTAGAGATTAGGAAAGCTCTATAGCAGTTACCACGTGCCTGACAATAAGGGCAACAACGTTATGCACGGCGCCTCTACTAACATTTGAGTAGTATCATAGTATTATGTTAGGTTGCAGACAAAGAAATAATCAGAAAGTTTGAAATCACTTCTGGGCTTAGCAAATAGGTTGCACACATATTGCAATGACGCCGATAAATAGGGCTGCTTGTGTGCATGCACTTGTTAATGTGCGCCTAACTTTGAGTTAGCAACACGTGTGTGCAGATAGAGTTATTTGGTATAAACATTCGATAGACGTCTTGCGATAATATGCGTTCGTTTCCGCTCCATTTCTATTTGAAATCGACGTCAGTCGCAGTAGCCCGCAATTGCAAATAGTGGCAAAATCGTCGCTTAAGGTAATAATATACTTTCATTAATACCTGTCACATGACAATAATGTATCTAGGGATTTCGATCTACCTTGAGAAAATCTAAGAGATTGAGTTAAAAATATCCTAAGATTGATTGTTAAACATCACTTTGAGATATTGTATATGGCATATATGTATATATGGTAGACAGGATGGAGTAGACTTTAGGGCAGCAACTTTAGAATTACAATCGGTGGGCTTAATTGTAGCTTCTTGCAATGCATATTCTATCGAAGCAAGTTTTAAGAGAGCCCATAGGACCCCCATAGTCCTGACAACGATATGGGATGGGCTCACTTAGCCGTTATTATGCCATATGTATCAATTACAGCTAAAAAAGTTATATTGTTTGTAATAGGAATAATTCGACATCAAAGATGCAGAAATGTGATTGTTTGTTTGTCACCAGTACACAGCAACTCAAAATATATATCCCTCAAATAGAAAATGTGTCGCCTTAATTATTTGCAAGCTTCCATGTCTAGTTACGCCTTATAGACCATGCCTTAAAATAAAATATCGATTGCTAAATCATTCCTATTTACTAGAGCCTATGCACTAAGTAAATACTAAGCCAAGGCAGATAAGCACTTTACAATCTTATTTCGCTTGAGTTCATTCCTAGCACGTGACCAAATGATACGTTGCACTAGATGGATTCCAGACGCAGTACAGATGTGACCACCGCATTCGTTAAATTACCTGCCATTTTTACAGCAAATGCGATTGTACGCAGCATTTACCGTAATGTGTATATATATATATATATATATAACTCAGATTTAAACGCACATTGACAGGAATTCTTTATGTATTCATTTACAGGGGCACAATGATGCTTGTCGCTTGTTTCACAGCCTGTATCTAACTAGATAGATATTTAAATGATGTTTTTGTAAATGCCAGAGTTAGAGACGTGTCTGTGTTTACTTGCTGACGTGTTTGTTTCACGTAATTTGCGTTTGCTTGGATCACTGATTCGCTTGCGGTTGCGGGCCAATAGTGCAACCCTACGAGCCTGTTTTAAAATATGTATATATCCACTGTGCGCGAATGCCTGCCTAATAAAGACATTGGGTGACCCAATATTGTCATGTCGATATTTGTTAAACCCTTGCTTAGTAGAGTAATGGCTTAGGCGGCCAATGCGCCGTTCTAAAGCTCGACACGTTGCCATAAGGATGGGGTCAAATTCTGGTCAAGCTTAAGTTATTTCTCTCTTCTTGATCGTGAACCTGACTAAATATTGTACTGCTTTTTTCCTCTGCAACAGTATAAGCACGGTACAGCCAGGCTGTAAGCAGAATAAAGTAATAGCATATGGTATACTTTTCCAGTATACTTTTCGTCGCTTGCACGGGCAGGTGTACCGCCTAGCTAAAAAACGGATGGCCTGCAGTTTGGCAGAGTATCTATCTATGGGTTCTCTACCTGCTGCAGCAGCAAAAGCAATCTGACTAATGGTATTTTAGAGCAAGTGACAATTTAGCATTTAAGGAGTCCATTCAGGTACAAGACCTAAGTGCATTTTGCGCCACGTCTAAGTTCTGGAGTGTTTATTTAGAACACTATTTCGTAGGTCATGCGTTATTCTTTATATGAACTCGGTTCTACATCTTCAGCAGCCGCGATGCAATATACCCCAATATAACCCAAAGAGGACTGCAAAGGCCGTCGTTGTGGCGGTTCATGTCCCCTGTATCACCTAGCCGATTGCACTGAATCCGTGTCGCTCTCTCAGCTCCAGCGAGAATACTCATATACTGTTTTTAGCATTTTTGTCATACATATTATGTTCGCATTTACATACCCAAACAAGGTGCATTTTGAAAAAATAACGAAATGTCAATGCAATGTACCGAAAAAAATTATAATCTGAGTCGGGGATTGTCTGGCGCAAGTAGCTCCAACAGTAGCTGACTTTCATGAAAATTCTCGAGACGTATACGCTGGGTGAGCCATGGTACTTATGTGTTTCCATTCCATACGAAACGAGTTTTTGTTTACTGCAGAAGCACTAAACAGGCAGCTTGCAAAAACGAGCTTTTGTTTATTGCAGAAGCTTTAAATAGTACGTCGAAATATAATCCACATAGAAAATAAATGTAAAATTAAAAATATTAAATCAATTAATATTTTTATTTATTGATAATAAATATAGCGTATACATGTACATACGCTTCATGTACATAAACGACAACATTTAACTATGTTTCCAGGCAATTGTCCGTTCAGTATACATCTTAAGACGCATCAGAGCGAAGAAAATTAATTCATTCTCACTAGCATTGAAGATCTTTCCACGTGTGTCCATTTCGACTCTTCTTCCCAGTAGCAAACGGAAAGCAGTCGCGCGGAACCAATTTCTCTTGACAACCATCACTTTCAGGCGACTGCTGGCGTTTCACTTTCACCGCAGCCCCTCTTCAACAGGTGACCAAATTGTGCCTTGGAAGCGCAAACGCAAATTATAAAAGGATATTTAGATCGTATAACCTATGATTAGTTTTGAACTAGTTTGACTAAGTGCCTATATTCGGTCGTTAGACATTTTTTGGTCTAAAACGACACGGTGCTGTCTTGCGACGTCCGTCAAGTCTCGAGACACACGCGAGGCAATAAGAAATGAATTTACTGAAACTAAAACTTTTCGGGCTCACCCCTTAGCCAAGATTTAACGTCTATATGACTGCTTTTCGCATTGCTTCATAGACGGCCCCCATAAATACAACTGTGCAACGGTGGGACTCAAACCCGCGCACATATGTGTCTCCTCCGGTTGCGAGGCACAGGCGAACGCCACCGGGCTCGACAATTTATGGAGTCCAGATTATTTTTTTTAAGAAGGTTGTTTTAAATATAGACTATCCTTCGTCTCCTACGGGCTTGGAACTTAACATTAAGGTGTATCTTCAATGCACCGGACAGGTTAAGATGTGGCTTCCCGAACAGTCCTTGTGGCAGCATGGCCGCTGACTCTCAGCGGTATGGTTTATCATCTATTCTGAATGAGCATCGCTCAAAGAAAATTCGATCAATATCAGGACTTGAACCGGCAACACCCCGGTAGATGACGATCATGACCAGCGCACTAGACCCATAATTTATTGAGTCTGAGGCGTTTTTCCTAAAATGTTGTCTAAATAGCGGGTGTTCAAGTCAAATTTATTCTCCAGGGCTATATATGCATTATTACAATTTTCTCTGATTGTTATTTTAAAAGGTATCTTTTTCGTTGTTGCTATTCCTATTTTTGAAACCAAGTTATTCATGAAAGCCTGTGATGCCCGCGATGCGCACTCATTGCAGATTCGGCTGTATTTCCAAGTGGTTGCTTTAAGCTCATCAAAACGCGCCTTTTTTGCCCCTGTTCTGCAGCGTACCGGAACGCATTGCGTTCTTCATTGGACAACTATTACCACTTCTGCTGTACGATGTGGTTCGAGTATCCTCATCAGTACAATGTGCCTATTACTCACTAGCTCTAAGAACACGTGAACCCAAAACTTGATTTCAACTAAAAAGAGCTGGACTATGATTTTTTGTTTACAAGCAGATTCTCGAGTTGAATATATATCTCCTTATGTCTATTTCAACAGTACAACTTTGTAGATAATGCCAAATTTTGGAATGATTTAGTAGTCACTGAAAAACTTTGACATATCGTTGTACGTGTGTATTGCAAAAAGACACCTCATGTTCATGAATTTTGTTTGCTTTTGCAGATGACGTCACGCGATTGCCTGACCTAAATCAACGTCGGGGACATATTCTGATTTCATCGGCTTCTAATTGGGTAGATTTTGTCAAAAGCCCAAAAGATGCCTAATCGAATTTTTCACATGCATTTGGTTGAAAATGTGTTGCTCTGGTTCAACGCATGTCGAAGGTGTCGCATTGTCAACTATGTCGATAAATTTGTATGTGGAAAGTACCGTTCTAAATTTAGAATTCAAAGTGGAAATCCACAAGCATCCGTGGCTGGCTGAAACCAAAAAACAAGATAAAACTACGCTCTCAAAACAGAAATTAGCAGAACAATAAGTCTGTGGCAGGGATTAACATGGGGCGATCCGCAGCGAAGGACGGTATCTCTGGTATGAATCATTGCTCTGAAAACCTTCGGAGGCGTGCCTGTCTCCAAGAAAGTCACGGTGAAGATCAAGGACGCAAGGATAAACATCGTCTTGACAACCGAACAAATAACCTTGGGCTCAGGAAAAGTTCGAGTAGAGCAAAAACGGCATGGCTTTCTCATAAATCGGAAGCTAGTGCAATGTTTTATGTTCTACAGCATGGATTACTTGGCAGCAAACAAAAACCAATAATAACATTCGTACACTAACCTTCAAAAAGTGTGGCTCTATAGAGCAGCTTGTATGTAGTGCAGTCAATCGTTGTACGTGCACTTGAAGAAATGTTTCCTTCTTTTTTCTCTATGCAGTAGCTAGCAGGGCAAAAAAAAATTTCAAGGCAAGTCTCAGGTCATAAGAAGTTTCTCATGGAGAAGTGCTGCGGGAATTGTGAAAACATTAATACTTTTTTTTCTGTAGATTACACGTCTCTCAAACAGAATACAAATAAGGCGTTTGCTAGAACGTATACAAGTACACTGGTGGCAAGGGTGAACAAAACCGAAACTATTATGAGTGCAAGACGAAAGAGGCGACGGATGCAACGCGGTGGTTATGACTGTATTATGGAATTGTAAAGGTTATAGCGTTCTAGGGTTGTTAGGAGAAGGGGGAATGAGATGTGTTTATCTTGATGGAGATTGAGCCCTAAAGCCATTCAAACTGAGGGGTTTTCACAGTTTGGCTAAAGCATGTTAAGACAGGAGGACCGCAATGGGTATATTCATCTACAGGGAATGGGTGCAGTTAAGGTAGAGTTAGTTGCGGAGAATCTCATTGCTTTTGCGTTGAGACCAAAAGTTGAAGTCGTCGTATGTTAAGCCGTTAGATTTTTAGGGGAAGAGTCACTTTTTGAGGAAATATATACTGATGGAGGGTAGCGAAAGTCGTCAAGCAGGAGTCGCCAACGAGTTAGAACTAAGTACCGAGAAACACCCGGACATGTCGCATCCTGCACGCAACCACGACCCCATTGAAATAGGCAAACTGCTACAGCAGTTTGGATCAGTTTTGAGAAGATTCTGCCATACCAAAGTATTATCCCAAACGAAAGAAAGGCGTGCAATATCATGAGCAATACAAGATATTTCCGTCGAAGATATAGTGTGCTCGATCCAAAAAGCGTCAAATGGAAACGCTCAGGGAATACACTGAATAAAGAACGAATACCTAAGGGACGTGCTATTATTTAACGAATATTTATGGTCAGGGACTATTTAAAGTGATTGAGGCGATCCAACGCTAGTAGTGATTCCCCAAGGGTAAAAAGTAAAACCGTGCCAAATATATGGACAGGCATAACAATACAAAGAAAATGTTTTGCGTTATTTTTGAAAATAGTAGCCAGTGCGTAATTTTAAAAGATAGAGAAGCACTTCATTTTTGAGGGACGACATGGAATTGGACAGAAATGGTAAAGGTGTGTAGCTAAATGAACTCGGCTTAGTCATTAATTATCAATCATGAGAGTAAATAGGGGGTTTAGACTTCAGAAGAGCTGGTCGATTAGGCAATAAAATAGACAATTACAAGAAAAGAGGTTTGCATGTTTATGAAAAAGTCTATTTATCTGAAAAATTTCATTACGATGACGGGGCTACATCTTTAAGCTCTCGAACAGAAAAGATTGGGAAATGCGAAGGAGAAAATAATTGACATCTAATAACAGCGTTTGCAGCACACGGCTCACACCACGATCTCTGTCGATCAGATCAATGATTTCCACGAGACTCACAATAAATGTATATGTAACGTTAAATGAAGTGCGTTAGGTACCATATGGCACAATGCCTCGCGTTCGTTTAGTGATGGAGTTGGCACGGCAAAGATGTTATTAGTTGTACATAATATCGAGGAATTCAGCTAGGATACTAATAATGAATACATTTAGCTCCTCGCAGCTACCGCTCGACACATTGTAAGCAACGTCGCAGTGAATAAAAAAATCTGTAGTGAAACTAAATGTGGTTCCAATCAGAATAACTCTTACGGCCGTTAAAACCGTTTGTAGGACGGCGAAAATATATTTAAATCCTGCGGAGAAGAAGATGGTAAACATATGCTTCAGAGATGTATGTCGCACCATATATAGCGAACTTAGCTTAAATCTTTTATTAGAAGTACATGTACTCCACAACCACTCGCTAGTACTGCCGCAGAATTCGACGATACGCTACGGCGGGTTCACCCAAATCAGGCTTAGAGATGCGCGAGTGAACGGAAGATTGAGCGTCTGTCAGCAGATTGTATGGCGCCATTTCACGAAGTGGTTAACTTGCTGGCATCGAAAGCTCCACGGCCAGGTCTCAAAGACTCCATCGACAAGCTAATTTGCGTGCGCTGAGGAAAGATGCGTCTTCATTCTTCGTGAAGTCACATTCCTAGTGTCACGCAAACAATGGCCACAAGACATCCGCCAGAAGACAGAGGGTCTCTATCAGTGCACGTAAAAAAAAAAATATATATATATATATATTTTTTTTAATTTAACATTTATTTTTGTAATAATATTGCTGATATTATTCGCCATTTTTGGTAGATTCTCACAATAGGTACGGTTAGATTATGCCGTTCAATAGCCTCAATTTCAGCTATGGTTAACCCGCTGGTGTTTAATTCTAAGCATTTCATTACGGATATCGGTCGATATCGATTTTACTACAGTATTTACAAACGCTTTTATTGATTTCGAAACATTTTCTCTTCAGGCAGACGCACTGGTAATATCGGTGTCAAATAATTTTGGGGATCACGGCGCTGCTTTGTTCCAGATCTTCTTTTTGTCTATTGCTAAAAAAGGGGTCTGTAAAATTGTGAATTACGAGGTTCCGGTTTCACCTTGCCCTGTGTTCTTTATATATTCCGAATGTGTCGTGGTCAAACTGGTTATTGCAGTGTTCCAGGTCTTCTACTAATGTGGGCTCGTTGTACATATGCAGAACCAGCGTAGGCGAGGCGGTTTTTTATTGATTGATTGATTTATTCGCTTGATAAGTGTGTGTACACATATCACCCTTTTATATCAGGGGCATATACCAGCTGCTCCTTCAGGAAATCTAGTTTTACTCTTGTCGAGATTCTTCAGGTTGTCTAATGTTAACTTGGAGAATATGAGTCCGAGACAACGTGTTACTGCGGAGAGGATTTAAGCTTCAATATACTAAATATCGTCTTAAAGACAACTTCTCGGGGTTCCTCAACACCATAAGTTAAGGGAACCGCCTTCACTCTCATTTCGTAAATACTGCCTAGCAAAACACAGCTTGGTTCCAATATTACGCATTAGCTTCTAAAGTTAATGACTGAACTATCTTCTACTCACTTATCGTTTTAGTCACTTTGAGCAAAAGTTCCTCTTCTGCAAAAGCGTATCACTTTTTTAATACATTGATTTTCAGCTCGTTATTATTATTCGCAACACCACCGTGCAGTCTAATTTAAGTAACGTTGGTACTGCCTTCATTTTTTATAAGAACTAAAAACTGTAAAACACGTGGGGAGCTTTTACTTCTCAGAGGCACCTTCTAGGGCCAGCTGCGTACAGTCCAAATAAAATAGGCCAGCTATATCACCCTGTAGCACACTAATTGTTTGAGAGACCTCTTGGCAATTGGTCTTCCTCGTTTAAAAATGTGCTACGTTGACTGGCTAATATATCTCGGATGAGGTTATACATTCCGCCTTTAATATTAAAATCTTCACGGAGAGTGAGTAAGCCGATCTCTCAAGACTGCATTAAAAGCTGTTTTAATGTCAATAAAAGCTGTGTAAGTCACCTCTTGTTTTCGGGTCCCTAGGTGTTCTATTACATCTATAAGTGCTTTAGCCGAAGGCTCTGGAAAAATAACTAATTTTGCTTTGCCGGTAAGGCATTGTAGCATAAACTCACCCAATGATGAAATAGGAAATTTAAGTATTTTGTTTTTGTTGCTACTTTTAGGGAGTTTCTCCGAATACCACATTATCCACTTCCGATTTTCCCGGCGCCCCAAAGATTAAAATATTCATTTTTTTAAAAACAATTTGAGTCGTCCAGTCGTTTGTGATCGAACCAGCGTGTCGTGTCAGTTTCGCTTCAATTCTTTTACAATCGTTAAGCTACTAGTGATACGACAAGCCTTTGATGTTCGTAAATACATTTTTAAATGCATCGTATATCATACGAAATCGAGCATCTAAATGGAAGATGACATTCAGTGTGGCAAGGCTACCCTTTGCTCTGGTAATGTGGGCGTGTAATGAAAGAACAATGTATGCCATCTTTTTTCCGATTAAATGTCTGCTAAGGCCGCTAAGGGCCACTGTAAGAGGAGTTTTTAGCTTGGCAGATACTTTCTAGATCAGACGATTCGGTGAAAGGGTTACTGTACAAAAAGTTGCGATTAACTACGGTGTGTTTGCTTAGAATGTGTCTAAGTATTATTGTCATCTAAGTAAAATAACGTTACTTTGGCAAAAAATTAAAAAATGCTACTTCTGTTATAAACTCTTCTCGATGCTATGCTTGGTTGTCTTATTCGCTGATTACTACGTTTATTAAAAACGAGCACTACATTTCCAAAACTACGTACGTAAAAGTAAGTAGAAAAATGATTCGCATAATTATAGGCAACACGGCCATGATTGCGTGCGTGGCGCCGTTCCTGTTTAACTGTGTTTCCACTAAAACGCTCTACATTCACAACGAATCGCCGGCAAGCATTCCTCTGCATAAACGAAAAATAAGCAGACAAAACGCATAGAGGTTTTTTTTCTCTGCTAGGTTAGCTTTAGAGCCGGTTTATTTTGTCCTAGTACTATCTGGAATAAGCAAAGGAAAAGCATAAAAAGCCAAGACAGTAAATAGGCCTCTTTGTGGTTCTAGCATGCTTCAATAAATCAAATTCGTCCTTCCGCTCAATCCTTGTGCTATCATCTATCTTTTAGGCTCTAGCTAGTAGGGTGCACCTAGAGGGGAGAAAAACGAGCATAAATCGGCAGCAGATCACTTCCCTACCACGAAGAGAGAGAGCGAGAGAGAGAGCGAGGTGGAGAAGGGTTGTCATCACGGAGAACTGGCTCAGCAGGTTTGGGAGGCGGGCGCAAGAAAAGGAAAGTGATGAGAAACCACTGAGGTTTTTAGAGTCGTGCCCAGCAGCCAGCTGACGACGAAGGGCAAAGAAGAAGAGTACATACAAGAGCCAAGGCAACGCAAACGGCCCGGGCTGGCCAGCATGCGATGAAGTGTGAGGTGGTACAGTGTTTGAAGCCGCGAACAGCTTGGCCCCCCAGTTGTTGTAGTAGTAGTAGTAGTAGTAGTTGCAGTTGTAGTAGCAGCAGTTGTAGCAGAAGCCGAAACGGAAGCAGCAGCTGTCTGAAGCTGCTGGGAGTCTACGAAGAAAGTTCCCGCAATTTCCTGCCCTCACGTTCATCGCTCTACGGCAGGTTGCGGGGCCCTGTGGTGAAGCGACAGCAGTGTGGCTTGGCTGCTACATATTACTACTACTGCTACTACTACCACTGTACTCAGTCGTCCTCAAAAAAGGGCCTTCTTCTCGTACAGGGCGCATGCATCGAGGACGAGGACACGGGGTTTTGTTTGTTGCCGTTGGGTAGATGATATGATGATGATGATGACGAGGATGATGCTGATGGTGCTAGGTTGAGGTCGAACGCCTATCGTGCCGTATCGCTTCCGTTGCCAGCGCTCTCACCCTCTTGGCAGCGAGCCAGACTTGCTGTTCTGGCAAGATGGGTGAGTCAAAGCGAAGGCTTAGTGAGGTCGAAAACGAGGAAAAGAGAATCTGTGAGAGAAGGAGTGCGCGGAACAACGATGAACGTTCTACAGGTGCTTTAGGTATTCGGATCGTAGTATTCAGTCCAACACAGTATTCAGCAGCACTGAAATAATGAACATGCTTTGCAAGTATATATATATATATATATATATATATATATATATATATAAATCGCGTATTTTATATCATGTATGTGGTTTCTCTAAAGCCTTCGTCGTGGTGAGTACAATAGTATGAACTAAGCTATTCATTATTATCACTATATTCAGTATTATTCTTCTAATTCTCATAAAACTCCAAGCATGATTTTTTAGAAAATGCATTTTTTTCAATTAAAGGCAGGAGAGTTCTTATGAGCAATACCATTTTTTGGCCGGGTAGCGCGAGACTCCAGGAAGAGATGGGCTTCCTGGTTTGCCCACAACCTTATATTCAAACCCTCGAAATTGGAAGTAATGGTGCTCCTCTTCATAAATTAAATACTAGCAACTTTCTTTTATCGGCCAGGTTACCTTGAAAAACCTAAATACTTATAGCTATCGTCATAGAGACAGAGTTCCTGCGTTTAATCAGGTCTGACAAATACTCGACTTTGTCTTTTAGCGCCTCTTGTATTAGCAATTACCCTTACTGTCTTCGAATATTCTTGTAGGTGAGCTATCTTATAATGAGAAATTATGAGCCGGCTTTTATTGTTATTGGTTCTGCCTAGGTTTCTACTTTGAGCATAGTAGTATATGAATGGCTATTTTGCAGGGGAAGCGCGTCGTTAATAATAATCATAATAATAACGTTCATAAGTAGTTTTATATTCTAGTCCGCATTGATATATTGAAGTCATAAAAACCTTCTGGTTAGTGGGCGTGAATTAGAACTTATAGAATAGAAGCCTTAATCTACCAAATGACGGATGGAACGATGATGGGATGCAGGAAAGCTTGTGACGCTGCATTTTTGTGCGATTCGCTGGTTAAGTACAATTGCTAACTGACAATAACTGTATATTTGCGATAACTATTAGTTTACATTTTAAGTTTGCACCTTTATTGCCGTGTATCAGATCTTCTCCCAGACCGTTCCATCTAAAAGGGATAGGCTTAGCATACTACTGAGGCTCTATCTCTCTTATTTTCCCGTTCAAATGGCGTCTAGACTTAGCCTAATAATAGCTGTGGCTTGTTTGTAATTGGCAGACGGGTAAACAGTCAGCCGATCCACGAATTCAGAGATCCTGTTAGGCCTGCGAGGTTTGCTTTGGGAGCTAGCGCTAGGCTAAGAGACCTGATCGCTCGTCGAACGCGGTTGGATCCACTCGATCTGGCGGCCCTTGCCGTTCTTCGCAAACGCTGGCTGGACTTACCTGCATTTCAGCCCGTGCCACAGCAAACAGAGCTCTTCCCCACGCGCTTTGCCCAGAAGGTGGGCGCATAGCGTCTGAGTAGCACCCCCCTTTCACGCATCTTCAAAAATGCTGACTACTATTCGGCGAAAGACGGAAAACGCCAAACGCGATTATTTTATCTTGTTAAGCCAGATGGCAGACGAAGACTTAGGGGGGGGGGGGGGGAGACTTGAGCTCAGGGCGTTGCAAGCATTGCTTCAATGTTTAAGCCTGAAGTGCCACCTGATTTCCAATTTGAGTTATTGGAAGGACGCTGCAATGCGCCACCGATTACGTTGTACAAGGCGAACCATAGCTTCGTTTACGAGACTGATTACGCTGGAGAACAGCGCAGTTCATAATAATACCGTCTGTGTTTGCTGCCCTTTGAAAGCAGCGACAAATTAAAACCAAGTCAGTGTCCCCCCCCCCATCACGCATCATTAACGGAATAAGAAAAGGCATTTGAGTAGTTTAAGTGTCGTCGAAAAAGATTCTATTTTTCAGGTACTCATATATGTATAATTCAGCTGTTAGGGAGGTGAGCGATGTCCGCTGCAGCGTCACAAAGTTGAACAGACTGTAGCTGGGCAGAATGCAATTCAGTCCGGTAAACTGACTAGGAAAAGCTTAGTACAGGCGCCTTGGAAACAATGTTCTAGTCTGTCGAGCGCAAGTGTAATACGATGTAAAATAGTCAGAATCTAGCCGTGTTATCACACTCCTATAGCTCTGGCAGTCCAGGACTAAGGCTATTCCAATGAAAATATATATACTTTGCCCAAAGTACGGTCGACACCTGTGGCAGCGTCATAATTAGAGCAACGACCATAACTTATTGAAGCAACGACATTATATGTTGAAGCAGCGCCATCATTTCGGGCTGTAACAGAACGCTTGAAGAGTGTAGCGTAGTTTGCGTCTAGCCTAGGTTCATCTGTTCGTGTGAGGGTATCGTCAAATAGTGGCTGTTTATAGTCGACGCTAAGGGCGGAAATTAATATTAGGTCTGTCCAGGCCAGGCCAAGCCAACACGTTGATCGGCACTGAATCCATTGTTGCTGCTGGTGCTGTTGATGCAACGAGTCGAGAAGTCTATACAGCAATGGGTCTGAGAATAATAACGGTGTAATCAATCAACGTGGCAGCTTTATCTTGAATAGTGTGGACGTAGGGTGAAGAAATGTACGAAGCAGCAAATAATAAGCAGTGTAGACAGATCTTTGGGACTGCGGCTGCAATGACAAAAATGACAAAGGACGACAAAGACAAATTAAAAAGAAACCCACCTCACGGAGGCGCTCTATATAATGACAAAACCAGTAAAGGAGTAACTTTGCTAGCCTAATAAAAAAAGTGTTTCTGCAGCCGCTGCTGCTCCACACTTTTGTCAGTATCTGACTCTACTACTACGACTACAACTACTACGTAGAAATAAGGAAGAGCTTACTAAATCCAGCTTTCTCAATTTCTCCGCCGAGAGAGGACGATTTCGACGCAAGCTCCGCTGGACCTTTCCAAGAACGCGGCTTACAGAAACCCCTCTAACTTTCCGCGGACCTTCTGCTGCACTTCTTAGTGGGCATTTCACAGTTACCACTGGACAACAATCTATTTAACCATTTTTTTTCAAAAACGTGGTGGCAGAGGTCTCGTCATATGAAACGTGCAGCTTTCAAAAAATGTGATTTAAGCAAATAAATAGACGTCGCAAAATCTTATGTGAGAGCACGAAATTCTATGTGAGAAGCAAATTAAATAGCTTCCCTTTCAAACGTTCTAATGATATTTAGCAGCACAATTAACAAGTATGAAGTCGTACAAGCAGAAAACGCGCTTTCTTCTTGTTTGTAACGGAAGCAAAAATTGTGATACTGGCAAACGGTTATGAAATACAGACACGATTCCACATAAACTTGGTATCGAGCGCAAATGTTTAGTTCTCTTCGGACTGAAGAGAGGGAAGCGCTACAACTAGATGTTCAGACTTCAATTATTAAATTTTCGATTGGCGTTCAAGGTAGCGGTGCAATCTTTCCGGATAAATGGCTCACATTCTTGATTTGGCTTAGAATTACTTTATTTAAGTCATCCAGCTTTATGGAGCTCTAAGTTGCTCGAGTGGTGTTTCGCACTAGATATAACGCAATCTGTCTGTAGCCACGTACGCAGACAAAATAAAGCAGAACAAATTGCTTATAATAAGAGCATTGCATCTATTTCAGTTCTCCCGTCTCTGGCCAGATTCGGCGCTTGATAGCCATGTTCACGTTGACACAATGAACGTACTACATGGCACACTTTAAGTTGCTGTGCGAAGACATCGAGTTTTATTTGTTACAACGCTCGGTGATTTTGTCAGTTTCACTTGAAAACGTAGTTTAAATACTAGGCAGAAATAAAATAGTCCAACATTAAACTAGCAATGTTTAAATTTTAGTTAGAATTCACGATTTTACAAAGCCCACACTTTTAAGCACTGTGAAAACATAGGTGATAACTTAGGTAATGCTGGAACGTCCGTATGACCGTACGGATCGACTATCTCGGAAGAGCAGCCTAAAGCCTTGGCAATTTGGACGCACAAAGCGTGTCGTCAGGATGTCAGCATCGTCAAGTGCGAGTTCGCTCACTCGACTAATAATGGGTCTATTTGCGGATCGGATCGGGATGAAGCAATTGAGTCTCTAGCAGCTTATGAACTACTAGTAGTCGCCGAGGCCACGGTCTCGTATTTCCTCTGTCACGGCCGACATGTGAGACACGCATGTATGTGTTTTTCCTTTGGTTCTCGTTTTTCGTTCTCGTTCGGGACAAAGCAGCGTCCGTTTGGTGGTGACGGAATTGACGACAGCTCGCGTACAGCAGCGAAGCGTGAATAGCAGGGCTAGTGGCTACCGAATCCACCGACCGATATAGCACAACAGTCGAGGAAAGTGGCGAAGCGAAAGTGAAACAGGAGGAACTCAAGGAAGCTCTCCGTGGGGGGTTGGGAACGCCTTCGACAGTGGCAGAACGGCACTTTGCGCCCCGCCGAATGCGCATTGAGCCATCAGTAAGCAACAAGTGGTGTGTGTGTGTGAGATGAGCAGGGGTTCGATGAGTCTGGGAGATCTTGGTCGTCGGGCTAGATAGGCTGGTGGTTGGGTCATTGAGTCGTTGGTAGGATGCGAAGGAAAGGGGGTATTCCTGGAATGTGTCGGCGGCCAGGCAAGCGGTTGACGACGTGACATGCTTCCAGAGCATCAACAACATCAACAACCAGCAACAACAGCAACAACGACAACATCAAGAACAACAACAGCAGCAGCAGCCTGCAGCCCGCCAGCTGCAATCCGTCTATCATTGACCGTTGTGTCTTCCATCTCCTTCTCTCTCTCTCGCTCTCTCTCTCCTGTGCCTTTTGTTCTGTCTCTGTGTTTAGTCGTTACGTCACAAGATCGGACGTGGCGACGGGTGGGGAAAAGATGCGTCTGCTATAAGCTACAATGAGAGCAGGCCTTGCCGCTTGTTCGAAAGCGGCCGGCCCGATCCGGCGCTGAATCCGAATAAGGGACGTTGACTGTCTCAATAGGAGTCATTGCTATTATCAGTGCCAACACCATCTTGTTAACCTCCTTTTCTTTCCCGTGCTTCGAGGTCGCCTCCCCCTCCCCCCTCACTTATGCCTGTTTAGTTATTCCTGTTCCTTCAAAGCTAGCTAGGCAGCAATCTCGTTGCAACTGAGCCACCATTGAGTCGTAGATGGAGCGAGGTGGGAAGGCAATGACTTCCGATCGATAACAATGACGAGCTCCGCCAACGATCTGCAACGTAGGAGATTTGCGGCGGCGGCGAAGAAAGTTGATTGACGAGACGGAACGTCGAACTCAAAAAGTCGAAAGAGTTTGCTTTTATAATATACAACTATGCACCACACTAATGGTGTGGTCAGCCAAACATGCTGTAGGATCCATATTTGTTGTTGTTATGAAAAAAAAAACGGGTAGAAATACATTGTTTTTCCCGTTTGTTAACTGCCCTCTTTCTTTGATTTATTTGAGATACATTCAGCAGACAATAACGCAATTCTTAGAGAAGATCTCACTAACCTCATTGGGCTCGAGCCCGCGATTCTTTTGTTTTGCCAGGGTCGTATATCTCTCCCTCTGCTCGTCGACGACTATAACAAAATAATAATGAAGATATTAATAGTATGTGTTTTGAAAACTTATTGAAAGCATAAACTAGAATGTTGCTGTCAGGGGTTTCGTATTAGCTGAACGCAGAGCCCGACGATGTGTCGACGCATTATTTGTATATGTATATATATATATATATATATATATATATGCAATCTCAGCATTGCACGCGTCGTCAAGGTTTGACTATATTTTACCGCTCAGGATAGCCAAGCTCAGGATGGCCAAGCTCAGGATATCACTCTAGTTTCACGACGAAAGATGTAGACAGATAAGAGGAAAGATATAGACAAGCAAGGATGATGAATTCTCTCAGAAAATGTAAAGAGGAATCAGCCAGAAGACATGAGGGTTTGCAATGATAGAGGTTCGAGGCACCTCTGAATCCTCCACTGAGAATCGCAGATTTTTTGCCCCGTCTAGACGCATGTCGACGCGTGAGGATGAGAGCACGAACTAAGCGCACTCATCCTAACGCATCGTAGTTCGAATATGTAATTGCGAATGAGCAACTCACAAGCCATCACTCCCACGGTGTTGACAAAATGTCATTTATGCACATTTCCTAAGACAACAATAAGAAAAGAGAGGAGATTGCAATCCTGGACGCTTCCCGTCGATATCTTGGCGTAAACCCACCAACTCAAGTGAAAGCCAGAAACCCGAAAAAAAACATTGTAGCAGCCGCTGAACATTTAATTTTGATGTTTATGGACATCCATTTCCAGCCCAGAAGCGCCCGGGCCTAGTAATTCATGGTGTTGTACTACACGTTGATTCAGTGCTAGAAGTGTTAAAGCCAGAATCACTTAGTCTCAAGAATGTAATTGCGTCGAGTCAAGGTGTAGGCGTTGTGGTTCTTAGGAGCACATTGCAAAGGACTTCATAAATCCGTACTAATGCAGTTTATGCAGTGAGAATCTCGGAAGCGATTTTGCGCACACAGACTGCACTACTTGAAAATGTTGATACGCAAATTTGTTGACGAACATTATAGTGAAACAAATCTAGTTGTACTGCGCCACGCTCTCTTCACGAACTTTTCAAAACTCAGCTGGTCCTCAGTCTTTAAAATTAGACTAAAATCTCCAAGGAGTAAAACACGCCTAAAAATCAGTTCTTAGAACAAAGGCTATCTGTAAAAAGCCACGTTTTGTAGGTGACCGAGACGTGGCTGTCACTTTCATATATATGGTTCATAGCTGCACTTTTGGGGCAGTGCAGGTTGTGGCTACCGACCGTCCAAAGAGAATACCAAGAAGCATTTTAATACATAATTGTGATCATTTTTTAATTAATCAATTATGTTGATTATGTATCACTCTAGTTTCACGACAAAAGATGTAAACAAACAAGATGAAAGATATATATATATAGCAAGGATGATGAATTCTCTCAGAAAAGGTAGTCAGGAAACCACAGATCAGCTTTAACCAAGCTAAGTTACAAGAACAGCAATTAATAAAATTAAAAAGTGTACCATCATACTATTAAATACCAAGGACTATGGAAAGAAGCTTTGGCGCTTACCACGACACAATAGCACCCGCCAGTTGCAACAAAGTTTCAATTTTTGTAAAACAGTGCAAATCAAAGAGCATTCCTTCGCAGTTTGTACTGAAAGTGTCTTACTGTAAGTGTTTTAGGTTCTAGTGAGTGATCTTCCAGAAAATGCTTCTAAACGACACTGCCAAGTGAGATCGCATTAAGTTTTAATCGCAAGTCTGCCTCACTCCACCCTTCGACGAAAAATAATGGCAGAGGGCTGCAATTTTCCACAGCATCCCCTAGCCTACTAAACTCTAGCTTAGAGTGATTGTCACGTCCTTGGTTTCAAGATTTTCTAGTGGCCTCTTGCGGTACCCAAGTAATTTAGCCTAACCGAATAATTCTGCCGTTATGTGTGCAGGAATGCGCTAAGTATTAGGCAACTAGTTGCTAAACGCGTCGGCGATCTTTGCAATTCTTTGCTCATTCGGACGGACGCTAGTCTCGCGAAAAGACAATGTTGCATTGAATAGATCGTACATGCATATGTATGAACTATCTTGTATATGCAAAAAAATATGTTGTATATAAAAATATAACAGTGCATTTGACTACATTTGCTAAGCAATTTGGCAGACGTACGATTTTCTAAAACAGTAGCTCCGAAAACACGTCTTTCCAATTCTGAACATAAGATGGCCTGAAGAGACTGTAAGCTACAAAACTCAAGCAGTGATACCTATATCATTAAAACAGTCAACATATTGGAACAAATATCTAGTACAGAGGTTCCTGCCTAGGCACTCGTGCGCGTGTATCATTTTCAAGTGTTACGGAAATGCTATCCTATTGATCAATATCAATCAACTACCGTAGAACACACGGTACTGACATATAAATATGCGCACATCTAACAATACTCGCAATAGACAAGTAAGATAATACTATAATATTCTTCATTTGGTTATCGTCCTTAAACTAAACCTGCACACTTCATGACCGATCTCTTCGAAAGGGTACGTATGCCTTGTGCCGTTGAGATTCACGGGCACTCATTCAATCCACTCTTAGACTTTGACTCCTAGTGTTAGAGCCGCCGGCTGCCTCCTACACTCTATTCCGTCTATATATGTATTTAAGCATATAAGTGTATATGTAACGCTTAAACATACTCGATGCCAAAGCTCCGCAAAGCTGTCTTTCCTTCATATACATTTTGATCGGAGAATCGAACCGTGTCCACAAAGCTAGTCTCCGCGTTTGTAAATATAGCGACAACGTTGCTGTCGACGTAATGCGACGTGACCTTGGACGTTCGACTACTGTCTGGTATTTTATAGCCAGCCTCCTCTTTCGGGTTGCCTCTTTAGCGACTCATGATGGTGGGCACACAGGAACGCCCAGCGCGATCTGAATGAGCCGTGCTTCTAAGGGGTGACGTGAGAAAAGGCAAGTGGCTTAAGCGACAAGGGCCGGCTGGCTTCGTTGGAACGGGCTTGGCGAAGCAGGAACGGAAGCACCCAGGGCCCGTCTATTGCGTGCGCGCCCGTGCGAAATGCTGCGGCCAGCCCGTTGTTGGTTAGGAGGTACGTTTGTAATTGGGTTGCCAGGAAGTGTTGAAAGAGGATAGGGCAGAGAAGCTCACTCTGCTTGCGTCTCGTTTCGTGGATCGTTCTTCAGTGTTTCGTTGGGGGGTCCTGAGCGGCAGATGCGAGATGAGCTTAGACGGACTCATGCGGGCCAAGACAGCGCAAATACGAGGCTATCGGCAGTGGTAAGGACGCTCCGGCCGTCGGTCGAGTATATGGCTAGTCAGTGGCCTTTCGGAACGCCGTAAGGCAGAAAAAAGTAGCAGCGCGGGGACCTCAGTGAGGGGGAGAAAGAGAAGCAGAAGACGAGGAAAAAGTGACAAAGGAGAAAACGAGAACGACGCGAATCACAAGATCGGGTGTCACTACTATTAACGGAGAGGGGAAAACGAAAAAAGGCAGACTACTAAACGCTTCTTTAGGTCGATGTCGCTGTTGCCGGTGTGACGATAGATACGACCAAGACCACCGTTAACAAGAACAACGAAAACTGTCACGCAAAACCACTGGGGCCATTCAGCCATCCAGCTTCTATGTCTACTCACCGATTTTCGCCCCGAGATCCGAGACCCGGCGAGTCCGCGTCAAGCCGAGCGAATCCGGTTCGGGACTTGTCTCGGCGCCAACAGCCTCTTTCACCACCCGCATCGCACTGGTCCCGTGGCAGACCCTTCGCTAGCGAAGGGTCCGGCTGGAGACGTTGGACACGCTGACCGCTTGAGAAAGACTCCTGCCGCTGCTGCCGCCACTTATCGTGTGGCCTACTTACTGTTGAGATACTCATAGTAGGCCGTTGTTTTTATTGTCACCTATGGACACTATCAATTCATCTGTGTTTGCTTGGCTATCGACCTATATATATATATATATATATATATATAATATATATATATATATATATAATATATATATATATATAACGTTTTATTAAGGATGCAAATGGAGCGACAATTGCCTCCCCAGGCAATCTATATATATATATATATATATATATATATATACATATATGCAGGGGTAGTTTTACATTAGCGGCAACCGCGACTGTCCAGTGCGACAATCGGCCAGTGGATGCTTGGCTCGTTGCTCTAGAGACTATGCAGCAGGTATTTTTTTCATTAGTTAGGAATAACTGTGTTACATAAAGAACGGGCCCTTTATAATTTCCCGTTGTGCATCGAGTCGGTCTGCAACTGCTCACTCGTAGGAGAACAATTCTGCCGAAGAGAGAACGGCTACGGAATAGAGAAGGAGCCTTCTAAGGCGCCCGACGGCTCTTCTTGCGCTGTCGGCAGAAGGACAAATGAACCGCTATTCGAGCACTAAGAGATGGTCTACATAGCAGTGCGGCATTCACAAATAGGCGGCTGTCGTCCTCTGACGGGATTGTCGGAGTTAGTTTTACAGGGCCCAGCCGACCCAGATTCTCTAAGATCTTGTAGTGTATTTTAGACATATAATGCGACTTCAATAATGTGCCTTCTGGGAGAAAACGCGCGTATAACAACAATACGGAAGTCAGCAATTAGACTACAAGATCAGGCTCGGATGGCTACAGCTGGCAATGACTATCTAGCATCTGCGTAGTCACTGTGTCCTTCTCTGCCCAGACTCATCGGCATTTAGAAGCAGACTTATCGGTGTTAACCACTAATTTGCAAAGGAAGCTCTACTTGATTGCCCATGTTTCTAGGCATTAACCGGGTAAAACTAGAAAAGTATGCTACTGCGTAATAGTGAAGATGTCGCATCAAAGCGTTCAAAGAAATATTTTAGTGTACGTCTCAGGTTTGACGGAACACCGTTTTCAAAGGCCAGCAATGCTGATGAAATTCAAAATGACGGTATGTGCTGACTCTTCCCATCAGTGCCTACGGTGCTACAAATATAGACACATGGCCATAAACTGCCAGAAGAAAACACACCCAACATGCAGGAAATGCCGTCACCCGGGCCTCAAATGTGAGAGTGTCGCGAGAGGACCCGTTGCACTATGGCGACAGTCACTCAGTTAACGAAGGTAATTGCGCTGTGAGGAGAAACTACGCAAAGACGCAAAGAATAAAGCTGCACGAAAAGTATTTATACACCTTTCCGACACTGTTATTATATAAACGGAACAAACGGTAACCCAAACGCAGTGAAACGCAAAAACGCTACCCAAAATGGCACGACCGGCTCTGCCACGCGTTACTAGATCTATGACGTATAAAATTGTTCGTGAGACAATACATTTTCATCTAGCTCCACGCATTGCGCAAAGAAGCCCACGTATTGATAACGCAAAACAGAAATCTTATGAGAAAAGCAAAGCTTCGTATCGAGATACAGGCGAAACCCTCTTCGGCCTTTTGACAGATCTGGTAAAGATCAGGAAGTCTATTAAATCGATACTGCGGTATGGTTTATCATCTATTCTCAATGAGCATCGCTCAAAGAACATTTGACCAAAAACAGGGATCGAACCGGCGACACTCCGGTAAATGACAACTATGACTAGCGCACTCGTCCCTATACCACGCCGCCACCACACCTGGATAAGGGCTACTTTTTCCTGGATAAGTAAGCAAAAGTGTGATCTTGAGATTAGAAAAACCAGAAGGACTATCGATCCAGTACCCGCTTGCTACGCCACTTCATTGATCTAGTATTTAATGTTTTATATTTTTACTATGATGGACATATATGGATATACACGAAAGAATCCTCCTGCACGAAAAAATTTAACTAGTTGCAAAATAGACATGTACTATTCGCGGCAAGTACATTTATTTTCCCTGACTGGCCCGGGACCACAAAACGGCTACGCCCGTCCATGTGCTCTCAACGAATTCGGCCAACCTCTGTCGTCGTCGGCGTCTTCGACTGCTACTGCTGCCGTCGATACTAGACAACCGTCGTTTATGTCGGCAGGCCAACGAATGGTCTGTTTATCGCTTCACGCTAACTTTTAAACGACCGACAACTAAGTAAACTACGTAAACGTAAAGTTTTCCATTTGGTCATCCGCGAAGCAATCATTCCGTTTACGAGCTCACAACGGGCCACGGCATTTGGAGTGATTGATCGCTAGTTGCTTAGACTATTAGAGCGCACATCGAAAACCTGTTCTAGCAACTCGCATTCGCTTGGTTTAATTCACTTACTACACAGTCACGTTGGAGGCTGCGAAAGCTGCGCGGTCAGAAATAAAGAACAGACCAAAGCAGGTTATGCTGTTAGACGCATTGTATAATATCTGGCATTTCCAGAAGAATGTCCTAACCAGGCTACATAAGCAGCAAATCGAAAGGGAAGTTCTAGAAACGTCATTGTGAAATGGGGCAATGTTGAGTTGCTATTCATCGTCGAGGTCGAACATTTGCAACTTAGCCGTCGCCGAACATGCTTCTTGTCGTTTGCTCTGCCGGGTTTATTTTTTTAAGAAATCGAGCCGGCTAAGTTAGGAATTGCCAGTCAATTTCGAACGTTGGCGGCGACGTTTCACAGGCGTTTGCTCGCTTATGTCTAACTTTCTGGAGCGGCCTTTGTCTTAGCTAAGTAACTTAAACGGTCAGACAGTCACCTCTAAGTGTCAGTTCCTTCCTTTTGCACACACACACGGCACCGCGGTGGGGCAGCTCCCTGCAAGAAATTATTATTAGAAAACAAATATGTGCTTTAACGGGCTCTGCACATACTCCTGAATTACCCTGTATATATCCTGCCCCTGATGGGTCCTGCAAGGTGGGCCAGTTTTGCTTTTCTCCAGGTTTACAGCAGCTGCGTCGCAGGGTTAACAGGATGTACCTGCAGACATTGTAAGATGAATTCGGCGGACACGAACACCGCCTATTTGAATAGCCGTTGCTGCAACCTCAATGCAATTTGCGCTGCGAGGACAGCACTTTCTCCAAAACTGATTGTTATAAAACATTGTTCCGCCACTTGGACCTCTCTGAGATAGTGACCACGACTGTTTGAAAAGGTAGCCTTTGCATCTTTTGGTTCATTCTTCTTTTGGTGCCAACAATTCACTTTGTCAGTTTTCCTAAGAGTCTCAAATACATCAGATACAGCTAACTAAGAAGCTTCTCGAAGATGGCTTAGGGATTGGTCAAGATTAGCCAAGACTCGATGAGGCATAAAAGTCGTCGTACCTGGCGGTCCAAGAGCTACAGCGCCATCTAAAATCGTTATGATTACCGGGTAATGGTCGGATAACAGCAAAGTTTTACGAACTGCGGTCCGGATAGTAGTGAATTTGAAAACTGCAATATGACCTATATACGACCCGACAAGGGTCTGGTTTTGCGATCCACACTAAGGGCGAAGGCCCTAGCAGAGAAAGTATAGATAGTCGCTTGGATAACAGAACCCCCAAAAGGTTCTACGGATGTTTGTCTGCCCGAGCTACTCGCTGGAATTCTCCCCTAACATAGTATTTTTTCTTCTCCTTTTAACGTACTGCCTCGTCAATCGGTTTGCGATCTCCGCTGCTTTTAGTCGTTAATTAACTCCTTCGTCTGCTTCTAGCCAGAACTTGCGGTAGTTAGCACGTGCCTTATCTAAGTGACGCTAGACAGGATGTTGAATCCACTAGGACTCACTAGAATAAGGTCATCTGGCCATTGCCCAGACAGGATGGCCGGCCGGCTGAAGGTTTGACATCATACCTAATAAGTAAGGTAAGGTCAATGTGTGGGCTACGAGCATGCAAATGTGCACGCAGCACATTTGCATGCTCGTAGGCACATAAATACGAGCATCTACTAGTTTGTGTACGTGCCCAGTACACACACATACATATATATATATATATATATATACATAGCTGTGCGGTGGTGGCCATTTCTACTGTAGCGCTCTGCTCATTGTCGACATGTTAGTTGGCGCCAGTGTGACTTAGGATTTAGTGGAGACGGCGGTAGCAGGGGCGTCGTCGCCTGGCCTCTGCGCGGCATCTCTGATCATTAAGATGTTGTCGTTCCGTTGCCGCCGGTCATGTTGTTGTCGTCATACCGGTTGTTGTGATTTGGGTTGTCGTTGTGGTTGTTGTCAAAGAGGCCTCCGGCCCCTACTCCTCAGTGCCCCGCGCTTAAGGTATGACTCGCCCTTTAGCGAAAGCGGGCACCGGCCGCCGCTCTAGCGAACGGGGAAAGAAATGGCGGAAGCATAACAAGAGCGGGACGGAACAAGAAAAAGAGAGTGGAGCAAGGGGTCGGTTGGAGAGATAAGGCCAAGGATTTAATCGACATAAAAGTTGACCGAGATGGCGAATGGGCTCTGATCGAGAAAAAGGCACGACAGCAGCAGCAGCAAGAGAAAAAGACGAAAGAAAAGAAACGTTTTTGTTGTGGCGGTTGCGGCGGCCGCAGCGACAGCAACTACAGACGCTAGGATGGTAACGACGGAAACCACAGGAAGTGCTGGCGGGGACAGGTGTTGCCAACAGGACATTGGGCCGTAACTGGAAGAAGGCTGGTGAAGGCTGTGACTATGGTAGTGGGGATTGGTGATGGTGATGATGATCATCGTACTGATGATAAAGCCAGTAGGAGTATTTATAGTAATCGTAGTAATTCTGTCGAGCCCGGTGGTGGCGTGGTGGATTAAGTCTGCGCCTCGCAACCGAAGGAGACACGTAGGTGCGCGGGCTCGAGCCCCACCGTTGCACACTTGTATTTATGGGGGTCCATCTATGAAGCAGTGTGAAAAACAGTTCCGTAGGCGTTAAATCTTGACTGAGGGTCAGCCCGAAAACTTTGCTTTTTGATCGTAGTAATTCAAGTAGCGTCATGTCTTAAGTTCGCACTTGTACGGGCTCACAATGAAGGCCATCAGAAGAGAAAGGCGAAAAAAGGGAAGGTTGCTATATCGGGGTGGATAAGTGTTGCCGTGCGATCATCCTGTGAATAACACATAGCGATGTCGTTAGAAAAATGGGTAACAATACAAAAAGAGCAGCGCAAGCAGGTTAACAACGGCAACAGTAGGCGAAGACTGAAAGCGCGCGATTATGTTGAATGGGACAAGAGAGAATCCCCAGAATGGCAGCTCGGGATGGGGAAGGGCGGGCTACAGCAACGTGAAATATCGAAAGTGTGTACAACTGGCATTAAGCATTGCTCTGTAAAACATCTCACTCGTTTCACTTTTGGAATAACACAAAATGGTTTATTTTGTTGCAAATGCTACTTCAATTGTCTGCTAGCAGTTGCGATGTTCGGATATTTAAAGCGTTTGTTCCTGCTAAATGCCGGTAAAAATTAGTGGTATGCAGCTAAGGCTGCTAAAAAGTGACCCAAGAGGGCTGTCTTAATCCTTTCACCCACGCCCACCCCTCCCAGGGATGCGCATTCTAATGCGTGCAGAACTTGAGACCCCCAGGAGCTAAGCCAGGAGATGTTAAGCGACCGACTAAGTGACCTACAGTGGAACTTTTGAAAATTGTTGTTAGCACACTCGAAACTGCAAGAGCGGGTTGCCAAACATGAGTCAATCCTGGCAACGGGAACGGTTTTCTGCACCCTTTGCAATTACATGGGGGCTCGAACTTCACGGTAAGTAACACAATTAGTGTGAAAAGAGACGTTAGAAGGCGGACAACGCCCTAAGAACAAGAAAGCAGGCTGATGGCCGAAAACGTTGTGGCAAGGGCGAGACATCCTGTTGAAGTGAGCAACAGAAATAATCCCGCAGACGTCAACGAATGAAAGCCTGTTTTGTCGCTGGGTAGGGGACGTTCTCTACGAACGAATAGGTAAGAAGTGCTTTATGGCATCCCGCTATCCAACCGCGGGTAGAGATTTGCGGTCCAAGTACCTGTCAGTAGCTGATTCAGCTCTATAACTGCCAGCGTTGGGTCAAGCGTACTTCGACGAGTGCTTTTCTGGAATTGCGAGGGAATTGAAGGCGGAGGCAATGGATTTTGCACGTGATGATTTGTTTAATTTAGTTGGCATTCAATCGTTACGAAGGCATTTTAGCGGAACGAACTGTATTACAACGTTGTAAGGGGTTTCACTAGCTTATCACTTATTTGCGGGTTTTCATTTACAGATACCTGTGGTTGGGTTATCTATCTACCTACATTAACGCTCACCGCTGATGCAATGCGTGAGAAAAGATGCATACTTTCTATTCTTTTCTTCCTTACATTTATCCATTATATTTGAGGAAAAACGTTCGATTCTACAGATGCCGCTGAATCGATCGGCTTTGTGCTTTCAGAATTCAATCTGGCCTTGCCGATTATTTCGGTGGTGATTTCAGTGCCAGGTTTGATTTACGCTTGTGATTTTCCCGAGCCTGTTACCTCATCAAGAGTACTTGCGCTAAGCGAGCTTAAGAGTACCATAAGCATCATCACAGGCCAGGTGCATGCGGGACCACTTTGACTCTAGAATGGCCTATATAAGACGCTATTAACATGTATTTCATTTAACCGTGACGCTGCGGCTATGTCTCTAATTGCACAGTCGCACACACTGGAGAAGCACAACAAACAATCTGCATTTCACGGAAAAATGTTCCAGGTCCTACGGTCACTCCTGATGAGAAAGTTTTAGGACCCGCTATCCAGGTCTACTATGAGCACTGAATTCAGTCACTCCCTCCATTAGCGAAAACTGTTTATGACTTATTTATTTGTATTATAAATATGGGTAAGTACCTAAAGTCTAGCATGTCAGGCTTTCGCTTTTGTTCAAGAGTAGGCTTGGCGGTGAAAGACAATATCCAAATCTTATCGTCGTAGAGTGGCGTCAGAGCGCCTATGTAAAAATATGTTTTGCAAATAATTTTTTTGAGGATTAAGCATGCGGCCGAACAGGCCGTTTTTCGAAAGTAACATCTAGATGAGTTCGTACCACAGGTGTGACTCACTGCGACCACGCTTAAAGATGTGCCACCGTGCTGAAACTAACTATTGGGCGAATATCGTCTGGAAGTTCAACACGCGGTTTTAGCCAGGGTCTCCCGAGGAATGTGTGGTACCATATAAGGGGTATACTGGGGTCACTAAGATAGTTGTTCACACTACCGCATATGACATCACCCCTGTTCTCATGGTCATAAGCGAAATTTCGTTGGTCCACCAATGATAAATGCTGTTTACCGAATAATGTTGACCAAATGTTTAATTTTTTTTATATACCTTTTTATGTAAACAATGCATCATCCGTAAGAAGCACATGTGCAAATAACTCTTCTATGCAGAAACCAGTACTTAACGTGTAACTTATAATCAGTGGATCACATATCAGTAGCACACAGTTGCTTATTAGATAGTACATTATTAACGATGCTTCGACTCACACCAGCATGTGCCGCTAACCCCTAATGCTCGCAGAAGGACGGCTGGTTATCCTGAATGATGAACTTTTTCTTATAGAATCTTTTCCACCGCACTGGCGATCCAGCGTCGTTCCTATGGCCGTAGAAAAACCTTGTTTTGTACAACTGACGAGAAATATGGCCAAACGTGCGGTTATCAGATATGCGTTTATGCGAGAAACGCTTCGCGTACATCTTTCGCGTGGTATACGCGTTCCGGTACGATGAATCATATTACAAAAATCATGTTCGGATTCCCGGCACTTGTGAGCTGGTCCGTCAGGACGTACGTAATAAAGCTGGCATAGAACGCTATTCTAAGCTTTGTAATAGAACGCTATTCTAACATACGGAGCTAGCGACCAAAGGGGAGAATCGTATTCGTTACTTAACGTCACTGTAAGCTGTAGACGGTTCTCTTTGCCGCCCACTTCTATCTACACCATTAGCGGAAGAAGGCTTTTACAATCACACATAATGCGTATAACGGCTGGAGGTCGCTTTTTTAACTATTTCCAGTAGCATAGCTATTTCATTTTATTCAAAACGTAGCACTAGTTATACGTTTGATAAACCGTGACCATACGAGCCTCGATCGGTCGATTATGTATAAAAATGGTCTTAATAAAGTGGGCATTCTCTTAGAAGAGCCTGTGTTTTATCACCACATTGGCAGAATTGCAACTGGATTTCTCCCAAGCACGTTGGCTCCTCCGCAATCGCACTTTTTGTAAAGCCATATCAACTGTTAGAGGTTAAGCAGTTCCGCCCACATTTCATTAGAAAAATGCTTATTTTAGCGAGTGCTGCGGACCTCTAACGAATCTTCCATAAACGTTGGGACACCTTATACATACGCACACATATATATAGATAGATAGAGATAGATATATATAGATATATATAGAGATAGATAGATAGATGATAGATATAGATAGATATAGATATATATATAGATATATATATATATATATATATATAATATATATATATATATATATATATATATATATATATATATATATATATATATATATATATACAGGGTGTTGCAGGAATATTTGAAAAGCGATATACAAAATTGTAGAGTTTGTTAAAGCAAATGTTTTTTCCAATGGAACATGGTCTCTGAGAAGTCTTGTTTCGGAGTGAGAGTGAAAATACTACAATTTGTGACACTGGTGTTTTTGCCCGATATAGGAGAACAAAATGTGCTGTTGCAAGACAACCAGTCTTCCTATACAGCACTACACACACATACAGCAACTAAGCACACCTTCGTGTTCGTGATAAAATTCTGCTCCATCTGAAGGGTATGCAAGGCCGGTCAGACGACGCGACATGGTCGCTTAGAAGAGAATTCGCCAAAAATAAAGTTCTTTATTAGCGTTCACCCCAAATACTTCAGAATCATACTCATCACAACCACTCACAGCGCTCAAAACGGACATATTCAGCCAATGCGCAAACGTATGTCAAGGCGAGCTGTGGTTGCGGAGTAATTACGCTTTTTCGGAGGGCATGTCCAATTTAAGTGCATGTAAAATGACTGTGTGGCGACGTTCACTACCGCCGACGTGTCGCGCGACAGCCGCAGCGCGTCATTTTTCATGCACTTAATCTGGACGTCCCGCCGAAAAATCGTAATTACTCCGCAAACACAGCTCGCCTTGACATATGTTTGGTACCAAAATGATCGCCATGAATTGCGCATTGGCTGGATATGTCCGTTTTGAGCGCTGTGAGTGGTTGTAGGGCTATGATTCTGAAGTATTTGGCGTAAACGCTAATAAAAGAACTTCAGTTTTGGCGAATTCTCTTCTAAGCGACCATGTCGCGTCGTCTGACCGGCCTTGCATATCCTTCAGATAGAGCCGAATTTTATCACGAACACGAAGGTGTGCTTAGTTTCTGCATAGGAAAACTGGTTGTCTCGCAACAGCACATTTTGTTCTCCTATGTCGGGCAAAAACACCAGTGTCACAAATTGTAGTAATTTCACTCTCACTTCGAAACAAGACTTCTCAGAGACCATGTTCCATTGGAAAAAACATTTGCGTTAACGAGCTCTACAATTCTGTATATCGCTCAAATATTCCTACAACACCCTGTATATATATATATATATATATATATATATATATATATATATATATATATATATATATATATATATAAGGCGGCAAATACAATAGAACCGCAATATAAAAAGACATGGGAATTACTTAATACTGAAGTCTAGATGTATTGTTAGATGTGGGCCGGTTGCTAGGAAAATGGCTCAATAAAGTAAGGTATGAGAAAGTCAAACCTTATAGGTTGTGAAATTACATAGAGCGGTACATTTTATAGATTATCGACCTTAAAGAACAACTTTTATTGATGTCATATACTCGTAAAAGCCCTGTCTACTATTGTAATATTCGACTCATATTGGGAAATATATATAATATAGCGTTATAATAATAACATATAATAGCGTCTGTCCCTTCACAAATTGAAGGTTATAAACAAGACTACTAGAAGACGTTTATATGCCCGATCGTCATTCGTATAACGGCCCTAGTGATTAATATTTCAAACAGAAGGAATGCAGAACTAATAACACCGCACATATTTAGGAAATTGGTTATTCACCTGGCACGCACAAGAGACTGTATGACCAGATAAATAAAAGCAAATACACTATACCAACGCCAATAGTGCCAACGCCAGCGATTTCGAGCAACTTATTTTGCGTTATGTGCTCTGCCTGAGATGTACGGAGAAAAATGTTACATCTTGTTCGCATTTTCCGCTCCATAACATCTTCATATATATAGTTGTTTAAGTGGAAAATTCGAAGCGGAACATCTATACGTTCCATAGGCGTTGAACCCAGTAGCGTTGTTAACAAGCTCTGAGTGCGGGCAAGCCTCCAGGGCTGCAGCGAATACCAACCGTATCAAGTAGTAAAGGTGCCAGCAAAAGCCAACCCTGATATTATAACCGACGTCCCAAGCACACTGCCGAAGTAGACTTGATTTCCGAGATAGTGGAGAAGAGGCCTCTTCCTAGACTTAGCAGACTTAGCAGAGAGGTAGCAGAGTAGGCATCATCCTATCGACCGTAATGCCTGCTGATATAGCCGAAAAAGCTATGGAGATCCTAACGGCAAACGACTAAAGAGAATAGAAGCAAGTGGAGCCCCAAATAACAGGTAGCATAGATTCTGCAAAGAAGAGTCAACCGTGTTGGCTATGAAGCAGTTGGTCATTTAAGTTGCGGTAAGAGAAAAGCAAATGACACTAAGTAAGCGCAAACAATGCCCAGTAATATCGTTGGATGTTAGAAATGCTTTCAAGGTCACACGTTGGCCGTTGTTCCGGGAAACTATGCAAAAGAGCCATAACTCCTAAATAGCTTTAGGATACATTAAATTACAGTTTTGCAAGATGGCGGCTACCAAACGGACGCAGTTTCTGTGCGCTCTAGCACTGGTGTATTTTTTAACGAAAAATCTGACCTTAATAGATGTGCTACTGCAGTCAAACGTGCAAAATGGTTCAAACAATTATCTCACCGAAATGAACACTACAACAGATGACACGGTAAGCGTTTTAAAGCATCTACCTCGACGATGCTTCAGTAAGTCACAACTCATTCGTTCTACGGCATTTGTCATTTTGCTACCTACTGGCTGGAGATATCGAGAGCAACCCAGGCCCCCCATGTGTCACTTGTGGTGGTGATATCCAGCAAGTAAAGGACCGCACTGTTTGTGATGGCTGCAGTAAACCTCTCCACAATCATTGTGCTTGTCAAATACCCGATCGGTACTACTACAAACTGCAAATCGTGCTTTTGGAAAGAAGTTGCTGTGGCCGTGGCAACTAACAGCGCAAATGTAAAGACTAACTATGGCTGTCTTAACGATCTACATTCACTCAAAAAGAAAATTGACGAATTAACAAAAACCGTCAATAAATTGGCCATTAGCAATATTAGTAGCACCATTGCCACAACACCAGCTGTTCACCGGACAAGTAACAACTAACCAGCACCGCAACGACAACAAACATTGCAAACGTACAGAAGCAATACTCGACTAAATTCGCATGCAAGCATCAATATCGGAACCCCTCGACGTATGCGTATTCAAGATGTGCCAAAACAACATCAAAGCCGCAGCGGTACGTTCACACCTAATGGAGGACGCAAGAATGCATGGCTGACAGTTGGAAAAGGAGGACACGTCACGAATCGTGAACAACGTACAACAACTAGCACGAACAAATTGACGGACCTGAAAGTCGTAAACGTTCAAGACGTGCTCGAAAGACCTCCCATGAAAGCGTTATTTGTAAGCCACCTCAATTTGTCACATACATGTGAGTACATACAACAATATGTTGCACAGATCGTGGGTAACGATGTAGATGTTAAAGTGACGAATCTTTCAGGAATGAATCAGGCGTATTACTAATAGTTTTCATATAAATATAACAGCCGACAAATTTAACGAACTACTGGACCCTGGGATGTGGTCGGAAGGAATACACTTTCGCCCTTTTCGCGGACAGCTAAAACCATTTAGATTATACGGCGCAGAGAAAACGACGAACCCCGGGAACTAAGCGCAGCAGACAAACTGACGAAGAAGACGACATCACAATGAGAGATTGACAAGTGGCAATAGAGCAGCCCGCAACACAGCTAGTATACACACAGCATCAGTACAGATGTATGTAGTGGAACGTTGAATCACTGGAATCATTATATAATAAGTCGGGCGAAAACGACTTTCTCAACATAGACATTATGTTTTTAACCGAAACGTTTGTGACAAACATAGCAAATATAAATCAGTTCACACAACGCAAAATATATCATGGACTGGCACTTAAGTCTCAAGGGAGAGGCCGGCCCAAATGGGGTGTGGCTATTGCCGTCAGAACGACAGAGTGCTCACACTTACTCAAATACACTTCAAGAGAAATTGTGCTGGAATTAGAAGAACACTACCTGATATGCATCTACAGTCCACCAGATAGGCAACCCGCTGATGTAATACATGACATTGGACACGCAATGAGCTATTGTATTAATACGAATAAGCATATTTTTAGAGGGGGCGATTTTAATTGCGATCTATTAAAAGATAACGCACAAAGCGCAGCTTTTATATCAGGAATACATGAGCTTAGATTGCAGATTGAAAACAACAAACACGAGGCTACATACGTCAGTTGGAATGGAAGAAGTGCGATCGATGTGGTACTAACCTCAGCACAGCAGCCACAATTAATCATCGGCGAGGTGCATTCAGCGCCCTCAGCGCATCGAAAACACTTTAAAATAACGTTAAATTTGCACCGAACCCACAAGCCCAATGCACCCGCAGTACACACCCTTAGCCGCTCCCTGAACCCCCAGATATTACAGCAAGCACTACAATTTATTCAGCCAACAGGCGATATCAATGTCACTGAAAAAGCTATCCGGTGGGCAATACAGATTTCATGCGCACGGAGACCGCTACACAAACCCACTGCGCACAAACCATGGTTTGATGAACAATGCAAAGTCATAAAATACACAATTTGCAGTCACACGGATCTTAGCCCGGAGGAATTACAACGACTTGCGGACATGAAACGGAATTTTAAAAAGATTAAGCAAGAAAAGAAACAAGCATATGAGATCTTTCAGCGTGCGACACACGTACAACAGAGTGCTACAAAACCATAAATACTCCTCCCAAAGCGACCCGCTCCACCAAACACATTAATCAATGACGATGAGTGGATACTTCATTTTACGCGCCTATACGATGGTGACCTCCTAGTACCTTCGAGGAAGAACGTTTATGATTATCGAGCAGTTTACAGAAGAGGAGGTCGCCAATGTTATTAAATCCAAAGAAAATGGTAAATCGGCAGGTCCAGATCAAATTGTGTATGAAAATATTAAGACAAATATGCGTTTTCTGTGCCCGCCATTAACCAAATTGTATAACGCATGCCTACGCTGCGGCAAAATACCGGAAGAATGGGAAAAAGTTTCTTGCAGCCAATCTACAAAAAGAAGGGTGAAGCAATCGACCCAACCAACTACCGCGGAATTGCACTTATCAGCGTCGTTTATAAAATTTTAACTTCACTTGTTGTAGAACGCTTATATGACGCCGTAGGCCCATATTTACCATCCGAGCAACACGGATTCCTAAGAGGACGATCTACGTCGGATGCCGTTGCCTTTCTTTTAGACCATGTAAAGACCCGCCAAGATAAAAAAAAAAAGATGACATTTGCCGCTTTTATTGATTTTAAAACTGCATTCGACTGCGTTAGAAGAGACAAACTCCTAAACGTACTTCGAACCCGATACTCTATAGAGGGGACTATGTATAATCTAATACGTGACTTGCTGCAAGTGAACTTAATTACTATCAAGAACGGGGCTCATTATGTCAGCAGGCCAGTAGCACAGAAAACTGGAGTCGTCTAGGGTGACTCCGCAAGCCCGTTCCTCTTTATACTGTATATAGTTAGCTTGGCGGACGCCCTCAGAAACGTAAAAGCAATACACGCATTTTATGCCGACGACTTAGTAGTGCTTGCAAAGACACGAAGCCACCTGCAGTTTTATCTAAAGGAAGCCTCAGATTGGTGCCAGCAAAATCAACTGACAATTAACATCGCCAAAACAAAAGTACTACGATTTAGTAGAGGCGGATTGTACGCTGCAGATGATCGGTGCATTAAGATAGGGGGGAAATATTGATTTCGTCAATCACTTTTGCTATCTAGGAATAACAATGACCCCCGGCTGTCATTCAGCAGACATATAGAGGAAATGCGTAGCAAGGCCACCGCGGCTACCATTCTAGTGGGAAACGTTACTGACATAGAACTAAACATCGCGCTAAAATTGTTTAGAATACAAATTGTTCTTATAGTAAGATACTGCCTTCACGCAATTGCCCATTATCTTACAATAAAAGACCTTAAAAACATAGATAAAATAAAATTTTATTTCACAAAGCGCACGTTAGGCTTGCCGAAGAACGCATCGGCACCGTCGCACTAGAACTATGCCACGAACGCACACTAGTAGAAGATTTAGTACTGGACAAGATACCGTTCAGTACACCAATCCTAGAAACCTACAGAGAATATAGAGAAAACCGCAACATGGCCTTTGTAATGGGTCGCTATGTCGAGGGTCCTGCTTTTTGCAGCAATAAATGGAAACTATCATCACAAAAAACAGGTCTGTAATATGCCGAATAACATGCCATGGTTACCACCACCTTCTATGCGTAGGCGGACGAGTGCGTATGTAAATATTGTGAACAGTGCAATATCGGACGTTACCACACACTCACCTGCTCGCTCATTGACACATCGTCACTACAATCAAGCGATATTCAACGATATTCTTAGCCTACAAAATGATATGTGAACTATTGTTATGCTACCAATAAAATAATAATAAACCCGAAACATATACATTAAAGAGCCATTTTGATGAACGAGAAGTAATCTTATATATATATGTATATACATTTTTAATTTATCTATAATTTTTTTCTATGCGTATTTTTATGTTAGCACTTTGGAGTAAACAATTGTCTCTGCGTGTATCTGTAGTCACGGATTCTCTAACTCAAGATTAGCCCAATTATCTTACTTATTGTTCATTTTGCAATAAATTTGCATTTCAAGGTTGCACCTAATTATAAATGTAATCGTTATTACAGCTCGCTGCGTGGTATTTAGCACACGTCTGCAAGCAAAACCGGCAACAACATTGATCGCCAACTTGGTGAAATCCTGAAACGAAATTTGATCTGGATTAAGAAGGCTAAATGAACGACTGCTGCGGATCAGATGGGCTAACTGATTCCATTAGCTAAAAGCCTAACTATGCAGTCATGCAAGCGGAACAGAAAAAAATCCGAAAATACGCTGGGATTCGGCGAACACATGTATTCTCGCCGTTGGCGTTCTTTACACTGCGAGGGCCAGGCTGCTTACCAAGCATTTAAGATAGAAAATATTAAACCTACTGGTAACTGCTAGAGGGAAGGCGAGCACTGCCGAGTCTGCAAACGTATTGTAAATTATTAATAAATCATCACAATATTTTCTAACCCAAAGGCTATATTTTTTTGCAATGATTTGCGTCGTTGCGGAAATGCCGCCAGTGCTTGGCACGATGACTGAATAGTCTACTCAACTGAGTCTAGCTCAGTCTGCTCAATTAAGTGTTAAGGAGGGGGAGGGCTGCTAGAGACCTGCTCACGGGCAACAACTGATTCATTCCAGCGCTATAACAAAATAAAAATGTCGCCAGCAGTGCATAACACAAAAAGGCAGTTTTGAAATATGATATGCCGCGAAATAAAGCGTGCCGCCTTACGCACAACATTCAAAGTAGAATACAATATTATACACAAGGCAAACGAAGCCCTGAAGGCGAGAGACACCTCGATGCAAATATTCCACCTGAATTCTTTTTTTTTTGTGGAGGAGGGTTAAATGCAGTTACGCACTACTGCTACGAGAAGGGAGTTTCCATCTCGAGCTGTGTGGGACTCGACCCCAGCGGATGGATGTTACGCCGCTAAGACCCATACCCACTAATCGCACCTCCCCCCTTAAACTTCACTCTCTGATGGCCCAGATCTCCTATAGAACAGTGCTATGGGCCATCAGAAGAAGTGGCGAGTGCCGGATCAATTGGCCGGGGTCACTCACGGGTTCCCCCACCTGTCAAGCTCACTTTGTCCCAGCCCTTGCGAACCCGTTTGATTCAAAGTTGCGCGTTCTTCAGCCGTGCTGGCCTCAAAAAGATTCTGTCTCTCTTTGCATCTTCTGTGCTTTGTTTTTAGCACTTCCTGTGCAACTTCCGCTCCCAATTCCCATGTTTGTGTCGAACACAGGATGTATTCCACGAACTCTTTTATACCATTTCGCGGGGGTCCTGTACTTCGGGATAGGTAAGTCCCGCTCTGGACCATCTCTCACGAATCTTTCTAATTGCCATGGTTCTGGCCTCTTCCCATGTCTGGCACCTGAGGAGTGTGTGTTGTGGGGTGTCTTCCACGGCTTCGTTGCAAAAAAGGCATGTTTCTGATGGGGCCTTCCCTATTCGGTAAAGGTATGACTGGAAGTTGCCATGTCCCGTGAGAACCTGCGTTAGGTAGAAGGTTAAGTCCCCTCCCGGCCTTGCTATCCACGCTCGTATGTTTGGGAGCAGTTTGCTGAGACTCTTTCCGGGGGCACCAAAGGGAATTGCGTCCCACTTCTGCTTGCCAGTTCTCTATAGTGGCGTTTCTCTCTCTTTCTTTGTCGCTCTCTGTGGGTGTGCCAATATCCTACAGGCGCTGTCTTTCGGACGCCTTAAGGTCCCAGGGGATTTCTCCGGCAAGCAGCAGAGCTGCGTTTGTGCTGACCGTTCTGTAGCCTTGTATTACCGTAAGGGCTGCGATCCGCTGTGTTTTGCGCAGGATCAACTTTGCTTTTTTTGACATAAGAGTCGCCCTGGCCCAAACGGCAGCCCCGAAGAGCGCGATTGACTCCGCTACCGTCATCAGTAGTTTCCTTATACGAGCCCGCGGTCCATGTATATTCGGAAGTATCCTGGCAATAGCGTTTGCCGTCTTTAATGCTTTTTCCGTAGCCTTCTTGATCTGCCATAAGCCGGTCATGGACGTGTCCAACGTGATCCCAAGGTAGCGGGCCTTATTCACGAATCTGATTGGTTGTCCCGCGACCTGTATGTTTAACGGTCGAACTCTCTTTTTGCCCGTTAAGAGAATTATTTCGCTTTTTTTCTGGGGCACTCCGCTGTCGAGTGCAATGCTTTGTTTGTATTTAGCTCGAGCTCATCCTCCGTTTTAGCCTATGCTACGACCGCTAAATCGTCAGCGTAAGCAATCAGTTCTATTCCCGGGTGGTAGGCCGGTTTGCCGCAGAACGTCGTCATATGCGAGGTTCCACAACAGTGGGCCCAGGATTGAGCCCTGTGGTACCCCGGCTGTCATGGGGAAGACTACGTTGCCGTTTGAAACAGACCTTTCCTTAAGGTATCCAGAAATTACCTTAACTAGGTACGGCGGAACTTTTTGGCGAACAAGCGTGTCCAATATGGTCTTCCATGGTAGGCTGTTGAAGGCATTCCTCACATCCAGAAGGGTGACCATGATTAGCTGTCTTGTACAGATGGTGGATTCACGCACCTGTTCAGCTCTACTGAGGACTCTGTGGATTGTTGTTAGGGCCGATCTGTGTTTACGGAAGCCAAATTGTGCCGGCGATAAGAGTCCGCACTCCCCCGCAAACAGCCTAAGCCTTTCTTCGATGATGGCTTTATAGCCCTTGGCTAGGGCGTTTAGTAAACAGATTGGCCGGTATCCTCCATTCGCTTTGGGGATAAGGACCACTTCTGCTTGTTTCCATGTTGGTGGAAACTCTCCTGTTCTTATCGCGGAGGTAAGAGATTCCGCAACTGCAGCTGGATGCTCTTTAAACAGGATTTTGACTGCAGCGGGAGGGACGCCGTCAGGGCCGGGGGCTTTTCCCGTCTTGATCTTGTCAGCCGCTAGGCGAACCTCGAGAGGCTGGATTACCGGGAATTTGTCTTCTGTTACCTGGGGTGTATTTTCGTAAGCAGCTCTCTCGAATATGTCGTGAGTCAGGAAATGCTTAGTAAGAATATCTACTGTTTCCTGTTCGTCGAGGGCTTCCGTGACAGCGGTTTTCTTCTTACCGCGTACAATTCTGTATGGTTTTTTCCATGGGTCTTCTTGGACCTGCTCTTGGAGCTCTTGCAAGCACTTGGTTTTGCTGTCAGCAATGGCGCTCTTGAGAATTTCTCTGCTTCTCCTGTATCTATTCAGTGCCTGCATGCGCTCTTTGTTGTCTCGGTGAATCTGCTTTAGTGCTCTTCTGGCTTTGTTGCATTCTTTGCGCTTTTTGGCAATGTCCTGTGTCCACCAGTGCTTCGGCGGTTTTCCTGGCCGTCTTAGGTGCATCCTCACGGTGGCAGTTTTTGCACACGCCTCCTCGAGGATGGCCTGGAGCTGCACCTGAATCCATTAATTAATTGCAAATCAGTAGATTGGTAACCACCCAATAGTGGGCCGTAGTGTATATTGTCTTGCCGACATGCCGTGTTTATAAAGTTTTTGCTTATAGACTACTAACTGGAAAATGTGACACGCATACGTCGGCTATCGACACGATGGTATCGTGTGGTTTTAACCCACTCCAACAGTCATCATATTCTCTCTTCCCTCTGGCAGATCGAAAATGCTTCTTGATCAGACTTTTTTTTGCGTTGGGAGGAGGGGGCTTATTTTGCTGTGGGTAGCCATTAGTATCACTCGTCTTTTATATATCAGCGCAAGACCATATATGGGCATTAGCCGTACGGAATATCTAAGTCAAAAAGCATTTATGCTAGATAGCGCCAACTGTCCGAGCGCGTTTTCTAAGTGCCCTCATAAGTGTGCACTTTCTGGTAAGAACCCAAAGAAAAACTAGTGCTTTTTGCGACAAGGAGCACACTGAGGACGCAGTAAATCTAGTGGCTGTCTACCTCAACGTACCCCGCCGCAGCAAAGCCCACATACTCCGAGCCACAGCAATTGTGATCATCCTGTTACAATAAAGAGACGTCAAGGCAAATCCTGGCAAATCCGTGTGGAGGAGAGTTTCAACAAGTCAATGGAACAACCGTCTGAAAAATCTGTGACATACAACATGTACCTACCATATTCCAGATAGGGCAACGTTCTGCAAGTCTTGTTTCTGGGTCGAGGTCTCAATGATAGTTTATAAGTCGATGACTGTCAAGTTATCCTGCCAATTGTGTCCCGGAAATACAGACGTTTAAAATCGTCGGAAAGACGACTTACCAAAACGACCAAATCAAACGGCAGCGCCAGCACACAACAACGACAACCGACAATTGGCCGACTGCAGGCTCAAACGTCCCAACAGATGACCGCCCACCCCGCCAACGTGGCTCGCACGTTGG